>CAWUFW010015687.1:0-348222 GCA_963921515.1 Calotriton arnoldi
TTGTACTTCGTTCAGTTGCAGTATTGCTATCATCAGCAGTGCATTGCGGGGTGCGAGTTATAGTTAGCTGAACTAACTATAACGGGGGAATTTCTATGGTTTTGTACGAGTGAAATGTCCAACTAACTATAACTGTCCCTAAAACCTATGGTTTTTTCAGTGAATTTCAAAGGTTTTTTAAATGCTAATTTCTAATTATAACGTGTCTGAAACCTATGGTTTTTTCAGTGAATTTCAAAGGTTTTTTAAATGCTAATTTCTAACTATAACGTGCCTGAAACCTATGATTTTTTAAGTGAATTTCAAAGGTTTTTTAAATGCTAGTTTCTAACTATGCCTACAGAGGTAGGACATGTGAAGAAAGAAGACAAAACGCACAGAAAGAAGCAAAAGATGTGCAGAAAGAACCAACAGAGGAGCAGAAAGAGGCCTTGTTGCAAAATCATCCTGTGCCCACAACTTTTTCAGACTGGTACTGGTGGTAACTGACTCTGACTAACCAGAGCCAGTGCTATGCTAAAAGACACTTAGAATACAGTGAAAACACCTACATACACTAGGGAACACTATGCGTTGGGGTACCCCTGTGATTAGCATGACCTCCTCTGCAAGTACCTAGTACATAATAGGGCAGGGGGATTAAAACTACCTCTTAAAACGCGCTACAGGGCGCGTTTGCACAGTGGTGAAGGGACATGTGTGCAAAGCGCCCCGTGGCACGTTTTAAGTTGCGGGATCAAGCCCCCTTGAATCCTGAAGGTCCCTGGGGCCCAACTAGCCCCCCAGGTACCTACAGTTAGGACCACAGAGCTGAGTTGCAGAGAGGAGTTCCGAGGCCACGCACCTTTTTTCACCTCTCTGCAACGCAACTCTGTTGTGCTTACTGAAGGTACCTGGTGGGCTAGTTGGCCCCCAGGGTCCCTCAGGATTCAAAGGGAATTAATTCCCCAACTTAAAACGCACCACAGGGCGTATTTGCGCACATGTCACCTGAGGCCCCGCCCCCTCCCTTCACCACTGTGCAAACGCGTCCCGTGGTGCATTTTAAGTTGGGGATTAGGTCACCTTGAATCCTGAGGATCCCTGGGGCCCAACTAGCCCACTAGGTACTTCCAGTAAGCACCACAGGCCTGCGTTGCAACGCCTGTAACAAATTGTGCAGTTGTGTTTAGGTAGTGAAGAGGGTCGTGCTGGGGGTAGTGTTTTAGGGTTTAGGGTAGTGCAGTGGTGTTTATGTAGTGTAGGGGGTCATGCTGGGGGTAGATTTAGGGTTTAGGGTAGTGCAGTGGTGTTTGGGTAGTGTAGGGAGTCATGCTGGGGGAGTGTTTTAGGGTTTAGGGTAGTGCAGTGGTGTTTGGGTAGTGTAGGGGGTCGTGCTGGGGGTAGTAATTTAGGGTTTAGGGTAGTGCAGTGGTGTTTGGGTAGTGTAGGGGGCGTGATGGGGGTAGTAATTTAGGGTAGTGCAGTGGTGTTTGGGTAGTGTAGGGGGTACTCCTAGGGGTAGTGTTTTAGGGTTTAGGGAAGTGCAATGGTGTTTGGGTAGTGTAGGGGGTACTGCTGGGGGTAGTGTGTTAGGGTTTAGGGTAGTGCAGTGGTGTTTGGGTAGTGTAGGGGTTCGTGCTGGGGGTAGTTTTTAGGGTTTAGGGTAGTGCAGTGGTGTTTGTGTAGTGTAGGGGGTAGTGTTTTAGGGTTTAGGGTAGTGCAGTGGTGTTTGTGTAGTGTAGGAGGTCGTGTTTTAGGGTTTAGGGTAGTGCAGTGGTCTTTGGGTAGTGTAGAGAGTCGTGCGGGGGTAGTGTTGTAGGGTTTAGGGTAGTGCAGTGGTCTTTGGGTAGTGTAGGGGGTCGTGCGGGGGTAGTGTTTTAGGGTTTAGGGCAGTGCAGTGGTGTGTAGGGGGTCGTGCTGGGGGAGTGTTTTAGGGTTTAGGGCAGTGCAGTGGTGTTTGGGTAGTGTAGGGGGTCATGCTGGGGGAGTGTTTTAGGGTTTAGGGCAGTGCAGTGGTGTTCGGGTAGTGTAGGGGTCGTGCTGGGGGAGTGTTTGAGGGTTTAGGGCAGTGCAGTCGTGTTCGGGTAGTGTAGGGGTCGTGCTGGGGGTGGTGTTTCAGGATTTAGGGCAGTGCAGTGGTGTTCGGGCAGTGTAGGGGTCGTGCAGGGGGTGGTGTTTCAGGATTTAGGGCAGTGCTGTGGTGTTCGGGCAGTGTAGGGGGTCGTGCAGGGGGTGGTGTTTCAGGGTTAATGGCAGTGGTGTTCGGGCAGTGTAGGGGGTCGTGCTGGGGGTGGTGTTTCAGGGTTTGGGGCAGTGCAGTGGTGTTCGAGCAGTGTAGGTGGTGGTACTGGGGCTGGTGTTTCAGGGTTTAGGGCAGTGCAGTGGTGTTCGGGCAGTAAAGGGGTCGTGCTGGGGGTGGTGTTTCAGGGTTTAGGGCAGTGCAGTGGTGTTTGGGCAGTGTAGGGGTGGTGCAGGGGGTGGTGTTTCAGGGTTTAGGGCAGTGCAGTTGTGTTCGGGCAGTGTAGGGGGTTGTGCTGGGGCTGGTGTTTCAGGGTTTAGGGCAGTGCAGTGGTGTTCGGGCAGTGTAGGTGGTGGTGCTGGGGCTGGTGTTTCAGGGTTTAGGGCAGTGCAGTGGTGTTCGGGCAGTGTAGGGGGTCATGCTGGGGCTGGTGTTTCAGGGTTTGGGGCAGTGCAGTGGTGTTCGGGCAGTGTAGGGGGTCTTGCTGGGGCTGGTGTTTCAGAGTCTAGGGCAGTGCAGTGGTGTTCGGGCAGTGTAGGGGGTCTTGCTGGTGCTGGTGTTTCAGGGTTTAGGGCAGTGCAGTGGTGTTCGGGCAGTGTAGGGGGTCGTGCTGGGGGTGGTGTTTCAGGGTTTAGGGCAGTGCAGTGGTGGTCAGGCAGTGTAGGGGGTCGTGCTGGGGCTAGTGTTTCAGGGTTTAGGGCAGAGCAATGGTATTCAGGCAGTGTAGGGGTTGTGCTGGAGGTAGTGTTTCAGGGTTTAGGGCAGTGCAGTGGTGTTCGGGCAGTGTAGGGGGTGGTGCAGGGGGTGGTGTTTCAGGGTTTAGGGCAGTGCAGTGGTGTTTGGGCAGTGTAGGGGGTCGTGCTGGGGTGGTGTTTCAGGGTTTAGGGCAGTGCAGTGGTGTTCGGGCAGTGTAGGGTGTCGTGCTGAGGGGTGGTGTTTCAGTGTTTAGGGCAGTGCAGTGGTGTTCGGGCAGTGTAGGGGGTTGCGCAGGGGGTGGTGTTTCAGGGTTTAGGGCAGTGCAGTGGTGTTCGGGCAGTGTAGGGGGTCGTGCTGGGGATGGTGTTTCAGGGGTTAGGGCAGTGCAGTGGTGTTCAGGCAGTGTAGGGGGTCGTGCTGGGGGTGGTGTTTCAGGGTTTAGGGCAGTGTAGTGGTGTTCGGGCAGTGTAGGGGGTCGTGCTGGGGCTGGTGTTTCAGGGTTTAGGGCAGTGCAGTGGTGTTCGGGCAGTGTAGGGGGTCGTGCTGGGGTTGGTGTTTCAGGGTTTAGGGCAGTGCAGTGGTGTTCGGGCAGTATAGGGGTCGTGCTGGGGGTGGTGTTTCAGGGCTTAGGGTAGTGCAGTGGTGTTCGGGCAGTGTAGGGGGTCGTGCTGGGGGTCGTGCTGGGGCTTGTGTTTCAAGGTTTAGGGCAGTGCAGTGGTGTTCAGGCAGTGTAGGGGGTCGTGCTGGGGCTGGTGTTTCAGGGTTTAGGGCATTGGTGTTCGGGCAGTGTAGGGGTCTTGCTGGGGTTGATGTTTCAGGGTTTAGGGCAGTGGTGTTCGGGCAGTGTAGTGGGTCGTGCTAGGGGTGGTGTTTCAGGGTTTAGGGCAGTGCAGTGGTGTTTGGGCAGTGTAGGGGGTCGTGCAGGGGCTGGTGTTTCAGGGTTTAGGGCAGTGCAGTGGTGTTCGGGCAGTGTAGGGGGTCATGCTGGGGGTTGTGTTTTAGGGTTTAGGGTAGTGCAGTGGTGCTTGTGTAGTGTAGGGGGTCGTGCTGGGGGTAGTGTTTTAGGGTTTAGGGTAGTGCAGTGGTGTTTGTGTAGTGTAGGGGTCGTGTTTTAGGGTAGTGCAGTGGTGTTCGGGCAGTGTAGGGGGTCGTGCTGGGGGTAGTGTTTTAGGATTTAGGTTAGTGCAGTGGTGTTTGGGTAGTGTAGGGGTTCATGCTGGGGGTAGTGTTTTAGGGTTTAGGGTAGTGCAGTGGTGTTTGTGTAGTGTAGGGGTCGTGCTTGGGGTAGTGTTTTAGGGTTTAGGGCAGTGCAGTGGTGTTCGGGCAGTGTAGGGGGTCGTGCTGGGGGTAGTGTTTTAGGGTTTAGGGTAGTGCAGTGGTGCTTGTGTAGTGTAGGGGGTCGTGCTGGGGGTAGTGTTTTAGGGTTACGGGTAGTGCAGTGGTGTTTGTGTAGTGTAGGGGTCATGTTTTAGGGTAGTGCAGTGGTGTTTGGGTAGTGTAGGGGATCGTGCTGGGGGTAGTGTTTTAGGGTTTAGGGTAGTGCAGTGGTGTTTGTGTAGTGTAGGGGTCGTGCTGGGGGTAGTGTTTTAGGGTTTAGGGTAGTGCAGTGGTGCTTGTGTAGTGTAGGGGTCGTGCTGGGGGTAGTGTTTTAGGGTTTAGGGTAGTGCAGTGGTGTTTGTGTAGTGTAGGGGGTCATGTTTTAGGGTAGTGCAGTGGTGTTTGGGTAGTGTAGGGGGTCGTGCTGGGGGTATTGTTTTAGGATTTAGGTTAGTGCAGTGGTGTTTGGGTAGTGTAAGGGGTCGTGCTGGGGATAGTTTTTTAGGGTTTAGGGTAGTGCAGTGGTGTTTGTGTAGTGTAGGGGGTCATGCTAGGGGTAGTGTTTTAGGGTTTAGGATAGTGCAGTGGTGCTTGTGTAGTTTAGGGGGTCGTGCTGGGGGTAGTGTTTCAGGGTTTAGGGCAGTGCAGTGGTGTTCGGGCAGTATAGGGGGTCGTGCTGGGGGTGGTGTTTCAGGGCTTAGGGTAGTGCAGTGGTGTTCGGGCAGTGTAGGGGGTCGTGCTGGGGGTCGTGCTGGGGCTTGTGTTTCAAGGTTTAGGGCAGTGCAGTTGTGTTCAGGCAGTGTAGGGGGTCGTGCTGGGGCTGGTGTTTCAGGGTTTAGGGCATTGGTGTTCGGGCAGTGTAGGGGTCTTGCTGGGGTTGATGTTTCAGGGTTTAGGGCAGTGGTGTTCGGGCAGTGTAGGGGGTCGTGCTAGTGGTGGTGTTTCAGGGTTTAGGGCAGTGCAGTGGTGTTCGGGCAGTGTAGGGGGTCGTGCAGGGGCTGGTGTTTCAGGGTTTAGGGCAGTGCAGTGGTGTTCGGGCAGTGTAGGGGGTCGTGCTGAGGGTAGTGTTTTAGGGTTTAGGGAAGTGCAGTGGTGCTTGTGTAGTGTAGGGGTCGTGCTGGGGGTAGTGTTTTAGGGTTTAGGGTAGTGCAGTGGTGTTTGTGTAGTGTAGGGGTCATGTTTTAGGGTAGTGCAGTGGTGTTTGGGTAGTGTAGGGGGTCGTGCTGGGGGTAGTGTTTTAGGATTTAGGTTAGTGCAGTGGTGTTTGGGTAGTGTAGGGGTTCATGCTGGGGGTAGTGTTTTAGGGTTTAGGGTAGTGCAGTGGTGTTTGTGTAGTGTAGGGGGTCGTGCTTGGGGTAGTGTTTTAGGGTTTAGGGCAGTGCAGTGGTGTTCGGGCAGTGTAGGGGGTCGTGCTGGGGGTAGTGTTTTAGGGTTTAGGGTAGTGCAGTGGTGCTTGTGTAGTGTATGGGGTCGTGCTGGGGGTAGTGTTTTAGGGTTACGGGTAGTGCAGTGGTGTTTGTGTAGTGTAGGGGGTCATGTTTTAGGGTAGTGCAGTGGTGTTTGGGTAGTGTAGGGGATCGTGCTGGGGGTAGTGTTTTAGGGTTTAGGGTAGTACAGTGGTGTTTGTGTAGTGTAGGGGGTCGTGCTGGGGGTAGTGTTTTAGGGTTTAGGGTAGTGCTGTGGTGCTTGTGTAGTGTAGGGGGTCGTGCTGGGGGTAGTGTTTTAGGGATTAGGGTAGTGCAGTGGTGTTTGTGTAGTGTAGGGGGTCATGTTTTAGGGTAGTGCAGTGGTGTTTGGGTAGTGTAGGGGTCGTGCTGGGGGTATTGTTTTAGGATTTAGGTTAGTGCAGTGGTGTTTGGGTAGTGTAAGGGGTCGTGCTGGGGGTAGTTTTTTAGGGTTTAGGGTAGTGCAGTGGTGTTTGTGTAGTGTAGGGGGTCATGCTGGGGGTAGTGTTTTAGGGTTTAGGATAGTGCAGTGGTGCTTGTGTAGTTTAGGGGGTCGTGCTGGGGGTAGTGTTTTAGGGTTTAGGGTAGTGAAGTGGTGTTTTTGTAGTGTAGGGGGGTCACGTTTTAAGATGCAATGCTCCAATACCTGACCAGTCTGCACTACATAAAACTGCAAAAAAACTAAAAATAAAAAGTGTTTTGCACACTTTTGTCATTGGGCTATATGTGGGCTACATCTGGGTAATATTTGTGCTACATTTGGGCTCTTTTTTTACTGGTGGCCATCTTGGAAGACTTCTTTGTTATGAAGTTTCCTAATTTCCTCATTTACTGCAGTCTCCTCAGTAGGAAATGCTTTCAGTTTTTTACTTTGATTCCATCAAGAAGGCATTCAGATGTGTCTCACATTTGCCATAAATTCAGAATGTTAGCACTCTAGTTGCTCATTAGATCACTGTAGTAAAGCTACTGCTCACCAGGGAGTTAACTGGAAGTCTGCTGCTGGTATTGAAAGTGATTGTTTCAGTCTGCATGTCAGAATTTTCTAATGAAATAGAAGAGGATTTGAGATCTCACTTAAAACATGCCCTCATTTTTCTTTCTGCAGCACTAACCATAATTTCTATTTAAAAAAGAACCCCCTCATTTTGTTCCTTTTTAAATTAAATGTTTTAAGTGTTACCGGTTTATTCCAATCAAGATGGCTTCAGGTGGGCCATACTTTTGTCATAAGTAAGGGTGTTAGCGCTCTAGTTGTTCTTTAGAACACTCTGGGAAGCTGCAGTAGAACACAAAGGCATCAACTGGCAGGCTGCTCCTGTTGAAATATAACAGGAAGATATTTGAGATCACACTTGAAACATGTCCTAATTTTTCTTTCTACAGCACTAACCATAATTTCTATGACAAAATGAACCCCATCATTTTGTTCCTTTTTAAATTAAATATTTTAAGTGTTACCAGTTTATTCCAATCAAGATGGCTTCAGGTGTGCCATACTTTTGTCATAAGTAAGGCTGTTAGCACTCTAGTTGTTCTTTAGAACACTCTGGGAAGCTGCAGTAGAACACAAAGGAATCAACTGACAGTCTCTGCCCTTGTTGGATGTACATGTTTTACTGAGAATGTCAGACTTAATTCTCACATGACTGAGAAAGATAATGTGAATTTACAGAAAATATGCTCTCATTTTAGCTTTTGGAGCACCTTCCAAAACTGTATGGGACAAGCATGTGAAAATAGTTTTCTCTCAAACATGATTCATGATATCCCAGCAGAAGGTTTTTCACAGGGTAAAATCACCTTAGAACACACCACAATTCCTGAAATTAGTATGGTACCATCAACAAATGAATTCTAATGTAACTAAAGTCTGTTATCACCCTTTATAGTTCTCCTTTTGGTAACCCTCAAAATCTTTGATTCACTACAATGCATTTCAATGGGGTACTATAATTTATATTGGTCCCAAGATGGCTGCCAGCAATTCCAGGATGAAGTGCTGACAGCCAATCAGATCTCACGATGACATGTGTGGTTAGGCTCCGCCCAGATATATATGTGATTTTACTTTTGATTTTCGCAGGAACTACTGAACGGATTTACACCATTTAAGCAAAAGGCACGACACTGAACCAAGGGCTACCTCTTTGCCAAATTTGGTGTAATTCCGTTCAGCAGTTCGGGCTGTAGCTGCGACTAAAGGTTCCTATGGAAAAATGAATGGGGAAAACACGTTTTGGGACCCCCCTTTTTTCTCGGCCCCTGCTTGACGAATCACCCTGAGACTTTCAGGATAGGAGCGGACCGGAGCGCCTCAACAAGTTGGAAACGTTCGCAAAGATTCGTCAACTGGCGCCAACGTTATTTCAAATAGAATGTTGCGGATTTCCTATGGAAAATAGGTCATAACTATAACTATCTACTGACGACCGCCAGTAGATAATATATATATGTAGCGAAATTGAAGCTCAACATTTTATTGAAGTGATCAATAACAACTCAATGAATCTTAATTTCACATCGCACATTGATAAATCCACAATTGAATTCCTTGATGTTAGAGCTTATATTAGGGATGGGAAATTTGAAACAACTTTATTTAGAAAGCCTACAGCAGGAAATGTTACGCTCCATGCTAATAGTGCCCATCCCAAACACCTCATAGCGAGTATACCCTATGGGGAAATTTTAAGGCTGAAACGTATCTGTAGTGTAGAAGCTGATTTTGCAGAATGCATGCATGATATGATGATTAGATTGAAAACAAGAGGATATAGTGACAGCATTCTAAATGCAGCCATGAAAAAGGCAGGTACTAGACCTAGAACCAGTCTGCTCAACAGCAGTAACAATGCTCCTGATAATACTTGTAATGATATTGTACCTCTGCATAGTGAAAACGACACTCCTAGATTAATCACTACTTATAGCAATGAGGAAAGGAAAATTAGAGCCATCATTAAAAAGAACTGGCCTATTATCCTTACTGATGGTGTGTTACGTTCCAGGGTGGCGGAAATTCCATTGATTACGTTTAGGAGAGCTAGATCTATGGGCTCTATTCTTGATAAAACCTGCCCTGAGATAAGAAAAGCTGCAAACTGGTTGAGGCCAGCTCATGGTTTTAGGAAGTGCTCATCTTGCAGAGCCTGTAAATTTGGATGCAATAAAACCCATTATTTGACTCCATTCAGTGACAAACCAGTGGCCATTACGGGTAGCTTTGACTGCAGAACTGAGTATGCAGTTTATGTTCTGACATGTACCTGTGGCCTCAATTATATTGGTAGTACCAAGCTACAGGTGCATGTCAGAATTTTGCAACACCTTCGTGCTATCTTACATAGTGATCCCGCTTATCCAGTAGCGAGGCATTTTAAAAGAATTCACGGCAATGATGTGAATTGTCTCACCTACTATGTCATCAATGCCATCCCTAAACCACGGCGGGGGGCAACAGGGAACGCCAATTGAGACAATTGGAGACAAAATTGATCCTGGAATTTGATAGTAAATGGCCAAATGGGTTGAATAACACTGAAGATATGTATAATTTCCTCTAGACACCAGCAACAACACGCATTTATTATATAACGTCATTATATTTAATAGACGGATGAGTTTCTAAAAATATTCCTAACTTTCCTAATATTATAGTGATTGCAGTGTTCATGTGATGGTAGATATTCCTGGACTAAGAAACAATGAAAATAATTTACAAAATAATCTCTTTTAAATCTGCTGTAGTAATTAGTCTTTTAGAGATATATTTTAATATAGTTTTTTCAGCAATATATTTATGTGATTTTAACGGTATTTACTACTAAAATGTTTTTACTGTTATCAACATATTTGTAATTTGCACACATTACACTAAGCACTTTTCAGCATTATGCACTTTATGTACTTGTACTGTTGGCACTATTTTGCACGTCAGATTTTTTGCTGCTAGGCATTTATGCACTTTATTCCCGTGTCCTAAAAACATCATAGCAAATTGAGTTCAGCAATAAATAGAATATATTATGTGTAGCTTAAATATTTAAAATTCTCCGTTTACATGCCTTAGATGTATGACAAACTATAAGCAATAATATGTTTGTGTGATATTGTTACAACAGTTCCTCGTAATATTGATAATTGCTAGTATTGAGGACTTTGCATTACAGAAAGTTTGTTGGAGTTATTAATTTGTGAGACCTAATGTATTGATGCAGACATTATGGCATGTAAGCGTTTTTTCATGTTTTAGAAATTCTCTTCCTTTTTTTTATAAAAAAAAGATAAGTCTGTTTTCATTGTCTATGGTCATGTGACACGGAGCCTTGGAGGTGGGTGTGCACTTAGCAAACATTTAAAATAATCATGGCGATGTTGCTCTGCATGTGAACAAGGGCTTTTGGAGCCCGAAAGGCGTCATCGTTCGTGAGGACAAGGTTTAAATAAAAACATCTTGCCTGACACTGTGGGGTCTGTTTCTCCTTCATCGCCGTCAGGAGGTTGCGGGAGTTCGAGTCCTTGGATATATATATATATATATATATATATATATATATATATTACCTACTGGCAGTTGTCAGTAGGTAGTTATAGTTAAGATGTAGTTTTCATAGGAAGAGTGTTTTTGCATTTGCCAATAACTTTGATGTCATTTGATGAATCCTCACGAAATTGTCAAAACTAGTTTGACACTCACTTAAGCTGTTTTCATGTAAGTTTCAGGGTTATCCGTCAAGCGGAGGCCGAGAACAAGGGGGTCCCAAAATGCGTTTTCCCCATGTTAATTCCTATAGGAACTTTAGATACGGCTACAGCCAGAACTGCTGAATGGAATTACACCAAATTTGGCAGAAAGGTAGATGCTGGTTCAGGGAAGTGCCTTTATGTGATTTGGTGTAAATCCGTTCAGTAGTTTTTGAAATATTAAAGAAAATCAAAATTTGTATATATAGGGACGTGGAGGATCCGCGACCCCTCCTGATCTCGTGCTGAGATCTAATTGGCTGTCAACACTTCAAACCAGGAAGTGTTGGCAGCCATCTTGGGACTTGACTTGAGATGAGTCCCAGAAAAAATGTTTAAAAAAAGAAAAAGGGTTTGTAGAAATACCCTGACCCCCTAACCCTCTTGGAGGGGTCCCACCAGAACCCCACATGGCCAATCAAGCATTTTTTTAAAAAAAATTAAAAAGAAGCACAGGCTCCTGTGTTTTGTTAGTAATTGGCCTCCAGGTGGACCAGGTCTCGGGGGTATTTTGATAATAAGGGGGGTGCACGGGCCCCCCATCCTGGGGCTTATTAATGCCCCGAGACCACCACCCCCCCAGGTCTTATTTGTTTTAAAATGAGCAGGCTCTCTGACCCCCCTGAATCCCAGAGACCACCACCACCCAGGGGCCACATGCCAAAAAAAGAAATCAGGGGGCCTCTTGGACCCCCCAGAACCACTGGGACCACCACCTCTCCGGGTCTAATGTATTAATATGGGAGGCCTCTCGGGCTCCCCTCTGGCCCCAGGAAGGTGGTGGTCACCGGGGCCATAATATATTTTTATTGGGGGACCTCGGGACCACCACCTCCCCTGGGCCTTCTGTTTTAAAAATAATTGGGAGGGGGGCCGGGCGACAAGCGAAAACATAAAAAATGTGTGTGTGACTGTATGGGTGAGTGAGCGGGTGTCTGAATGGCTGTATCAGTGAGTGACTGGGCGTGAAATTGGCATGAAATTGAGTCCAGGTCCTGGTAAACCATGAACAGTGATTATTGATTAGTGCCTTACTTTTTCTTCGTGCTTTTTTGCACAAACCCTTATAAAATCATTTCTCCATTTCATCTTATTGGATTTTTGGGTCAATTTGGTGCCGTTTTGTTGATTATGTTAAATTCGATTTATATAAATTTGTATTGGTTATGGTTTTGACTTTTTAACTGTTTTGGTTCTTCTAAAGGCTTTACACATGTGTGTTAAGTCTGTTAAGTTAAGCCTGTCTGCTCTGCACCATAGCTACCAGCGGTTGAGCTCAGGTTATATTATTAAAATCTTTGTCTGGACTTAACAGGTTAGTGGCTTCAAGAGTTGTGGTGAACTAGCATCCACCTCAATTAGTAAACTTCTTTGTTACAGATGCCTGATACAGAGATAGGTTTGGTTGATGCCCAATAGAAATTCACCACAAACTTGTTGGATTATGATAAGAATGTTGGCAGATATCCATGTTACTAAAGATAGCAGAATGGATGACAGAATGCCTTCCCAAAGGGGTGTCACCTCAGCATATTGTCCTGCATTTGTGTCAGATGGGGGTGTGTGCCAAAAGGTATCTCCTGTAAATATATACAGAGGTGACAACTCTTTCTGACCTACAGACATGGGTGCATTCCTTCTCAAGTTAAATCTATAGGAGTCAATCTGGATGAGGGCCTGTTCTCCAAGAACCTTTTTGGTTCATTAAAATCCCTTTGGAAAGTACTCATGTATTTCCCTGAAAACCTTTAAAGGGGCAAGCTCTCACGACTTGACTACAGTAAATCCTTGTACCTATGTCTTGTGAATCACTCTCTGAAGAATCTACAGAGCATCCAATATTTTGCAATTCAGAGGATTTGTCACCTGAGGAAATGTGATTGTTTCTCCAGCCCATGACTGCTCCACTGGTTGACTGTGGCTCAAAGAATCATGATCAGAGAGCCTTTTTTCTGGCACATAATGCTGCTGCCTTTGTAATCACTTTTCCAGTCCATATGCAACTTCTGCTAAATCTTTAGTCTGTGTTTATTTATTCCCTTGTTCATAGGGCATGGATTGGGGGTTGCCCTTTTTTTTATCTGGGCTTCATATTCTGAAACAAACTTTCTTTGCTCTTAAGGGCTATCCGCCACTACCTGAATTTGAGGAAATCCCCTAAACCTTTCTCTTTTGTTAATATGTTATCTGTATAGACATTGTCCCATTTCATCTTCTCTGCCCAGCACCAAGATACCTTCGGGTGAATGCTGCACTTTATAAGTAAATAAATAAATACACCATAATGATGTACAAGAGCTGAAGATAATTCTGTGTGTGAACTGCTGAAGTAGACACTGAATGCATGCACGTGTGTCACAGGTATCCAGCTGTGTAAATCCTTTTTTCTTTTACCTGGAGGAGCACCATTTGTCCCAAATAAAGCCATTAGCAGACAATTTTGGTAAAGTGGAATTACTGTTATGATGATTTTGCCCTCCTTCGTGGTTGAGACAAAACAGTTTTTTAAAATTTCAACCATTCCAATTAAATAAAAAAGGCAATTGGATGATTTATTTAAATGGATCAATGTACCTTTGTGGGCCAATTTTCCCTCACCAGCTTTACTATGTTCTGTGTGCAGTACACTGAGACATTACAGGCATTTTCTCTAGCTTGGTGATAGTACTTGTTTCTTGCTGTACATTTGGTGCACATGTCAAAGTTAATAATTGTGAGTCTTATGTTTACATCAGAGTCACTTTGAGAGGATATGGATTTCAACTTCCCTAGGCTTTCTCTTCTGTCCAATAGACTTTTCCTGGTTTAAAGTCCTGCCCAGTTATCCTTGACCCTTATAAACTCCATTTCATAAAGACCTTGAAACTGCCTATCGATTTAGTCTTAGGTATATGAGTCATTCTTCATTTTGCTCCCATTTATTGTTACTATTAAAAGTACTAATCTTTATCAAAGGGCATAGTTCAGAGAATGGCAGTGGATAAATGTATTATCAGCATCCTTCACATTAGTTGCTTTTTAAAGGCAACATTTCTGGTTGAAAAGTCAGGGCTCAGGCAGTAGATCGAACAACAGGTGCTGAAATGACAAAACCTTTTATTGCACATCCCAGCAGTTATAGAACTCAACAATGCATCCTCATTCTCATGTGAGTCATCTTTCTTGGAAGCATTGCTGTGTAGAATTATGAGACAAGAAACACTGATGAGGGTGAGTAGTATGTAAGTGACTTGGAGGATAGCAACAGTGTGGTGACAGAGTTTTTTCATTATGAGTTCATAGACATTGCAGATCCCTTTAAATGGCACACAATAACCATAGAAAACGTGAATGTATGACTGGACGCTATATATGTATGCTAAAAATAAATGAAGTAAATGTAAATAGTCAATAGGCATGGAGAAGGGTATAATAAAATTAAGTAAATAGGTTTATGACAAGCCAGGAAGGGATGCTTCAACACTAAGACTTTTTGCACATAATATGTACAATAATACAATAAGGAACATTTAAATCGGAATTAATACTTGCAGGTATTTTGAATTTGTATCTCTAGGCCATAAAGAACATGTTGGGGTTTCTAATACATTTGATTCCCTGCCTAATCTGGAATCCTCCTTCTCTAACTCTTCTCTGGCACATGCACACACCTCCTGCATTTTATTTGCTTTCTCATTTCTCTGTTAAACAAATCATGGCTGGCTGACTTGCTGAGGATTAACTAGAACGGTTTTGATGTTTAGATTACCAGTGCTGTTTAGGGATTGTATACAATCCACGTTTTCACAGCTTGCCACAACACATACACTTTGTATCATCTGAATTGTGTGAACCACCGGTATGTCTTATAAAGTTCTGTTTCATGGTATTTCTTGATTCTGGCAAAGGTAGCTGGGCCACATGAGCAATGACATTATTTCCTATGTCTGCCTTCCAAACTTCTAATCTTTTCTGAAACGTGAGAAGATCTTGTCCTTGTCCTTCATGGTACTCCCCTCTCAGCCAGTTTTGCATTTAAATCCCCTCTTTTATTTTGATGAGAGATTATTGAGTACATTATGTCATTAGGCTTTGATTTGGGCCATCAGAGTGATATTATCAACAATTAATTAGGCTAAGTTCTGAGTTAGCCCTTTTTGTTGCATATATATATATATATATATATTACCTACTGGCGGACCACCACCTCCCCGGGGCTTTGCATACGTTGGGAGGGGGGCCACGTGGCATGACAGCAGCTCCCCTTGCCCAAAAGCAATGCCGGCTCCCGCAGGAGGCAGGGAGCCGGCAGGGACCGTGGGGACATTGGGGCTCCCCCCACGGTCCCCAACGCTGCCAGGCCCCGGGGGATGGGGTCCCCAGGGCCAGAAGTGGCCCAGGGAAGGGGGGCCACGTGGCCCCCTTCCCTAATTCAACAATACATTTAAATAAAAGATCAAAGCACAGGGGGATGGGGTCCCCGGAGCCACCAATGGGCTCAGGAGGGGGGCTGCACAGCCCCCCTCCTTAAATTGTTTTTTTTTTTTTAAAGATTAAATATGTGGCCATGCCCTGGGGGATGGGGTCCTGCCATATCAGAGCACTACGCAAAAATGATAAGTCACTTGACGATTACTAAAGATTTCCGTATTGAACATTAGTGCACCAAATAAGAATGAATTGGAATAATTGGAAGAATACGATACCAACACTGGTTTTAACATTAACAGCAATTTATGGTGCACCTTGGGAATTGTATTCTTTGAACTGTGTCATGTGACAGCAAGGTTTTAAGCACGCACGAACGCAATTTGCATGGAATCATTTTCACCTGTGATCAAGGCTGTACTTTAGCCGAAACGCGTAAGTACATGGAAATGTATTACGCTGCTGTTTTGTGGAATAAACCCCATGCTTTCTGGAATGGGGCTTCAGCTTTCCTGTTGTGTTTGTGATTAATGGATTGCTCCGTACCTATTTACTGAAGCCGCCCTGCAGGGTCGGGGACTCCTTTGGCTCGGACGCTTTTTTTTCGCCAGCAGGTAGTTATAGTTAGGACCTCGTTTCTATGCCAATATCTTTGGTGCCGTTTTATGAATCTTCGCGAAATTTTAAAAACTAATGGTTCACTCACGTCATCTGCTGTCTTGAAAGTTTGGTATGATTCGTCAAGCGGGGGCCGAAAAAAAAGGGGGGTCCCAAAACGTGTTTTCCCCATGTTAATTTCCATAGGAAACTTTAGACACAGCTACAGCCCGAACTGCTGAACGGAATTACACCAAATTTTGCAAAAAGGTAGCTCTTGGTTCAGAAAGCGACCTTTTTTTAAATGGTGTAAATCCGTTCAGTAGTTGCTGAGAAATTAAAAAAAGAAAATGTATATATCTGAGCACCGAGGAGGGTTCGCGAACCCTCCTGAGCACGAGCTTAATTCTGACTGGCTGCCAACACTCCAAACCAGAACGTGTTGCCAGCCATCTTGTGATTCGGTAACCGAGTCACAAGAAAACAGTAGAAAAAACATTAAAAAACAAGAAAAGGGGGCAGGGTAGAAACACCCTGAACCCCAAGGCCTACTCAGGGGGTCCCACAAGGACCCCCAGGGCCAAAAAAAGCATTAAAAAAAAAAAGAATCGGCTGAACTCGCGCTGGGTGCGCGAATCCGGGCGAAATTCTTTTTTAAAACGAAGCGCGGTCTCCCGTGCTTTGTTTTCTATAAGCCCCCGGGTGGGCCAGGTCCCGGGGCAATGTCTAATTATGTAGCGGGGGTTGGTCCACTTGAACATTGTGGGCGCTCCGATGTCTTCATACAACCCATCACTACATGAATGAGTATACTTAAATGCACATTTACTCAATGACCGCGAGACAAAATAGTCACACAAATATTGCCTTGGACTTAGGTTTAATTTACATTAAACGGGGAGAGTTGACCGAAACACGGTGACGCACGTGGGGGTAAAGTGAAAGGTGTCAACGCTGCCTCCAGTCAGAAGTACTGGACTGACATGGGCAGAAGGCGGGAAAGGTATCTACGGCTCAAGGCAGAAGGCCGGGTACCCCGTGCATGGAAATACCATAGAGTGCACACCGTCGTGGCCTGTATGCCTGGCCCTGCCCCTCCCCGTGCACGGGGGCGCTTGTTGTGACAGCTGGCATCAGGCTCCAGGCAGCATTGTGTTGATCACAAGCTGGTGTCAGTACCGCATGGGCATGCGCTCTCCAGTGCCGACGTTTCACAGACAATGCACAAGATGGACACGTAGGCAGCCATGTTTATCAAATACCGAAGTTATTCGTCTCAGCGCACCTATTTCTTGTGCTTATCGTGTACCTTGTTTTCAATTTACCTATAAATCAGAATCGAGTTAGCACAAGCTGACACGCATGGACGTTATCCTGAACTGTGATGAGGGTGTTTGCATTCACCAGTTTTCAATTTTTAAGCTAAGAGAACATGATGTTTAATGTGAGACTGGACTAAAAACATTTACAGCATAAAAATAGCATTCCAAACGGGCACTGGAAGGGTGTTTGCATCTAACTATACAGCAGGCAGGTGTTGTGTGCACGCTGTGCCATTCCACTGTCCTTTATGTTTAGTTACAATGACTCGTAAAAGAAAGCGCACAGTTCGGCAACACAGGGCCACTTCTTGTCAAGGATTTAACAAGAAGCGCGAATACAAAGATCTCTCTCTATGTTTATTGTGCGCTACGATTAATATTATTAGGAGTGGTGTAATTATTGCCTTTAATAGTAGTGCATTATTAAGCGCTGCTTTGTGGTCAGTAGTGTTACTCTTTTTATCTGCAGTGTTATACTGCACTAAAGGTAGTCGGTCTCTCTGCCGAGCTTTGGATTCTGGTACGAGAACATTCTGTGTATCTCGTGCAGAATAAGCAGCGTAAGTAGAGCATGCACCTACCAGGGCGGGATGGGGGGAGGGGTAGAGGGGGCTGCACCTACTGACCGCTGTCCGTCCCCACACAGACCTGTGTCCGCCTCCTCCGTATCACGACCGCACACCTCAGAGCACACCCCTCCTCCCCGCAGACCCGTTTTTGGGGGTTGGGGGTCAATCTGTTGGAATCCCCGTGGCCTGTGGAATAGAAACAGCGGCCGAGCAGATGGAAAGGTACTGTGCCCTGTGGAATGGAGGCGCTAGCCCTCGAAGCACTAGCCCAGGCACTGCACTCTGTGGTGTGGAAGCACTAGAACTGAAAACACTGTGCCCAGAGGAATTGAGATACTGGCTCTCTGGGATGAAGGTGCGTATCCAGAGACACTTGGGGGTGGGGGTGCTGGGACACAATGTCCTTTTGGAAGAAGGCGCTAAGCGGTTGGGAATGAAGTGAGGGTGTGTCCTGCGGATTAGAGGCACTGTGGGAATAGAGGCACTGTACAGTGTGGAATGAAGGGGCTGTACCCTTTGGCGTGGGGGTGGGCTGTGTCCTGTTGGAAGGGGGACACCTTGCTGTGCTTGCTTGTGAAAGCAAGGTGGGGGTGACCTTGTCTGCAGTTTGATCCCAATCTGTCTGCAGCCCCCCAGTGCCAGCCCCCCTCTCCCATGCGCCACCCCACAGGGCCCAGATGGCCTCCCTAGCTGCCAATGCTAATGATATTTTGGGTTTCTTCTGGCCTTTCTCATGGAGATGAGCGAGAAATTTCCAGCATCAATTAGATGGCCGAACAAAGGCGGCGTAAATAAATGCACCCCAACCCCTCAGGTTTCAGGCTCCTGCTTAAGGCGGGAGATTTAAATCTTCGCTCTGAGATGGAGGTGACCTCCCACAGGTGCGCCAGGATCGTTTCAGCAGAGAGCAAGAGGGCAGAGCTGAAGGGGTGGGGTGAAGGGGGAGGATTGCTCAGCAGCAGATGCAGATGGGAGTGGGGGTTGCTTTTGCTTGTACCCTGGTCTGCACACCTGCACAATCCCACGACTACAACATCCTGCAGGCAGGTGGGATTTATAAACAGGCTACACTCCATTAGTGTGTAGGGCGGTCAGAGTACTCAGTCCGTTCGCTGCCTGTTCGCAATACACGTGTGCTGAAGTGTGCACTGAATGTACGCTGACATTTCATCTGGAAAAAGCCCCTTCTGAACAGTAAACCCACTGGATGGAGAGCTCCAGCTCCTAGTGATTCACTGGATCAGGGCTATCTTCCCAGTGCCTGGCAACAGCCGCAGGGCACCTTCAAGTGAATAATAAGTTTGAGCAGACACACCGGAGGTGCTCCTCACTCCTCAGGACCTGCAGGGTTTGGGGGGCGACGGCGGAAGGGGGGGACACCCTCCTATGGGGGTCTACATCTTTCTGTGATGGCGCTGGGAGGAACGAGTGACATAGCACCTAATCCTTAGGGGAAAGGAACTTCGCTGAACTATGAGCTTGACTTCGGATGCCGAGGATCAAAGGAATTGCACTTTGTTGCCAGTGGCGCTTGAACAACTCTCAGAGGGGGGGAGCTGCCATCAATGTCACATCACTGAAATCATGTGGAACTGTGAAAAATCCAAACCTGACACAAAAAATAAGTATATCAAATGAACAACCCCTTTTCAGCAAGAGTGTGGCCAGGACGTAGTATGTAGCCATAGTGCATTTTGAAGAATGCTGTTGCAAATACTTTACTAAAGCTTGGTGTAGTAGCACACTGTCATTTACAGGCCACACATTTCCCGTAGAAGTGGCTAGTAAATTTGACACATCCAGTTCTACTGGTGAAATTATATAGCGCACACATGGTTTCAGTGAGCATTTATCATTTGTGCATCACCAAGTAAGGTGTCTTGATCCAATTAAAATCTTTGTTCCCATCAAAGTTCAGAAACACAAATGTGCTTTACTTGTGCTTTACTTCCTGCAAATACATTTTGAAATATTTGTACAGTTTATTGACAGGTATTTACATGTTGGTGTGTGCTAGAAAAAATACCACCCTATAGCCTTTCCTTTCACACTCCCTATACCTCAGCAAGCTTGCCCCAGATCAGTTTACAAAATTCTCCCACTATACAGTAGGAGTAAGAAGAGTAAACACCAATCTCAATTTTAAAAGTATAAGCAACAATTTGACAGAAGATATACCCTGACATTTGAGCCCAGTCTTTGAATGCATTGAAAATTCGACAAAAAAAACTTTAAAGGCATCTCTCACCCCTGAACTCTATCTGCGGTCTTCCCCCAACCCTGCTACTCGTTTCCACCCTGGTCCTCTGTTGGAGTCTCTCACTTACCCGTCTTCAACTCCTGGCCCTTCTTTATTCTTCCGGGGGTCCTGCAGCACTCTCCTAGGACCCCTCACTCCTCTCAGCCCCCTTCTGCACTCTCTTCTCTGGGTTTGTCTACTCCTATCTTGTCCTATTCCTCATCTCCATGGTTCATGCTCTTCCCGTGTGCCCCTTCCTCAGTAGTGCCCTGCTTCACCCACCCCACATTCCTGGGCCTCACGGCGCACTAGACAGGACCTCCACTCTCCCCCAGCACTACTGCACTCTCTCCTGGGAGCTTCACTCTCCCCCAGCACTGCTGCATTCTCTCCTGGGACCTTCACTCTCCCCAATTGCCTTGCTGCACTCTCTTCTGGGACCTTCACTCTTCCCCATGGCCTTGCTGCACACTCCCACCCTGGGGCTCGCCACGCTCTACACCCGGACCCTCCCCCTGGCCCTTCTGCAATCTCTCCTGGGACCTTCACTCTCCCCCATGGCCTTGCTGCACACTCCCCGGGGCTTGCCGTGCTCTACACCCGGACCCTCCCCCTGGCCCTTCTGCACTCTCTCCTGGGACCTTCACTCTCCCCCATGGCCTTGCTGCACTCTCTCCTGGGACCTTCACTCTCCCCCATGGCCTTGCTGCACTCTCTCCTGGGACCTTCACTCTTCCCCATGGCCTTGTTGCACATTCCCCGAGGCTCACGGCGCTCTACACCGGGACCCGGAGCTCTCTGCAGGGTATAGTTCCCTAAGTTCTCCGGGACACAGCGAACGGGCCCAGCTCTGCTTTTCACTGTGTCTAATGCACTGTTTCTAATTACCCAGAAATTAGGTTCAGGTTTTCGTCTCTGATGCCAGAAATGCCGTCTGAAAAAGCTTCAGAAATTTGGCTTCATCTAAACGTTTCTTTCCATCCTGTTGTGTGCACAAGAACCCGGACTCTGAACGCGACAGCTGAGCCCGCGGCTGAGGGCCTGGAGGGTGCAGGGCTTGCTATACACTTCTGCAAAGCAGTAGAGGTCGTGTGCAATGCTACAGTCTGCAGTGCTTCACTATCTGGGCAGAATTACAGTTGCCGTGTGGTCCTCAAGTCATTGTGCAAAGCCGCAGTCACTCATCAGTGCAGCAGACAGCTTGCAGTGTAACAGTCAATGTGCAGTGCTATAGTCATTGTGCAATGCTGCGGTCAATGTGCACTGCTGCATTCACTCAATAGTGCAATAGCCACTTTTCAGTATTACAATTGATGTGCAGTGCTACTGCTGAAGTCACTGCAATGCTACAATCATCGCATACTCTAAACTTTGGGCATCGGTGTACAAACAACAATGCACAATACTAACATCACTGAGCAGTGCTAATTGTAACGTGCGGTGTTGTACTGTATGTGCAGTATTACAATGAGAGCACAAGTAGCACCACAGAGAGCGTTCCTATCACTGTGCACTATTGCATACATCACACAGTGTTAAGGTTAGTATTGGAAATGAAGCGTTACACAAATCTCTGTAACTTAGCATGCATTCAATGTGCAACGACACAGACAGTGAGAACTTCTAGTGAATGTGATCTACAAAGAGTGCAGTGCTACTGGAAGTGTGCAATGGTAGTCAGTCTGCACTGTTAGGCACAAGACATCAGTCAATCTGCAATGCTATAGAACGGGCACTTGCTACGCCAACGTGCAGTGTGTCAGTCAGTGGCAAATATTACATTCAGATAACAGTGCCACAGGCAGTGAACAGTGTCACAAACAGCAAACTGTGTTGCAGGCAGTGTGCATTGATTCACTATAGTGCTGGCAACATGCAGTGCAACAGGCAAGATGCAGTGTCCCAGTTACAGTTCAGTGCCACAAATAGTTTTACTGCGGTACAGAGTGCAGTGCTATAACCAACATACAGTGCTACATCTCATGTACAATGCCAAATGCAGTGTGCAGCTGTGCTGCCAGAAAGCACCACTACAGTCAGTCTGCACTGTCAAAGTCAGCAGACATTGCTGGTCTATGTGCAGTGTTACATTCAGCATGCAGTGCTACAATTGTTCTGCAGTATGCACTGCCACAGTCAGTGCACAGTACTACAGTCCGAATGCAGTGTTAAAGCCAGCCTGGGCTGGACTAGATGCAGAGCTGCAGTCAGTGCGCCACAATGCATCCAGCGAACAGTATTAATGTGTTGTGTAACAATATACGCGCAGTGCCAAAGTTGATGACAAATGGTGCACTGGGTGCATATTGCTCAAGTCGATGTCCAGCGGAACAGCCAGTACTTCTTACTGCAATCCGTGCCACAGGTGAGTCACTGGCAAGGACTCCGCGCAGGCCAAGGGATACCTCCAGAAATCCATTTTGGATTAACTAAAGCGGTATATTTTAGACAGAATACCGCACTGCAGTATATCTTCCACCCGATTGCCACAGCGCAATCCATTCTACAGCGGAGTACCACAAAAAGGTACCTTTTACATAGGCAAACCACAATGTGGTGTCTTTTATTCCACAGCCCCACTGAGTAACACATTTTTCAGCACCACAAGATTGTATATTTAGTTGAGGCTTTACAATACATATTGCTTTTTTGATTCGCTGTAAAAAGAGGTTTCGAAGAGCGCTCTTTTTTCCAAAGCAAGTTATATATTATTTAAAGCAGTTTCTAAATAGATACATCCAACTGGATATTACACTCAGAAAAAAACGCTAACACCACATGCTGCGGATTGGTAGACAAAGTATGTTTTTTCTTTCCTCACAGCCTCTTTCTACAGTTCTCTTGTCTCTTTCTGCACCTCTGTTGCTTCTTTATGCACTCCACTTCTCTTTCTGCACTCCTCTTGCCTCTTTCTGCACCTCTGATCCTTCTTTCTGCATTTCTTTTGTTTCTTTCTGCAACTTTCTTGCTTCTTTCTGCACATCTCTTGCCCCTTTCTGCACCCCTCTTCCCTCTTTCTGCACTTCTGTTGCTTCTTTCTGCACTTCTTTTGCTTCTTTCTGCACCCCTCATGCATCTTTCTGCACCCCAGTTCCCTCTTTCTGCACCTTTCTTGCTGCTCTCTGCACCTCTGTTCCTTCTTTCTGTACTTCTTTTGTTTCTTTCTACAGCTCTCTTGCTTCTTTCTGCACCCCATTGCCTTTTTCTCCACCCCTCTTCCCTCTTTCTGCACCCCTGTTGCATCTTTCTGCACCCCAGTTGCCTCTTTCTGCACCTCTGTTCCTTTTTTCTGAACTTCTTTTGTTTCTTTCTGCACATCTCTTGCTTCTTTCTGCACCCCTCGTGCCTCTTTCTGCACCCCTCTTCCCTCTTTTTGCACCTCTGTTCCTTCTTTCTGCACTTCTTTTGTTTCTTTCTGCACCCTTCTTCCCTTTTTTGCATCCCTCTTGCCTCTTTCTGCAGTTCTCTTGTCATTTGCTGTACCTCTCTTGCCTCTTTCTGTACCTCACTTGCCTCGTTCTACACTTTTCTTGCTCCTTTCTACACCTCTGTTGCTTCTTTCAGCAATTCTCTTGCCTCTTTCTTCACTTCTCTTGCTTGTTTCTCCACCTCTCTTGCGTCTTTATGCACCTCTTTTGCCTCTTTCTGCAACTCTCTTGCCTCTTTCTGCACCTCACTTGCCTCTTTCTGCACTTCTCTTGCTTCTTTCTGCACCTCTGTTGCTTCTTTCTGTACCCCTTTCCTCTTTCTGCAACCCTCTTGCCTCAGTCTGCCTACCTGTTCCCTCTTTCTGCACCCCTTTTGCCTGTTTCTGCAACTCTCTTGCCTCTTTCTGCAGTTCTCTTGCCTCCTTCTGTACCTCACTTGCCTCTTTCTGCAACTCTCTTGCCTCTTTCTGCAGTTCTCTTGCCTCCTTCTGCACCTCTCTTGGCTCTTTCAACACTTCTCTTGCCTGTTTCTGCACCTCTCTTCCCTCTTTCTGCACCACTCTTGCCTCTTTCTGTACCTCTGTTGCTTCTTTCTGCACCTCTCTTGTCTCTTTCTGCACCCTTTGTGCTTCTTTCAGCACCTCTGTTGCTTCTTTATGCAGTTCTCTTCCTTCTTTCTGTACCCCTCTTGCCTCTTTGTGCACCTCTCCTAACCCTTTCTGCACCCCTCTTGTCTCTTTTTGCACCTCTGGGGGTTCTTTCTGCACCTCTTTTGCTTCGTTCTGCACTTCACTTACCTCTTTATGTACCCCTCTTGCCTCTTTCTGCACCTCTGATGGTTCTTTCTGCACTGCTCTTGCTTCTTTCTGCACCTCTGTTCCAAATGTCTGCATCCTTCTTGCCTTTTTTCTGCACCCCTCTTCCCTCTTTCTATACCTCTCTTGCCTCAGTATGCCCACCTGTTCCCTCTTTCTGCACCACTTTTGCCTGTTTCTGCAACTCTCTTGCCTCTTTCTGCAGTTCTCTTGCCTCCTTCTGCACCTCACTTGCCTCTTTTTGCACCTCTGTTGGTTCTTTTGCACTGCTCTTGCTTCTTTTTGTACCTCTCTTGCAAATTTCTGCACACCTCTTGCCTCTTTCTGCACCCCTCTTACCTGTTTCTGCACCTCTCTTGGTAGTTTCTGTACTGCTCTTGTTTCTTTCTGCACATGTCTTGCAAATTTCTGCACCCCTCTTGCCTCTTCCTGCACCCTTCTTCCCTCTTTCTGCACCTCTTTTGCCTCTGTCTGCACCCCGCTTGCCTCTTTCTGCACGTCTGTTCCTTCTTTCTGCACTTCTCTTGCTTCTTTCTGCACCCCTCTTGCCTCTTTCTGCACGTCTGTTCCTTCTTTCTGCACTTCTCTTGCTTCTTTCTGCACCTCTCTTGCAAATTTCTGCACCCCTCGTGCCTCTGTGTGCTCCTCTCTTGCAAATTTCTGCACCCCTCTTGCCTCTTTCTGCACCCCTCTTACCTGTTTCTGCACCTCTCTAGGTAGTTTCTGTACTGCTCTTGTTTCTTTCTGCACCTGTCTTGCAAATTTCTGCACCCCTCTTGCCTCTTCCTTCACCCTTCTTCCCTCTTTCTGCATCTCTTTTGCCTCTGTCTACACCCCGCTTGCCTCTTTCTGCACATCTGTTCCTTCTTTCTGCTCCTCTCTTGCCTCTTTCTGCACCCCTCGTGTCTCTTTCTGCACCTCTGTTGGTTCTTTCTGTACTTCTCTTGCCTCTGTGTGCACCCCTGTTCCCTCTTTGTGCACCTCTTTTGCCTGTTTCTGCAAATCTCTTGCCTCTTTCTACACTTTTCTTGTCTCTTTCTGCATCTCTGCTGCCTCTTTCTGAACTTCTCTTGCCTCTTTCTGCACCTCTGTTGCTTTTTTCTGCACTTCTCTTGCCTCTTTCTACACCCCTCTTCCCTCTTTCTGCACCTCTGTTGCTTCTTTCTGTACGTCTCTTGCTTCTTTCTGCACCTCTCTTGCTTCTTTCTGCACCTCTCTTGCTTCTTTCTGTACACACAGGACTACTTTTAAACTGACCTCAGGCTCAGCAGTGTACACATGCAAGTGCAGAAAAGGGCTGCTGGCCTCTAAACTGCCATGCCCTATTATATGCTAGGGACTTAGAGGTAGTTTTAATCCACCTGCCCTATTATGTACTAGGGCCTTACAGGGGAAGTCATGCCAATCACAGGGGTACCCCAACCCATAGTGTACCCTAGTGTATGTAGGTGTTTTCACTGTATTCTAAGTGTCTTTCAGCATAGCACTGGCTCCGGGCCTGGTTAGGCAGAGCCCAGGGTCAGTCAGAGTCAGTTACCACCACTACCAGTCAGCAAAAGTTGGGGGTGCCCAGGGCACAGGATGACTTTGCAACAAGGCCTCTTTCTGAACCTCTGTTGGTTCTTTCTGCATCTCTTGCTTCTTTCTCCACCTTTCTTCCTCTTTCTGGACTTCTGTTGCCTCTTTCTGCATTTCTCTTGCTTCTTTCTGCGCCTCTCTTCCTCTTTCTGCACATGTCCTACCTCTGTAGCCATAGTTAGAAATTAGCATTTAAAAAACCTTAGAAATTCACTGAAAAAACCATAGGTTTCAGGGACGTTATAGTTAGAAATTTGCATTTAAAAAACCTTTGAAATTCACTGAAAAAACCACAGGTTTCAGGGACATTATAGTTAGTTGGACATTTCACTCATACAAAACCAGAGAAATTCGGTCATTATAGTTAGTTGAGCTAACTATAACTCGTGCCCCCGCAATGCACTGCTGATGATGTCACATATTACATCATTCATGACATGGTCAGTGACATCACTGATGACATCACTGATGACATCTCAAATGACATCACTGATGACATCATCCACGTGATAATCTGATGCACCTCCTCACACCCTAATATAACCTTTGATACACCCAATCTAAAATACAGACTATCATTTTCAAAACCATAGACACACCAATACCAGTTACTACATACCCACTCACTGATTCCTAGGTCTACACACACATCCACTCATTCACCCATACAGTAACTAATACATGCAGTCACTCATCAATACAGCACTATCATTTGCACTCATACACCTATACAGACACTCGCACACCGCCACTCAACCATAGAGTTACTCACACACCTAGTCAGTCATGCAAAGAATCGATCACACTCCCATTTACTCACCTATACAGTTATACACACACAACCTCACTTATTCATACAAATACTAACACATACTTACTCTCTTATACAATCACTGATACAAGTACACACTCATCCATACAGCTACTCTCACAATCACTCACTCTCACATATAGTCACTTATATACTCCAACACTCACATATACTGCCTTTCACATATATAGTTACTCACACATGTACCACTGAGACATCCATTCACTCACCAACACACCCATACACACACTCACCCACCCATACAGCCCTTCACAGATGCACTCTGGAACCCATATACCCAGTGAATCACCCACTCACACATCTATGCACAGAGTCACACCCCCCACCCACCCACCCACACAGACACTCAGGCTCCCATACAGATACTCAGACAACCAATCAAAAACCCATATAGACACTCATGTAGCTACACACCAAACCATGCAGTTGCTTACTTACCAACTGACAGACTGATACAGACATTCACACAGTTTAGTCACTCATCCATGCATTCAGTAAGACACGTTTAATCACTCACTTATACAGTCAGTCACGCACCTACTAAATCATCCATTCAGACACTTAAACACACACTCATACTTCAATACAACTTGGCATATATATATATATAAAACATATTTAAACTTTACAGAAACACATAGTCATTGGATGATGTCATCAGTGATGTCATTTGAGATGTCATCAGTGTTGTCACTGGCCATGTCATGAATGATATAATATGTGACGTCATCAGCAGTGCATTGCGGGGGCGTGAGTTATAGTTAGCTCAACAAACTATAACGGCCGAATTTCTCTGGTTTTGTACGAGTGAAATGTCCAACTAACTATAACGTCCCTGAAACCTGTGGTTTTTTAGTGAATTTCAAAGGTTTTTTAAATGCAAATTTCTAACTATAACGTCCCTGAAACCTGTGGTTTTTTCAGTGAATATATACATACATATATTCACTGAAAAAACCACAGTTTTCAGGGACGTCATAGTTAGTTGGACATTTCACTCGTACAAAACCAGAGAAATTCAGCTGTTATAGTTATTTCAGCTAACTATAACTCGCGCCCCCTCAATGCACTGCTGATGAGGTCACATATTACATCACTCATGACATGGTCAGTGACATCACTGATGACATCACTGATGACATCTCAAATGACATCACTGATGACATCATCCAGTGACTGTGTGTTTCTGAAAAGTTTAAGTATGTTTTATATATATTACCTACTGGCGGTCGCCAGTAGGTAGTTATAGTTAGGACCTATTTTCCATAGGAAATTCACAACATTCTATTTTCAATAACTTTGGCGCCGGTTGATGAATCTTCGCAAAATTTGCAAAACTTGTGGGGCGCTCCGGTCCGCTCCTATCCTGAAAGTCTCGGGTGATTCGTCAAGTGGGGGCTGAAAAAAAAGGGGGGTCCCAAAACATGTTTTCCCCATGCAATTTTCCATAGGAACCTTTAGTCGCAGCTACAGCCCGAACTGCTGAACGGAATTACACCAAATTTGGCAAAAAGGTAGCGCTTGGTTCAGAGTCGTGCCTTTTCGTTAAATGGTGTAAATCCGTTCAGTAGTTCCTGAGAAATTTGAAAAAGAAAACACATATATATCTGGGCGCAACCTAACCACACATGTCATCGTGAGATCTGATTGGCTGTCAGCACTTCATCCTGGAATTGCTGGCAGCCATCTTGGGACCAATATAAATGATAGTACCCCATTGAAATGCATTGTAGTGAATCGAAGATTTTGAGGGTTACCAAAAGGAGAACTATAAAGGGTGATAACAGACTTTAGTTACATTAGAATTCATTTGTTGATGGTACCATACTAATTTCAGGAATTGTGGTGTGTTCTAAGGTGATTTTACCCTGTGAAAAACCTTCTGCTGGGATATCATGAATCATGTTTGAGAGAAAACTATTTTCACATGCTTGTCCCATACAGTTTTGGAAGGTGCTCCAGAAGCTAAAATGAGAGCATATTTTCTGTAAATTCACATTATCTTTCTCAGTCATGTGAGAATGAAGTCTGACATTCTCAGTAAAACATGTACATTCAACAAGGGCAGAGACTGTCAGTTGATTCCTTTGTGTTCTACTGCAGCTTCCCAGAGTGTTCTAAAGAACAACTAGAGTGCTAACAGCCTTACTTATGACAAAAGTATGGCACACCTGAAGCCATCTTGATTGGAATAAACTGGTAACACTTAAAACATTTAATTTAAAAAGGAACAAAATGATGGGGTTCATTTTGTCATAGAAATTATGGTTAGTGCTGTAGAAAGAAAAATTAGGACATGTTTCAAGTGTGATCTCAAATATCTTCCTGTTATATTTCAACAGGAGCAGCCTGTCAGTTGATGCCTTTGTGCTCTACTGCAGCTTCCCAGAGTGTTCTAAAGAACAACTAGAGTGCTAACAGTCTTACTTATGACAAAATTATGGCACACCTGAAGCCATCTTGATTGGAATAAACTGGTAACTCTTAAAACATTTAATTTAAAAAGGAACAAAATGAGGGGGTTCATTTTGTCATAGAAATTATGGTTAGTGCTGTAGAAAGAAAAATTAGGACATGTTTTAAGTGAGATCTCAAATATCTTCCTGTTATATTTCAACAGGAGCAGCCTGTCAGTTGATGCCTTTGTGTTCTACTGCAGCTTCCCAGAGTGTTCTAAAGAACAACTAGAGCGCTAACAGTCTTACTTATGACAAAAGTATGGCACACCTGAAGCCATCTTGATTGAAATAAACTGGTAACACTTAAAACATTTAATTTAAAAAAGGAACAAAATGAGGGGTTCTTTTTGCCATAGAAATTATGGTTAGTGCTGCAGAAAGAAAATTTAGGGCATGTTTTAATTGAGATCTCAAATCCTCTTCTATTTTATTAGAAAATTCTGACATGCAGACTGAAACAATCACTTTCAATACCAGCAGTAGACTTCCAGTTAACTCCCTGGTGAGCAGTAGCTTTACTACAGTGATCTAATGAACAACTAGAGTGCTAACATTCTGAATTTATGGCAAATGTGTGACACATCTGAATGCCTTCTTGATGGAATCAAAGTAAAAAACTGAAAGCATTTCCTACTGAGGAGACTGCAGTAAATGACGAAATTAGGAAACTTCATAACAAATAAGTTTCCCAAGATGGCCACAGAGAAAAAAGAGCCCAAATATAGCACAAATATCACCCAGAAGTAGCCCAATGACAGAAGTGTGCAAAACACTTTTTATTTTTAGTTTTTCTGTAGTTTTATATAGTGCAAACTGGTCAGGTATTGGAGCGTTACATCTTACTTGGACCCCTTATTGCGTATTTTGCACTGAAGTACATGAGATTGATCTTGCGAAACATTGAACTTTACGATTCTGTTAACCTGAAGTTGCTCTGAACCGGGCTTTGTAACACCCGTTTTTACCTACTGGTTTTAATTAATTTTCACTGCATTGTATTAGGAAAGAGGATTTACTGTTTTTATGTACACTTTTATGATCTATGTTTCTAAATCAGATCAAATAAAGTTTAATGAATTCTATGGCAGGACGGAGGCGAGGATTATGCATATCTTTCCTCACTTTATTTGCATAGCAGTTCAAAGAAAACGTAACACAACAATCATTAAACAAAAGACTACACAACCCATGAACCATTAGGGGGTAGTCTCCAAGGCAACTATAGTCCAATCATATCGCAGTCCATCGTATATAATATCGTGACGTCCCTTCCGCTTCCTCTTTCTTCACTGCTGAAGGGGAAGGTGGCACACACGCCTGAAATTGATGAGAAACTATGTACCTTTTTCTCCAAGTATATGAGGGATCCCAAGAAAGGAATTGATAGGTCTTGGACGTGGTAGGGCCCTTGACCCAAATTATTCAATTGACGGAGCGTTCCAAAGAGTCAGGATCCCCTTTGTCCACGGATATTGTGGCTGGTTGGGCGCACTACCCTAAATGCTAAAACACTACCCCCTCCACTACCCAAACACCACTTCACTACCCTAAACCCTAAAACACTACCCTCAGCACGACACCCTACACTACCCAAACATAACTGCACTACCCTAAACCCTAAAACACTACCACCAGCACGACTCCCTACACTACCCAAACACCACTGCACTACACTAAACCCTAAATATACCCCCAGCATGACCTCCCACACTACACAAACACCACGGCACTACCCTAAACCCTAAAACACTACCCCCAGCACGACCCCCTACACTACCCAAACACCACTGCACTACCCTAAACTCTAAAACACTAACCCCAGCATGACCCCCTACACTACCCAAACAGCACTGCACTACTCTATACCCTAAAACACGACCCCCTACACTACACAAACACGACTGCACTACCCTAAACCCTAAAACACTACCCACAGCATGACCCCCTTCACTACACAAACACCACTGTACTGCCCTAAACCCTAAAACACTACCCCAGCACTACCCCCTACACTACCCAAACACCACTGCACTAACATAAACCCTAAAACACTACCCCCAGCACAACTCCCTACACTACACAAACACCACTGCACTACCCTAAGCCCTAAAACACTACCCCCAGCACGACTCCCTACACTACCCAAATACCACTGCACTACCCTAAACCCTAAATCTACCCCCAGCACGACCCCTACACTACCCAAACACCACTGCACTACCCTAAACTATAAAACACTACCCCCAGCATGACCCCCTACACTACACAAACACCACTGCACTACCCTAAACCTAAAACACTACCACCAGCATGACCCCTACACTACTCAAACACCACTGCACTACCCTAAACCCTAAAACACTACCCCAGCACGACCCCTACACTACCCATACACCACTGCACTACCCTAAACCCTAAAACACTACACCCAGCACGACCCCCTACACTACTGCACTACCCTAAACCCTAAAACACTACCCCCAGCACGACCCCCTACACTACCCAAACACCACTGCACTACCCTAAACCCTAAAACACTACCCCTAGCACGACCCCCTACACCACCCAAACACCACTGCACTACCCTAAACCCTAGAAAAGAAACCCCCACCCCATGCCCAATCCCCCTTACCTCTCACTCCTCATGGTTCCTCTCTCCTCGTGGTTCCTGCTTCACGTCATCTCTGAGGGGCGGTGCATGTCGTTGTGAGGAAACGAAACAGCCTCTGTTTCCTTACAACGACATGGATCGATCTACATGTTTTTAGAACGCATGGTCATTTACCATACATACCTTTACAACAAAATTTGTTGTAAAGGCATGCGTGGTAAATGACCATGCGTTCTAAAAATGCATAGTAATGACTTCGTGATGTACAACGCATGCGTGGTAATGCATGCGTTGTAATGGTATCGCAAAGTAAAAAGTCGTTGTAACGGCTGTTTACCGATCGAAGCTGGCCCCTGTTCTTCAGTGAGACGTTTATTTGATTAATTAGGAGGAAGGAATGTGTTTTTTTACCGAAAAGTGCATTCCCGGCTGTTGTATTGTGAAAGTGTCCGCGTGGCCTGGTTTCACTTCCGGTGAGAGAGTGGAAGAGTCTGTTTGGATCTAAACGAGTTCTGTTGTTGGACGGGGCCGGCGCGACATGTCATCAGAAAACATAGCTAATGGAAAGCGTCCTCCCTGAAGTGTGGAGCAGTGCCATGAGAGGTCAACGAGTGTGCGTCCCACCGCAGTATGACCGTACCGCGTGACCCATGTGCCGCCTCCAGGGTACGGGAGGCAGAAGCGGCATCGCAGGTCCTCTTGAAGACCGTTGTAGCACTAATTCTACATTTTGGTACTAGGGCATTTTAACTTCGTTGTTCCTGCCAGATACAAAGAGAAGATCCTGTGTTATTCAGTGCCCTCGTTACCTTTTTTGTGGGTTGTGGTGCTTGTCACTTCGCTGCCCCGCCGGTGCACACGACTGGGCACCCCACCTCGAATGCCATCTGCAGGGCCTCTGCCCTCGGATCACTGGTTTTGGTTTCTGGTGTGGCAACATAAACAGTTGCTCCCAAAGGACTAGCCTGAACACTTAGGTGAATATCCCCTGCACCAGCATTCCACGGAAATTCTTTCCCTAGCTCTCCCACGTCAACGAGCACGGCTCCGCTCGCGACACCGTATGACGTCATCGGAGCCATAAGAGGACCTCGTCGGCGTGCTGACGTCAGTTCCACCCATTTTTTCCGTGCCACCGAGGCAAACAGGGGACCGAGACATTTTCACATGTATACATAGTATAATAAATATATATATATTCACTGAAAAAACCATAGGTTTCAGGCACGTTATAGTTAGAAATTAGCATTTAAAAAACCTTAGAAATTCACTGAAAAAACCATAGGTTTCAGGCACGTTATAGTTCGAAATTAGCATTTAAAAAACCTTAGAAACTCACTGAAAAAACCATAGGTTTCAGGGGCGTTATAGTTAGTTGGACATTTCACTCGTACAAAACCATAGAAATTCCCCCGATATAGTTAGTTCAGTTAACTATAACTCGCGCGCCCGCAATGCACTGCTGATGACGTCACATATTACAACACACATGACATGGTCAGTGACATCACTCATGACATCACTGATGACATCTCATATGACATCACTCATGACATCACTGATGACATCATCCAGTGAATGTGTGTTTTTCTGAAAATTAAATATGTTTTATATATGTATATCTCAAGGTCGATGGAAGAATAAATGGGTATATAAGTGTCTAAATGGATGATTTTTTTTTGTAAAATTGATTGTATAACTGACTAAGTGTATCTTAGTGAATACATGGGTTAGTGAGTAATGTTTAAATATGAAAATATCTGTATCAGTCTCTCACTTTGTGTATAAGTGGCTGCATGGGTTGGTGAGTTGCTACATGAGTGTCTATATGGGTTATTAGTTGGTTTTTGAGTATCAGTATGAGTGTCTGAGTGTCTGTATGGTTCGGTGGGGGTATTACTTAGTGCATAGATGCATGAATGAGTGACTCACTGTTTGTATGTGTTGAAGACAGCATGTGTGCAGGACTGTATAGGTGGATGAGTATGTGTATGGGTGTGTAAGTGAGTGAATGACTGTCTCAATAGTATCTTTATGAGTAACTACATATGTTTTAAACTAGTATATGTGAGTATTGGTGTATATAAGTGAGTATATGTGAGAGTGAGAGATTGGAAGAGTTCCTGTACAAATAAGTAGGTGTTTCTATAAGTGATTGTTTAAGAGAGTAAGTATGTGTAAGTTTCTGTAGAAGTAAGTGTGGTAGTGTGTGTATAACTGTATATGCAAGTAAATGGATGTTTGATACTTTGTTTGCATGTGTGACTATGTGTGTGAGTAACTCTATGGATGAGTGGCGGTGTGTAACAGGATGTATAGGTGTATGAGTACATATGATGAGTGAGTACATGTATGAGTGACTGTATAGGGACTGTTGGTGAATGAGTGGATGTGTGTGTAGATCTTGGAATTACTGAATAGGTGTGTTGTAACTGGTATTGGTATGTCCATTGTTTTGAAAATGTTAGTTTGTATTTTTGAGTGTGTGTATCAAAGGTTATATTAGGGTGAGAGGAGGTCTGCCACTCTATCACAAGGATGATGTCATCAGTGTTGTCATTTGAGATGTCATCAGTGATGTCATGAGTGATGTCACTGACCATGTCATGAGTGATGTAATATGTGACGTCATCAGCAGTGCATTGCGGGCGCGCGAGTTATAGTTAGCTGAACTAACTATAACGGGGAATTTCTATGGTTTTGTACGAGTGAAATGTCCAACTAACTATAACGCCCCTGAAACCTATGGTTTTTTCAGTGAATTTCTAAGGTTTTTTAAATGCTAATTTCTAACTATAACGTGCCTGAAACCTATGGTTTTTCCAGTGAATATATATATATATATGCGCCAAGGTGTATTGAAGAATGAGTGGGTGTATAAGTGTCTGAATGGATGATTTAGTAGGTGCGTGACTGACTGTATAAGTGAGTGATTAAACGTGTCTTAGTGAATGCATGGGTGAGTGACTAAACTGTGTGAATGTATGTATCAGTCTGTCAGTTGGTGTGTAAGTGGCTGCATGGGTTGGTGAGTAGCACATGTGTGTCTATATGGGTTAATGATTGGTTGTCTGAGTACCTGTATGGGTGCCTGAGTGTCTGTGTGAGTGGGTGGGGGTGTGTAACTCCCTGCATGGATGTGTGACTGAGTGATTCAGTGGGTGTATGGGTTCATGAGTGCATCTGCGAGGGGCTGTATGGGTGAGTGAGTGTGCGTATGGCTGTGTTGGTGAGTGAATGGATGTCTCAGGGGTATATGTGTGAGTAACAACATATGTGAAAGGCAGTATATGTGAGTATTGGAGTATATAACTGACTATATTTGAGAGTGAGTGATTATGAGAGTGGCTGTATAGATGAGTGTGTGCTTGTGTCAGTGATTGTATAAGAGAGTAAGTATGTGTTAGTATCTGTATGAATAAGTGTAGTGATGTGTGTATAACTGTATAGGTGAGTAAATGGCTGTGTGATTGACTCTTTGTGTGACTGACTAGGTGTGTGAGTATTTATGTGGATGAGTGGCAGTATGTGAGTGTCTGTATGGGTATATGAGTGCATATATCAGAGGCTGTATTGATGAGTGACTGTCTGTATGAGTGACTGTATAGGTGAGTGAGTGGATGTGGGTAGACCTATGAGTCAGTGAGTGAGTATATACTAATGGTAGTCTGTATTTTAGAGTGGGTGTATGAAAGGTTATATTAGGGTGTGAGGAGGTGCATCAGATATTAAGTGGATGATGTCATGAGTGATGTCATTTGAGATGTCATCAATGATGTCACTGACCATGTCATGAGTGATGTAATATGTGACGTCATCAGCAGTGCATTGAGGGGGCACGAGTTATAGTTAGCTCAACGGCTGAATTTCTCTGGCTTTGTACGAGTGAAATGTCCAACTAACTATAAAGTCCCTGAAACCTGTGGTTTTTTCAGTGAATTTCTAAGGTTTTCTAAATGCTAATTTCTAACTATAATGTCCCTAAAACCTATGGTTTTTTTCAGTGAATTTCTATGGTTTTTTAAATGCTGATTTATAACTATAACGTAGTAGTTGCGTTTGCAGAGTAGTGTAGATAGGGGGCTGGGCCTCCGACCAGAGCTCAGGGATTCCACTGCGTAGGACTTACAGCAGGTACCAGGAGGGCTTCTTGGCCCCCAAAGTCCCTCAGGAGTAAAGAGGACTTCATCCCCCAACCCATAGTGTGCTAGGAGTGCGTTTGCAAAGTGGTGGAGAAAGGGGGGCGTGGCCTCCAAAGACCTCTATGCAATACCACTGTGTGGGACTTACTGGACGTAACAGGAGGGGTAGTTGGCCCCCAAGGACGTCCTTGAGGGCCAACTACCCCTCCTATTACCTCCAGTAAGTCCCACACAGCAGCATTGGTAAGTTCTCATAGCAGGTCACGCCCCCTTTGCCCACCATTCTGCAAACCCGCTCCCTGGCATGCTTTTGGATGAGGATTAAAGTCCCCTTTGATGCTGGGGGTCCTTTGGGGCCAACTAGCCTACCTGATATCTCCAGTAAGCCCCAGATAGTGGGACTGCTGAGAGCTGCACACAGGCCATACCCCCTTTCTACACCACTCTGCAAACGCGCCTCCTGTTGCACTCTTGGTTGAGGGATGAAGTCCCCTTGCTTCCTGAGGGTCCCTGGGGGCCAATTAGCCCACCATGTATCTCCAGTAAGCCACACACTGCTGGATTGCTGAGAGTGGTCAGAGGCCATGCCCCCTTTTTACACCACTCTGCAAACACGCCTCCTGGCGCACTGCTGCTCGGAGGATGAAGTCCACTTTAGTCCTGAGGTCCTCAGGACACATGTGGACCTCATCGCCCCACCAGCAGTGTGACAAGAGGCGCGTTTGCAGAGTGGTGTAAAAAGAGGCGTGGCCTAAGACCACCTCTCAGCAATCCCACTGTGTGGGGCTTACTGGAGATACCTGGTTGGCTAGTAGACCCCTAAGGACCCTCAAGGATCTAGGGGACTTAATTCCCCAACCCACAACGCACCAGGAAGTGTGTTTGTAGTGTGCTGCAGGGAGGGGACGGGCCTCTGGTGAGATGCCAGCGTTTTTTTCATTTTTTGGGGGGTTAGAAGGGGGCCTGTGTGGCCCCCTTCTCTCAATATTTTCTGGGCTCTAGGGACCCCATCCCCAGGGCCTGCCACTTTTCATTTTTATTTTATTTTTTTTAACAGGAAGGGGGCCTTTTTCAGCCCTGGGGACCCCATCCCCCGGGGCATTGCCTCATTTTTGGGGGGGGTTTTGGGAGGGGGGCCACTTTTGGCCCCGGGGACCCCATCCCACGGGGCTGGCCCTTGTCCAAAAGCAACTCTGCAAACCAGAAGTTTGCTATGACAGGGCAGGAGCCATGCTCCCGCCCTGCCATAGCAAACTGCAATGTCCCTGGGTGGGCACCCCGGGACGTTGCTGGAGCCGGCCCTGGGGGTGGCGGTCCCCAGGGCCATAGAGGGCTCCAGGAGGGGGGCCACGTGGCCCCCCTCCGAACGTGAAAATAGCCCCGGGGAGGTGGTGGTCCCCGGGGGTCTGCAATGGACCCCTGCCCTTAATTAAAATAGCCCCGGGGAGTTGATGGTCCCCAGGGCAGTGTGGGGAGGGGCAGGAGCCCCCCACACTTAATACTTCTAATTTAAGCCCCGGGGGAGGTTGCGGCCCAGGGGCTTGGGGGGCCCGCAAGGCCCCCCTGCCCATTATCATAAATGCCCCAGGGAGGTGGCGGTCCCTGGGGCAGCGTGGGGGGACAGGAGCCCCCTATGCAATTTTTTCAAAGAAGCCCCGGAGAGGTGACGGTCCCCAGGGCTGTGGGGGGCCGTGTGCCCCCGCATATTATTTCAAAAGCCCCAGGGAGGTGGCGGTCCCCGGGGCTGCGGGGGCCCGCGTGGCCCCCGCATACATATATATATGTTCCAACTTTTACCATTCGCTTAGCCCAAGCCACTTGTTACAGTGATCCTGCGGCGGGGTAGCAATCCCCATATATCCACAAATGCCTGTAAGCTTCGACCGGATACAAATCCACTCCAGTCACGACAAACCACAGTACCGCGGCTCTAGTGTTACAGCGTGTTTATTAGCACAACACTAGCAACAATGTCTCAACGCGTTTTGGAGCCTTCCGCTCCTTGATCACGAGTGAGGTTACACATTACTTCGGTAACTTTTAAAGAAATCAGCATGTCTATATATATATGTTTCAAGAGTTTATCCAATGCACCTACTTCAAGGCCTTAAGCAAATGGCAAGCTGAAATTGCTGGAACCGCCTTCATGCCTTACACATTTCAGATGATTGCATCCTTGTTCATAGGCAGCCATTCAACAAATACGGCATCATGCTTCAAACCACCACATTTATTTAAATTAGATTATCTCCTTTATTACATCATGTGATTTTGATGGAATTCTGGAAAATATAGTTTGAGCATTAAGAAACATTCAAACTCAAGTTGGTGTCGCCAGTAGGTAGTTATAGTTAGGACCAAAGCTTCCATAGGAAAAGCGTTTTTTGTTTTGCCAATAATGTTGGTCCCGCTTGATAAATCTCCACGAAATTTTCACCAAACTTCCTCTTTGTGGTTCAGCTGCTGTGTTGAAAGTGTTGGGGTGATCCGTGAAGCGGGCCAAGAAAAAAGGGGGTCCCAAAACACGTTTTTCTATTTTAGGTCTATGGGGATATTTCATTTTTTGAACACACGACTAAAGCCCGAACTGCTGAACGGAATTGCACCAAATTTGGCAGAAAGCTAGATTTCGGTCCAGAAAGCATGCTTTTTGTGATTTGGTGTAATTAAAGTTTAAAAAATATAGATATCTGGAGTCGCGAGTCCTTGCAGTGGGCTCGCGGATCCTACTAAAATTTGATTGGCTACCAAAACTTCAAGCAGGAAGTGTGGACAGCCATCTTGGGACTCGGCTTGAAGCCGAGTCCCAGAAAAAAGTAAAAAATAAAGAAAAAGGGGCAGGGTAGAATAACCTGACCCCCCAGATATGGTGGGGGGTCTGACAGGGACCCTTCCACATTTTAAACGCATTTTTTTTAAATTTTGCAGCAGACTTGCAGGTGGATTCGTGAATCCATGGCATTTTTTTTTTAAAAAGACGTGCAGGCTCCCGCACTGCTTTTCTTAAAGCACCAGGTGGGCAAGATCCCTAGGGGAATGAAGGAGGGGGATCATGAGGCCTCTCTGTTGGGTTTGGGCAATAAATACTCAAAATGCAGGGGGGGCTGCTTGGCTCCCCCGCTGCCTCGAGGACTGCCACCTGTCCAGGGCACACCCTGCCCCAGGGACCGCCACCTCCCCGGGGCAAAGATATTAAAAGTAGAGGCATGTTTGCTGAGTGGTGGAGAAAGGGGCGTGGCCTCTGACCACCTCTCAGCAATCCAGCTGTGTGGGTCTTATTGGAGGTAACAAGAGGGCTAGTAGTGCACCAGGAGGCACGTTTGCAGAGTGTTGGAGAAAGGGGGTGTGGCCTCTGACAACTTCCCAGCAATCCCATTGTTTGGAGCTTACTGGAGGTAACAGAAGGGCTAGTTGGCCCCCAAGGTCCCTCAATAGCCAATGGGACTTCATCCCCCTACTTTTAGTGCACCAGGAGGTGGATTTGCAGAATGGTAGAAAAAGGGGGTGTGGCCACCTACCAGGTCTCAGCAATCCTGCTGTGTTGGACTTATTGAGGTAACAGGAGGGGTAGTTGGCTGCTGAGGAGGTCCTTGAGAGCCAACTATCCCTCCTGTTACCTCCAGCAAGTCCCACACAGCAGGATTACTAAGAGGTCTTCAGATGCCATTCCCCTTTCTCAACCTCTCTGCAAATGCACCTCCTGGTGCACTACTGTTTGGGGGATGAAGTGCACTTGACTCTTGAGGGGCCTTGGGGGCCAAGAAGCCCTCCTGGTACCTCCTGTAATTCCTACACAGCGGGATTCCTGACAGCTGGTCAGAGGCCCAGCCCCCTTGCTCCACCACTCTGCAAACGTGACTACTAGTAAAAAAAAATTGAAATTCACTGGAAAAAACAAATGTTACAGGGACGTTATAGTTAGGAATTAGCATTTAAAAAACCTTAGACATTCACTGGAAAAAACAAAGGTTACAGGGATGTTATAGTTAGGAAATGGAATTTAAAAAAACTTTGAAATTCACTAAAAAAAACAAAGGATACAGAGACGCTATAGTTAGTCTCAGTTTTCATTCGTACAAAACTGGAGAAATTCAGCCATTATAGATAGCGAGCTAAATATAACTTGCGCCCCCACAATGCACTGCTTATGACTTCACATATTACGTCACTCATGACATGGTCAGTGACATCACTAATGACATCACTGATGACATCTCAAATGGCATCACTGATGGCATCATCCTCAGAGTCACTGACACACCCACTCATAACCCCATATAACCTTTCATACACCCACTCCAACTACCACACTACCATTCTCAAACCCATTCACACACACATACCAGTACTTACACAGCCACTGACTGATTCATAGAGCATTACACACATCCACTCACTCACCCATGCAGCCACTCATACACCCACTCACTTACTAACACAGCCTATGATATATCCACTCATACACGCATACAACCATTCACACATTGTGAGCCAGTCACCCTGAGAGCTACTCACACACCTACCCACTCACCCAGTCAATCACACAGCCACTTACTCACCCATACAGTTACACACACACTCACTCACTTACTCATACAGATACTAATGCATACTCACTCACCTATACAGTAACTGACACAATCATACACTCACCCATACAGCCACTCTCACATTCACTCACCCATATAGTCACTCATATACCCCATCACTCACCTATACTGCCTTTCACATACCCAGTTACCCATATACCACTGACACATGCACTCACTCACAAACACATCCATACACACACTCACTCACCCATACAGCCCACACACACACACTAAATAACCTATACAGCCACTGACTCACCCACTCACTCATCACCCACCCACACAGACACTCAGACAACCAATCATTCACCCATATAGAAACTCGCATACCTACTCACACACCCATACAGCTACTTAGACAACAACTGACAGACAGATACAGACATTCACACAACCAGTCACTCACCCATACAGTCACTGAGACACCTAATCACTCACTTATACAGTTAATCACACACCCACTGAATCATCCAGTCAGGCACTCATACACTCACTGAAACACTCAAACTTTTTAAAAACACTCACAGTCACCGGATGATGCCATAAGTGATGTCATGAGTGATGTCATGAGTGATGCCACTGATCACGTCGTGAGTGATGTAATATGTGAGGTCATAAGCAGTGTATTGCGGGGGCGCGAGTTATAGTTAGCTCACTAACTATAACGTCAGCATTTCTCTGGTTGTGTACGAGTGACACCTGAGCCTAACAATAACATATCTGTAACCTTTGGTTTTTTTCAGTTAATATATATATATATATATATGACCCTGTCGAAGGCTCACACCGAAAGGCGTAGGTCACTTTGTTCTGCACTGTATGAGAAAATGTATATATAAAAACACAAAAAATAAATAAAAGATTCTGGAAACTCACCATCCTGTGCTGCCTGCTTTTCTATCCCGCTGGAGAAACCTCAACACTTGTGGAGTTCGGAGAAGCTGCAATTTGTGTATATATATATATATATATATATATATATATATATATGGGTTTTGTGTAGGATCACCAATGAATCCTTGTTTATATTACCTGGTGTTGAGCCTCAAACTATTAGCGGATGGCTCCTTGCCCTTACACCTTCTCAAATGCAAACAAAATAGTTGTTTTATCATGTGACAGTTTCAGCAGAATTCTCTTTGGTGCCAACCATTGAGGCTGGTAGGGAAAAGGCAAAAATACTAACATCCAATAAGGTTGATGAATCTGAAATGAATCTGAAATGTCCTCACTTTCCTGCTGAACTCTTACTGCTTACTTTTCTATCACCTCTCTTCAAAATATTTCTGCTTATTTTTTCCCTTGTTGACATTTAGGAAATGGGCTAGATGTACAAGCATTTCCAGAGGTCAAGGTGCCTTCTGCTAAAAACAAAGACGGTTGGGAAGCATTCAGCCAAGAGGCTGTTGCTAAAAAGCATTGGCCCTGTCCTGTCTGTGGTCTCCAAATCATGAGCTAACATCTGCGCTAGAAAAATACCGGTTTTATTATCACCTTTTGCAATATAGAGAGAAATCTGGTTGTGGGAGGCAACTCTTTATATGTTTCTCCCTTCCACTTTGGGTACAATGTGTAAACTAACTCCCTTGTGATTTTCCCACATTTTTCTACATTTTACAGACTTGGCAAGGTACTGTTGTGTTTAACTTCTTCTCTTTAGCGGTTTGAGTGTCGATCTCAAACATATGAGGTTTGCTCCCATGCCTACTGTAACAGTTCATGTAGAATGTGTACATTGTCTATGATATTTTCTAGCTGCATACACATAGTCACCTTAGTGTCTTCATTGTCTCTACCAAAAGTTGACACTGGATTGTTTGGAAACATGAGGTTTTTGAAAATTGTTTAGGGTGACCTTCAGATCTGCTTCTCTCACACTCCTTTTCTAATTTCCACTTCCTGGCGACTTTGACCTTACTACGATTTGTTCAACCTGTATTTGACAATTAACAGCTATTCTGTTGGTTTTTGTGTTCACTCTTTCTTCTGGTATAAATATAATCTTACGTCTTGCTTACTTCTAGTGCACTATTTCATACCGACTATAAAACGCCCAATGTAAAGAAGCCTTTCATGATCAACATGATAAGCTAATGACACAATGATAGCACATATATTTAACAGTCAGGAGTATGACAGATGCACACTTTTAAAGCCCTTCATTTTCTGCGTGTTATGATACAATGTAATACAGCCTTATAGCCCACTACCTAGCGCTATAACGGTTGTTAAAGGCCTTGTACCCGAGCGGCGAGGGACTATAACAAGGGAGAGGGCCTTTAACAACTGGTATAGCCCGAGGCTGAAGGGTGTAATGTTCTAAATTAAAAAGAGAGAAATATGAAGACAAACATTGGAATGTTGGAGCTCCAGGTTTATATCAGCCATTATAAGACCGGAGCTGCTCCATTGTCTTCAATGGAGTTCCCAACATTCCACTGTTCTAATATAGCCTTATAGCCCGCCGTAGCGGGCTATACCGGCTATTAAAGGCCCGCTCCAACGTTAAAGGCCCGAGCCGAAGGTGAGGGCCTTTAACAAGGGAGCAGGACTTTACTAGCCGGTATAGCCCAGCTACAAAGGGCTATAAGGCTATTAGAACATTCTGCCATTGAGGGCAGAATGTTCTATCCAAAAATAAAACAAAGGCTTCAGGGAGCGCGAGGGGATTGAAATCCCCTCAGGCTCCCTGAAGCCTTTGTTCACAGTCAAAGCTGTGAACAAAGAAACATTGGAATGTTGGTGCTCCGGGCTTATACCAGCCATTATAAGCCCAGAGCTACTCCATTGTTTTCAATGGAGCTCCCAACATTCCAATGTTCTAATATGGAATATTGCGGTGGACAAAGCATTCTCCCTACTGTTAAATAAAATCTATGTCTCATTAAAGGAATGTTCTTCTTCTTATATGTTCTTCATTTGGTGGGTACATTTCTGTAATGTAACAAATACACAAGCCATTTGTCATACCTTACCTGGAAAGAGGCTTTATTGAATGTAGCTGTAAAATTATCTTTTCAGTTTGAATTACTGAATTTGCACAAACATTTCTACAGAATAAAAAACTCAAGCCTTGTCATTTGTTTTACTACATCATCTTGTGCTTTTTATATCAATATTTTCAAATGTTATATATTTTAATAGGTATATCCCAATTTCTTGCATATCAGTATTTCTTTATTCTAGGGTTTTGAAAGAACACATAATATTTGTATGTAGACAAAAGTCTTTTTCAGGTTAAAAGCTGAGATAATTTATGGAAAAAAAGGTTTTTCAAATTGTCATAACCAACAATATAAGGGGAGCTTTACAATGCATTGGAAAAGTGGCTGGTTAAAGGTATGGTACAGTCTGTATTCAGGTAGCTCAAAAGTCAATTTACAGGGTTTTCTTGTAAAAGTGTTGTTTTTACTCTTGCTAAAATAATAAAATAATATTTCACAATCTGCACAGAGTCAGTCTAGTGGGCAGAGGCATGACACCTTCAGTGTTTTATTAGCAAAGCCGGATTTGCAGGCCCCTAGTTGCTGTAGAGTTTGAATGCATCGCAGCCACGCACACGCATGTTTTTTCCTCATCAGCGAGCACTTCTTTCATTTCAAAATGGAGGGTAGCGCATTATGCACCAGACATATATGATGAAATCGTTTGCTCTTGGTCTTCCATTTGATAAGTAGAAACTAAGTGTTGCTCCTAAAATCAGTTAGCGGAGGAAGCAATTTTCTTGTGGATAATAAGTGGAAAGGCCATGGCTGTCTAAGAAACATAAACAACATATATCTTATCCGAAAGGGCATATGCAGCAACTTAGTAGGCCGTCCTTCTTCAGAAGCAGTCTCTTTTCCCGCCTGTTGTTTGCACGTGTAGGCTGTGGTTTGCTTATAAAACAGTTTTACACGAACCACTGATCGCAGTGCAAGCTTCTGTGTCAAAACATCTCAGGCTTGTTTCATTGAAGGCACTTGGTTTCCATGGCAATTTATAAAAGCGAGTGGTTTGGTTTATTCGTTTAGAACAGATGAGCTGGGGGGAGGAGGGTACTCAACTGGCCACAAGCAGGTTTAGTTGACCCTGCATGACGTAACCCCAGGCAGCAAATCCCGGGTAGTATTGCATGCAAAAATAGACAGTATATAGGTTTCTAGCATAGGCATGAAATAAAGGAAACATGAATGCAGTTGACAGCTTTGAGCAAGGGCATTTGTTGTTTCTAAGAATTGTTACAGCCAATGTTAAAAGGGTCTACTTATATTTATACTGTATAAAAAAAAAAAAAACCTTTTGAAAGGGAAAATGAATGCCAGGTCTTCATGTACCCTGTTTACTGTGAGGTTTCATTGGCAGGCCATTAGGTTTCCATGGTAACAAGCAAACTGCATTTGTGTGAAACAAAATCAGCCATGACTTTGTGCTTTGACAAGGATTTCTATAGCTCTTTTTCTGAGTCCCACCACATGAAGCTGTATTCTTCTTAACCACAGAAGCTACCGGAGGTCTCGTCTTTTTAGGAGGCCAATCAGTTTCAAGCGCGGCTTGTAAAAACATATACTTTAATGATGCCTTTTTTTCCCCAGTGCTTTTTGAGTCAATAATCGATAGAGGAATCTTTGGTAGTTTATTTTTGTTGATGTCCATTTTCAAAGACTCTTTCTTCATGCCAGTGCCTGGTGAATCTTTCACAGCCTCTGCCGGAATAAGGTCACCTTCGGTGACTGAGCGTAGAAATCAGAAGGATAACGGGGTACAGCCATATATGAACTCTTGTCCCAATAATGCCGCCGACTGTGCCTTAAAAAAGAGAAAAATAACGGATGTTAAAATCAGCGCAATCTTCTGATTAAGCTAGAGACTTATGAATGAATCCTAACACCATAGAACATCTAACATCTTCATTACGGTGGTGCATTTGAGACAAAAAAAGTGGAAAAAGACATTTACAGTGGTATGTAATTTACCTGGAGTTATGATAATTATGTTTTAAATATAATACCCACTAAATCTCAATGTTGCTTAACAAAATATTCAGAACGAGTTTAAAGCTTGTAACTCTACATACAGGACTCCTGAAAGTAGTGAAGGAGATTAAACACAGAAGCAGCTATCTTGACCAGCGCCACCCACACCTAGGGGCGTGGCGCCCTTAGTGGCATCTCGGGCGGGAGCCGGTCTGTTCTTCATTTCTATTAGGGGGCGGGGTGGGCCCGGAAGCAAGGATAGTAACAGACGGCCTCTGCTGACGTCATCAAGGAGCGCAAGTGGTCTACCCCCCTCCCCTGACACCTCCGGCAACAATAAAAGTGGCTGAGGAGATGGGGAAGCCCTCTTTTTTGTCCTCTCCAGCAGCTCCAAAGGCAGCAGACCAGCAGCAAGTTACCTTCGGCACGTCCACCGGTGCCCCGGGTCCACGTGGTGCCGCAGCACGCGAAGTGCTTTCTCGGTGGGCGTCGGTGCTCATAGCACCATCAGGAACACAGGTTAGTAGGCTGGCTGGTTACTGCATCGGAGAAGCGAGAGAGGACCTCACAGCGTAGTCGGCACCAAATGGTGTTCGTGAGGTACCCATTTTTTAATATGTAAAGGTGTTGGAAGACCTTCATTCCTGTAAACATTCTTGTTATTACTTCAACTGTTTCATGGTGAAATTATTTTGTCCAAATGTACTCGATGTCTTGCCGGACCATTCTTGTCTGATTATACAGGTTTTTAAATGTGGCATGGTTTTAAACAGCTCAGTGAGCTAAGGCATGAAGTATATTGCGTAAGGTCTAAGGTTAACCCAGGGCGCTGGGGTGGTAAGTATCCCCGGTGCCCGAGGTATTTCACCGATGTGCGTGCACATTAACATGCTTTCCGGTGCTGCATGGTTTTGATGCTAAAACAAAGATCCCATATCACACGCTTGATCGCTGCATGGTTGGAGGGTCATAAGGTTTTCCAGGCACACGCTCAGGTAAGCGTGCCTGGTTTTTGTAATCGGGAATTGCATGGTTTGAGGCGCATGCTTTCTTATTGGCTTTTAATTCGGGACATCCGGTTCGTGAGTGAACCAGGTGTCTCGGGATGTCGGGTATGCTCGTGTGGTTGCAGGTATGACTTGCCATGTAATCTTTCTGTGCCTATAAAGTGGCATGAGCACTTGCATAATGTAACGGGTGCTCATGTAAGGCGCTCCGATACCTTCAGCTCGAGTATGTGCTAGATAGAAGGGTGAAAAAACAACCAAGGACACTTTGCACTTGTTTGACTAAAAAGTGAACGTTAAACAATCAGACTTGTGAAGATTTATTAGTGTTGATTAAATGTGTGCAGCTAGTTGAACACAGGTTCGGGATCTGTCTCTTTCCCTCATTCTGTTTTATTTGGGCCGGTAGCTGACAGGTCGTCCCACTGCTATTCTGCAGGGGGTTATGGCTATGCTATGTCCCCCAGCCTCGAGCATCTAGGTCATCATACTTTCATAAGGTTACACATTACAACAAATACTATCCGCTCCAGAGGCACTCGATGACCGGGAGAAAGCAAGAAGGTAGATTTCAAGAATGCTCAAACTGATGATATTTAGGAGCTAATTTCCAAGTGAATGCACCTATTGGGCAGACCATGTAGTCGCAAAGTAAAGTCTCACAGCATTGGAGACAGGTTATGCATTTCTAATGGGGGACTATGGATAGATGACTCCAGTAGATGGTGGGTCATAACTATTAGTTAGAAATTCGGTTTCAGTATGGTTCGTTAAGGTTTAATACTAATGGGTGCTGAAATCCTACATTACCTCTTGGGTGGATAGGTGCTCACAAATGGCTGTGGCCGCTACACCATCAGACGGAATAAATTATCACCAGATGAACAGTTTGGCCTCTGTTAGGTCAACGATAACTGGGCACAGTTGGGCTGCTGTTCGGTCAACGATATTTGGGCGTGTCACGTGTCCTTTCCTGGTCAGGTCTCAAAATAGGTAGGCAGTTACATGAGCAGAGCTCACTGCTGTAATCAGCGTGTGAATCTAATGCGTGTTTAATAAAGGCACGACATAGCACATGACCTGCAAAAATTACTTGCGTCCTCCATTTACCTTCAATATACCTGCATGCCCATTTCTCACACTTCCGCCACCACCCCTAAGTGCTGCACCACAAAATGAGTGCTACTCTTCATTAATGCTTATTGGTCCTCTTTGTAAGATGGGGCTTGATTCAGTATGGGTGCGGGCTATAAGGGGAGAACAGTTTTCATGAAGCAAACCATTAAGCTGGCATGTGAGCTCATTACTTATGGCAATTGGAAAGGGCACTGATCATCTGTGTCTTTATTTATTTTGTATGGTATCTATGTCTGCGATAACTGGGAATGGAACCGTACTACGATGGTGGCATCTTGGTCACAGGAAGATGGACCAGAGAACCAGATGGAGTATGGTCGGCAGCGGAGGCAAGTATGGTGAGAGCGCGAGGAGGAACACTGAGGTGCCAGCATACATGGGTGAAAGGCTACCGTGTCACACATTGTCTTTCAGTTGGTACTGGTAAGGCAACCGGAATTTTATGTTAGCAGGAAGGTATTTAGCAGGCCCCGCACTCAAGGATACATTTCTCACACACACAACGCAAAAGCATGGGGGCCACGCATAGCTACGGCTCCTGGCGGCCTTTTTAAACTGTTACTTGTTAGGCAGCGGTATCTGGCCTTCTTAGTACATGCAATTGCCTTTGCAGGGGAGCTGCGTGGACATGGTGTTGCTCAGGGTCATGGGTTCTCCCGCAGTCGGGATCCAGAAGCAAGCAGGTAGAAACAGTTCAGAGGTCTACCCAGAGCCTACCATCGTTTATCTTGGCTACCCGCCCAATCCCCTCCAAATAGCGGAGGGGCGCACAGTTTCCCATTTGTTGGCGATGTTTATGAAAGCTGATATGGGGCACCCCTTCTAGACTCCCGATCTGTATTTTTTCCATGATTGGCTGTCAATTCCTTTATGGCACCAAAATCTATTTATTTGGTGCAGCTACGTTGGCACTGAAGCCATTTAATGACTCTTATGTAGTCTGTTGATCTCCTGCGTATTCATCCCAAGGCTAGACAAATGGTTTGTACAGTTGGTAGGGAATTCCCATAAGGTAGCTGGCCACCAGCCTTGCCCCGGCAAATGCTTGCAGTATGCTAGTAACCAGTAATTTGATAGTGGTACCATAAACAAGTTACAGAAACAGCGTTTTACAGGAATACCATCTGACTTGGAGAGTGTTCTGGATGCTGTGTGAGAAGATATTGCACCTTTGAGGGTATGCTTCTACTATTAATTGCTTTAGGCATGGTGCAGGTCAGGTGGTATGTTGGATGTATATGGTAGATCTTAGGTAGAGCGTGGTATGTGTCAGGCGATATTTGGTACCAGCTAGTAAAAGGAAAGACCACAGGGGGCTCCAAGGTATTCATACAGGGCAGAATTTTCCTAATTCAGCCACTTCAGGCCCGGGCCTCCCCTTGACACCATCACGGGTGTACCTTTAAGTACCTACGGAATCCACTGTGTTACGCTGTGTTTCCCAGAGTGCCCTGGTTGTTGTGTGCGCTATGCGGCTCGCAGATCAGTGGAGGGGTCGTTTTTATTTAGAGTACGTTCAGGTAAGCCCTCCTACCAGGGACAAGTTCCCCAAGAAGTAAGTAGACACAGCAAGGGCATAGTTATGTCCCACAGGGCCTGGCGCCCTAGCAATAAGCGGATCACCTGTTCTTCAGAGTACGTTCAGCAAATCCTCCTACCAATGGCAATGTCAACTGTGTTCCCAAGAGGAAGATGTGGGAGGTATTGCCAGCCACAATTTCTCTGCACAGGTCCAGGCGCCCGGACGCCTTGGTTATCTTTGTCAAATTCCGTTTTGCTAGAAGCATCACGTTTTGTTAGCCTGGGGATCATCTACCCTGTATCACTTGCACATCCACATTGACATAAATTGCTGGGTGGTGCCAAGGAGATGGGAAGCAGACGGACGCGGGAAGCAGTCAGGCGAATCCCTGCTGACGCATGCTGCTAATCTGAGTGAATTTTAATCATACACTAGCGTGCTCGCTTTTTAAATTGTCTAGCTTGTGTACTCCTTTGCTACTGTTTTTATTGCACTGTTTTACTGCCGGGGGTATGTAGGGACCCTTACCTCTTTAATCACTGTGAGTGTGCTTTTCTGATTGCCTCCGCTGTTTGCCGGGGGCATATCGGTGGGCGCATCTGGGTTCTACTCTTCTCCTCAGTTCCCTCAGGGTCTCCGGTCCTCCATGGGTTGTCCCAATTGTGCGGAGAGAGCCCTCCGTACCGGAACTTTCTCCTGGCTGGCCACCATTTTCGGAGGTTGGCGGTACAGCCTCGCATACACTTCTGGGTCAGGGCATTAAACGCCAGCACAACCCCGGGCTCGCAGCGGACGCGGGAAGCAGTCAGGCGAATCCCTGCTGACGCATGCTGCTAATCTGAGTGAATTTTAATCGTACACTAGCGCGCTCGCTTTTTAAATTGTCTAGCTTGTGTACTCCTTTGCTACTGTTTTTATTGCACTGTTTTACTGCTGGGGGATGTAGGGACCCTTACCGCTTAACTCACTGTGAGTGTGCTTTTCCGATTGCCTCAGCTGTTTGCCGGGGGCATACCGGTGGGCGCCTCTGGGTTCTACTCTTCTCCTCTGTTCCCTCAGGGTCTCTCCGGTCCGCCACGGGTTTTCCCGATTGTGCGGAGAGAGCCCCCTGTACCGGAACTTTCTCCCGGCTGGCTGCCATTTTCGGAGGTTGGCGGTCCAGCCTCGCATATGCTTCTAGGTCAGGGCATTAAATGCCAGCACAACCCCGGGTGCGCAGCGGGTGCGCCGCTGGTGCGCCGAAGGTGCACCAGAGGCAAGCCCATCTGCGCCCGTCCACGCCTGGACGGCGCCAGGGTCCAGGCACCCTGCCCATTTCTCCCCAGACAACAGGGGCAATCAGGTTAGAGCCTACTCCAGGGCAGATCTCCTGGAGCTACGCCCCAAATGTCATCCCAGGGAATGCACAGCCAAATTGGGCCTCTCTATGGGAGGACTAGTGAACTGTCAACATTGCAGCCTCAGACTTACCAATGGTCTGGTGTGTGGTTCCAGCCCCTATATAGGGCCCTGAGTAATGGGGGGTGGCAAGTCTAGTATTAGGACCAACCTTCCTTCTGGTCTTAAACCTAGGTCTATTAGGGGGGCGCTGTTGAACACCCGCTCCATGATTAAACATAACACAGAAATTGCACTGAGTGTCCAGACTCATAATCTGGACTTTCTCTTTGTCACTGAGACATGGGCCAATGACAACTCGGGCCCTGTCCCCCCTGGATATACGATCCTCAGATGTGACCGCACTGAGCGAAGGGGGGTGGTCCTGCTTTGGTGGCCCGTGACTCTCTTAAATGCACCCTGACCAAGGTGGAAAGGGACTCTGCTGCACCAGTGGAAGCTGCTTCTTTTAGGATTATGTTGTCCAAAAGTCACAGTTTCTCCGGCCTGCTAGTGTACCGTCCACCGGGCCCTAGACCCGGGTTTTTGGAATCATTGTGCAAAATTTTGGAGCCATTAGTCACTACTTCTCATACCATCATTCTTGGGGATTTTAACCACCATATTGAGAAGGAACAGGACAGTGACTCACGTCACCTCCTTGAACTTATGTCTTCCCTGGGTTTTGAGCAACTTGTTCAATCCCCCACCCACATCGCCAGCCATACCTTAGACGGCATATTCACCAATCACTGAAATTTATCATTGAAGATGTACAGCCTCTTAGCTGGGTAGATCATGTATTGATTATGTTCAAGGTCTATCATAATCCCCCCATTATTGCGGAGGAAAGTATCACCCAAGTTATATCCGCTGTAGGGGATTGAACAAGCTTTCAGCCCCCAAATGGGAGGCTGCTCTGGCCTCAGCTGAGGTTGGGAGGCATAGTCCATTCCCCCCTACGGCAGAGGGCTTTCACACATGGATCACTGAAGATCTAGATATTGCTGCCCCTTTTAAAGACTGCATTTTCAAGAGAGCCAAACCGGCATCTCCTTGATTTTCCGATGAACTTAGATCACTTAGAAGGGAGTGTCGCAGACAGGAACGTAGATGGTGGCTGGACCCTTGTACTAGGGAGAAAACCAAGCAGAAAGTTCTGCTCCAGAAGTATAAGCTCGCCATCTTTCAAGCTAAATCTCACTTCCTTACTAATAAGATCCTTGCTGCAGACAATTCTTCTAGCATGCTATTCAAGGTGATCAAGGAGATCTCCGAACCTTCCGGGACACAATTGTTGCCCCCTTCTCAAGATCTCTCCAACAGAATAGCCACCTATTTCGAGGACAACGTCCTTAAAATCTTTCGGGAGCTTGACCATATGGAAATGGAAGAACCGGAGGTTGAGGAGGTAGCTCAGAACCAAGTGATAGGGAGTGCCCCTTCTACTCTTGCAACTTTTCCCAAGATCACTGTTCAACAAACTCTGGCTCTTCTCAGGGGCCTTAAGTCTGACTCTCCCTTAGATCCCTGCACGCCCCTCACTCTCAAGCTGGTTCCCAACCCGATTGCAGACTTCCTATGCAAGGCGTTTAACAACATCCTCCGATCCGGCTGCTATCCGGACCCTTGGAAAGAGGCTATTGTTATGCCTCTACTTAAGAAACCCAATGCTGATCCCTCTGAATTGAAGAATTTTCACCCCATCTCACTTCTATCTGCCCCCACAAAAATCCTAGAGAAATTCATCAACACTGAGTTGATGAACTATTTGGATTCCCACAAGATCTTAGATCAGTCTCAAAATGGTTTCCACAGCACCGAGTCCGCCCTTATTGCTGCCACTGATCACATCCACATGCAGGTCCACCAGGGTGGCTCGGTAGTGCTGATTATGCTCGATCTGTCGGCTGCTTTTGACACTGTCTCCTCTACTCGGATGGTCCAATGTCTGCAAGAGGTGGGAATTTCGGGTAAGGCCTTGCAGATCCTCCACTCCTTCCTGACAGAGAGAACTAATATTGTTAGCTGTGGGGGTTTCAGATCTAAGGCATTCAGCCTAGCCTATGGCATTCCCCAGGTCTCATCTCTGAGCTCTACCCTCTTTAACGTGTATGTGACCCCACTGGCCAAGCTGGTTAGATCCTTTGGGTTCCAGGTGATTTCCTATGCAGACGACATGCAGATCATTGTTTCTATCGCCAATGATCTGCAGTCGGTAGCAGGAAAATTTAACCAGTGCATGGCCAGCATTATTAGACGGATGCAGAATAACTCCCTTAAGGTCAATGCAGAGAAAACTGAGGTCTTAGTTTTTGGTCCACAGACCTCAATCTGGTAGAATGCCTGGTGGCCGGTAGATTGCGGTCCTCTTCCTGGGACAGTCAAAAACCTGGGGGTCATTTTTGACGTGGGCTTGACCTTCGAGTCTCAGGTCAGCCGCACTGTTAGCACTTGCTCCTATATTCTGAAAACTCTCAGAAAGGTGCTCACGTATATTCCTGCAGCACTGCATCGACCCACCATCATTGCACTAGTCACCTCCCGTCTTGACTACTGCAATGCCTTGTATCTTAATAACAGCACGGCCTCCCTGAACAGGCTTCAGGTTGTACAAAATGCGGCTGCCAGGCTGATCCTTAATATCCCTAAATGGCAGTCAGCAACGGAGGGGCTTCGTACTCTGCATTGGCTCCCTATTAGGAAGCAAATCTCTTTCAAAGTCCTGTGTATGGTTCACAAGGCCTTGCATAACAAAGGCTCGCAGCAGCTGAAAACCATGTTTCAATGGTATATGCCTGGGAGGGCTTTGAGATCTTCCTCCCAGAGAAAACTGATCACCCCTAAAGTCCGCAAAGCCAGATGGGGCGGTCGCTCCTTCTCTGTGGTGGCCGCAAAACTCTGGAATACCCTGCCCTCTTCGATCTCCCATGCAGAATCGCTCCCGGTGTTCAAAAAGCTGCTGAAGACTTGGCTTTTCTCATTTTAGTCAGCAGCTCTGCTTTCTCCTCTCTCTTCTCAACCGCCCAGCGCCTTGGCACCCACGGGTATTAGTGCGCTTTATAAATCCTCATCCTATCCTATCCTAATAGCTGATGGCAGGGAAAGAGGGTCTCTCTTTGCGTTCCCACAGTTTTCTAAATGTGGTGAAGTAAGCAGGTGGGGGAGGCACTGAAGCCTGGGTCATTAAGGCCGCTAGGGCAGCATCATATCTGGGGCCGCTGGCGGGCTCAGCACAGCAAGGCCAAATCATGTGTCAAGGTTGTCTAAATTAGGCATGCAGAAAAGTCTAGTTATGCGGATAAGGCATCCCCAGGAGTAAATTAGGATGCATGTGTAAGCAGAGGGCTCATTGCACCGTTTTTTGCATAGGACAGTCTCCAGTTTTCTCAAACAAGTCTAGTTAATGAGCCTGGTGATGGTGTAATGTATACTTTTATGTTAAGAATATCAAAGGATATGTTGCAGGTCAGGGTAAGGAGGTCAAAGACAGGCCCCCTTGCTCCCCTCCCTGGAGCATGGGTGCACCTGCGTGCTGCTCCCGAGGCTACATATTGTCCGGTGACATTGATGCAAACATTTATTCAAATGCGTCCGGGAGGCGTGGATTCGAGGCTGTTATTGCATGCAGACGGTACCCTTTTGACCAGATTCCAGTTTACATGCTTATGTAAGCGTGCCTTAATTTTGTTAGGTCAAGAGACCTTGCCTTTTACGTCCCACTCTTTTTCGCATAGGGGCTGCCACAACAGCGGCCTCAATAGGCTTGTCATGCGAGGCGATAATAAGGGTAGGAAGATGGAAGTCGTCTTGTTTTGAGCGCTGTGTGAGACAGGGAGCTCAGCGCTACTCCTGTTGCACAGCGGCGTTGGGTGTTCCCCACCTTATGTTTTTCTTTCTCTGTTTTTAATTTCCATACAGCCATCGGGCAGCCACGGACACAGGTATGCTAATGTGGCCATTCTTTTGCGCGCAGAGCAGGACCGTACTTTCGCGGCACAGTCTTAGAGAGGTTACAGATGTCGATGGGAGTTTACCATCACTGGATGGGGATTGGAGGGCAGCAGTTAAGAGAGTTATTCAACCGTTTGCGGAGGGCCATGGAAATAGGCGGCATGCCCCACCGGACGTACTTGTTATTCATGCAAGGGGTAATGGTATGATCCCCTCAAGCCGGAGGGGGGTTAAGGAAGCATGATGCTCTTGTGGGTAAGGAACCTCTTGCCGGGCACGGTTATATTTTGGTCGGAGGTAACTCCACGTCGGGTTGGTCCAGGGGTGCACCTACGCAAGCGGTGAACAGATCAGTGAAAAACTGAATCAGGCAGTCGCTAAGTTACTGGCCGGGTCATCCCTCCATACGATTAGACACAGTATGATACAGGCATCCAATACAGAGTTATATTTTCCAGATGGAGTGCATTTGTCTAACAAAGGGCTCGAGCTGTTCATCCAAACCGTTCTGGGGGCTGTTGCAGTGCGGTCGTGGGGTCAAGCTTCTAGGTGGGGAAGGGCGAGAGCGCCAGTAAGCTCCTCGCCCTGTGGCAGGGTCCCGGGCAAGAAAAATGGTGTGGACTCCTTTTGGCATGGACTGTCTGACCCTGGAACAGGGCAAGCATTCAATGGGGGCTACGGGCTGGCGGGAGGGGGGACTGACCTGCTGGTGGTCCTGGACTCTCCTGCCCTACCCGAGATGCCAGTGTGTGTGTGTTAAGAAACTTTGGGGGGTATCCGGTGTTCCGGAAACCCCGGTGGGGCCAAGGCATTAAGCGGTGCCCTGGTGGTAGTGCCTCTGGGATGGAGGACGAAAAATTACTACTGATAAAAGAGTGTAAGTTGGGGCCTGCTGGCACAGCGAGCACAGGGAGATTAATTAACGAAGTGCGTGCAGAATGCAAATACAATTTATGCCTAAATTTATTCTTTGGAAACCTACCTCGTCTGGCTACCATGTGTGTGGTTTGGTTTACATATGCCTGAATATAATGTTCAAGCGTTTTTAGTCAATGAACAATTAAAGAGTACCTGACTGTAAGGTAATAAATGACTACGCCGTGAAGACCAACTATCTGCCTTATGTCTTTATGTGGTGCAAAAGGGAGTGGGGAGAGTGGGGACGTTGTTCCGCTGGGGCGATTCGCACGTTGTATGCACACTATTGAAATTACAGACCTGCCAACTCTCACGCTGCAACCGTGTGTCACAAGATATCGACTTTGTTCACAGGGGCTCTTGGTGAGGAGCCGATATCACACGATAGCAGAAAAATGAGCGGTGAACTACTGCGCATCGAGGGTTTCCAGGTCGCCAATGGAAATTCTGCACAGCAATGTCCACTAAGGAACGTGAAAACACCCCAGGACATAGGCACCAGGGTTGGTGTGGGGAGGTTGGTGGGTGGAGGGGGCAGAAGTGTCTCCTAGTAGTCCTTGGCATGAGTCCCTGCGCCCTCCAAAGCACCGCCTCTTCCTTACACGGTGAAATCTTTTTTTTTCAAGTTGGCAGGTCTGAAATTATAAAAATGATGCTCTTTTATATTTTACCTAACATCACTGTTTATGCCATTCCTAGGTATTGTACATTATAGGTAATACGATTCCAAAATGTAATGGTGTCTGATGTATCGACATCAGAAGGATGAAACTCTGAGTTGGCTCTGTAAGCATTGGAACTTTTTTTGCCTGCTAGTCATACTGGATGTCAGAAGTGAGCCTGTAAGTCACTGAACCATCTTAATAATTACGAATGACCAGCGGTTTGGATTTCAACAGAGGCCGAACTGGATAATAAGGGCAGGTTTTATGGATGGGCAAATGTGCGATAGGGGAAAAAGGAAAGATAGTGACTTTTAGGCAGAATAGCAGATATGAAGATATGGCCTAACAGCAGGGCCACTGGAATTATGTGATTTTTCGGATGCAGCATTTTCTGCATAATTATGGATTTGACGCGTTTGCCACATAATTAATAATTTCCTGCATAATCCGCAGATTTTACTTTAAAAAGAAATAGTTTCTTGCTCAAACAGATCAAACATTACCAATAATGCAGCAACACATGTTGCTCCAGACTAGAATGCCCTTCACAAAGGTTGACTGGTCTTCTTCCTGTTGCTTAATTGGGTTTCAGACTGGGTGTCAAATTGGTTTTAATGAGGTGAAACCTTTTCCCAGATAGTGTTAACGTGTAAAAATTTGAAAAATAATGAGGTACTATTATCACAAAATGTACCACATTATGCTGCATTTTTGCAGTGCTTAAATTGTAAATGAAATTATGCTGGTGCTCAAAGCTCTGCTCTGAAACATTCGGCTGGTGAAGTTAAATGTGCGCGCATGGAATTCCAAGGCTGTGTATTCCTAAATCCACCTCATTTATCTTTAATTCACTAACAGACATCAATGTCACTTTGATTTCACTTGTTCAGGTTCCTGCTTTCTCCCTTTTTGACCGTGTTTATGTCTTTCTCTGTCTTACCGGTTTTTCAAATTTTTTCCTCTCTTGTTCTCGGTAAACATCTAACACAGATAAATAAGTGCCGGCCCCCCAAAATAAGTGCTGGTGCTCCCCCACCAGAAACCACCAGCTAAAATTAAGCACTGCAGATGTGTCTTTTCTTGCTGCATACTTTAGTAAACCCAGTCGCATAATTTGGCCCACTGTGCAAGATAATTCCATTGGCCCTGAATAATGGCCAAAGCTACCGACTTTGGAACTAGCTTTGTGTTCCACTCTCAGCTCAACATCATGTGACTCTGGGCAAATCACTTAATCTCTCCTTGCCTAAAAACCATTGGGCAAAGTGTGTGCTGTGTAACGCTGTAAAACCCTATGAGGCAAAGGTGCTGCAAGGAACACTTGTCTGAAAAGTAGTGGCCCATAAGAGTTTAGCAAGATGTCTATTCCAACAGACAGGAATATCCCGGGAGGAACAACACTGTAGAGGTAGGGAAAAGGGAAGCAAAATATATCAGAGTTGTGCATAATTTGTAAAAGAATGAGTGCCAATGCCCAAAGCTCTGGTCAGAAGCCCACTGCCAGTGCAATTAAATGTTGGTGTGCACAAAACTAAGGCAGTAGAGTCTTGAATCCATCCCATGGCTCTTCAACCCACTACCACACACTACCTGCCCCTTTATCTAACTCTTGCAGTTTACTGCTTTCTTCCTTTATGACTGTTTTTCAGTTGTTCTAGTCCTCCGTCTTCCTGCTTTGTTTTTTCCCTCATGTGCTCTCGGTAAATGTATGATGCAGATAAATTAGTGCCGGTTCCCAAAAAGGAGTGTCAATGACCCCACCGGCAAGCACCAGCTCAAGTTAAGCCCTGGATCAGAGCCAAGAACATGTAAATAACCGAACGTATAATAGTGCGCAACTGAGTGTAAAATACAACTGCATACCTGTACCAAAATGTGGAAGATTGGAATCTTTCGAACTGTCCGCATATGGAAAAGGAGGTGAACACTGAAGTTCTAATAATCCATCACTATTTTCAAGACATTTATTTCGCTGGTACCAGAAAACGCATTAATTATTCTCAATTTACCTTTTTCTGGTATGCCGAAAATGGAAATTTGCAGTAATTAACCTTTAATGTTTTAAAGGCAAATTCCTCAGCATACTTGAATCATTTGAGATGAGTGGGTTGATCTTTTGAATGTACGCTACGCTGCACAGTTTTTGTGCCTACTATGTTAAAAGAACGTTTACTCAACAGACCTAAAAAAAGATGCACTGATGTCTATGGATGCATGTATTCATGCCTAAGAATGCATGCATTAATGTGAACCTGACCCAGCACTGTGTTGCTGTGCCTCATACCAGATCATGTCCCAGTGAAGGTTTGTGTGGCTCCAAGATTGGAACACACCTAAGACTCATGAGGAATAGTTGGCTTATGTCGTTAATATTCATAAGATACATACAGCGAATGTACTTTTACTCCTGGAATACAGTTCTACAGGGGACCACAGGCCTCTTACCAGGGAGCATGCAGCACACAAAGGATGGTAGCGTGGACCTTAAAGGGTCAGAGGTCACAATGTTAAAAGGCCCTCAACATGTGTTGCATGGTCTGGAGTTAAGGACTGTGGGTCCTTTGGTATCTGCGACCTTATGCCAGTACACCAGCAGCAGCACAAGCTACCGACATGGGGTTCACAAGCGTCCACAGGCGACCTCTTCCTCATTGTTAACACTTGTTAGCATCTGTATGCTGGTGGCAATGAAAGGCTTTTGTGGTGGTCTACACGCAGGCATACACATCAGTGTCTCAGGGAGTGAATCTATGAATTGGTCTACAAATCAGATAGCTGGCATTAGCTCCCTGTCAATTCTAAAACACCACAACTAGTAGTTACCCAGCTAACCTAGGATTATGGTGTTAGCAGTATTTTGAACAGTGCTATGAAGGCCATTTTTAGGTCGAGCTTTAGCGTCAGTGCGCATGCGCTGCTCGCTCTGCAAGGCTTGCAATAGTCCAGTATGGGGAGACAAGCTGCTCTCACTCTCCGTCCACATTTTTCATTGGCTTCTGTGTTTGTCCTTCATCAATTCTGTCTTCTGATTGATAATGAGGCTTGTTAAATCCCGCCTTATTATGCCATGTCGTCATTTGTATCCTTCCGTGGCTACTGGCCCCTTTACTTCAAATGTTACACTGTACGGACGTTTGCAATGCAATAGGTCTCGCGTAAATGCGAGTCCTATTGCATTGCAAATACTTGTTGTTACATACTAAGCGCTAGCGGTCTGCCGATAGTCCTTCTTGGCGATGCAGAGCGCAGCATCATCACCCCCTCCATAAAAATAATGCTAGGTTAGGGATCAGCTGCCGACACAGCAAGGCGGTCTTCTTATGCCTGAAGCGCGTGCCACCCCCTCTACAGTATCTCAGCTCGGAGACGTGATCAGTCTGGAAACTTTACGCAAACTCATCTTAACAGAGCTTTTTCTGATTTTTTAATTCAGAATCCCACATCCTTCATCAGAGAAAGTGCTGCGCTGTTACGTGCAGCCGAGGGTTTCGAAAGCGCCTCTGGCACCAGGGGTGGGTAGAGGGCGCTGGACGCTTTGTTTTCTGCACCAAACCTGTTGTGTCGATACTGATCCTGGTGGGGGAGGGGAGGGTTGTGCTTGTGAAGGATAATAATAAAAGAAACGCGGTCAAGGGTGCAGCGAGTAGACATGCATTTGAAAGAGCGGGATCATTTTATGGAGCATAAAAACCGCCTTGGCCCTGTCTTTGAACATACACAGCGCTACGGTGACTTCTTCGCACATACGCAATGGCACGGTGACGTCCTTGAGCAACTGACCAAACGCCGAGGTCATTATATCTCACGCCGGCCTTTGTGCATTTCATCTTCTAAACTTAACTGGACGGGTTTCAACAAAAGCGCAGAGATCCCGGTGAATTCCACCGCGCTGACCCGGAATGAAAGAGGCCAACCTGCTGCCAAGCCGGCCTGTTAATTGGAGACAGTCCAGTCCTGCCCCGTCCCCTGGTTTAAAGCTTCATGGCAGGGGTGTGTTTGGGGGGGGACACGCAATTACCCCACCAATATTCACACAGGAGCGCAGAGCTGTTCGCAAAGCCGGTGTGCCTACTGATAAACGCACAGGCTTCTGTGGGCTATGAATCTGGTCACCAGTGCGGATTCCTTCACATTCCAATGCAGCGCGTCATTGAAAAGGGGAGATGACCGTCCAGGGAGCACTGTAGCTGGGCGGCGTGGACCGAAGTGAAACCATTCAGCCGCCATGTTTTATTTGTGTTTATATGACCCAAGCTGCGCGTGGTCTTCAGAGCAACGAGCGCACTTCCATGCCCAGTCTGAGTGGAGGAGCCGGGCAGGGTACATTCTATGTCCCTGGTAAAATTCACTAGAAGAACTTTTATTCACAAGGTTGGAAGTCAAAAGGCCTTTTTGGTACCAAAAATAAAGAACTGTCTCTAGAAATTCAGGCCAATTGTTCGACCCAGTTTGAACAAATTAAGACAATATAAAAAAAAATAATAATAATAGAGGCGCACACCCGAGCAAAATGCACTGTAATGACGAAAGCACGTCAGCTGTTGTTGGCTATTGCTATTATCATTATTATTACTAATATTATTATTATATTTGTGTAGTTTCAGTTGTGACAATTATTTTATTATTGCAGTTTCAGTTGTAACAATTGCGTTCTGGAATGATAGAATTACAAATATACCAACCGCAAAAAACAACCATTCTAATGTGTTCTGTAGTCATTTTCATCAAAGATCTTTATTCGGTCCAATGTAAGACCATAAAAGCATATTTCAAAACACATAAAACAATTCAGTCATAAAGCACATATTAACAAGCAGGAGTCATGTTAGTGAATATAATCTATAATCCCAGTTGAAATGGCCTTTTACAAGTGTTTTCCCCTGAATCTTCCAGGGACCAATATGCTTTTGGACGTTGTGTTGCGCGCAGCAGGTGGGAAGAAACATCAGGCAAAATTCGCCAATGAAATAAAAACACCAACAACAGGGAAAAGACCTCCCTGGGCAGAAAGAACCAGTCACACGAAACCAGCGGAATTGACTGGAATTTTTCTACGGGACATTTCATTAAAGTTCAAAATTACATATGTCCTTACCCGATTCCAGCAGAATCCACTCGAAACTGGTCAAAAGGAATTTGTAACTGGGCGCAGAACCATGGGAGGAGGTTTCACAAGCATGGGCGTGTTGGGCATATCACCAAATACATGATGCATGTTCGAAGTCTGCACTAACACCCGGTGCAATGCTGCGCGTTTACAGAGTATTCTTGGGTGAATCATGGAAGGGAAACTGGGTGGCTGGTAGTGAGATGCATATGTATTCAGCAATAACATGCGTGTATTCAAAGACACACTTACACACATTCCTGCTTACATGCATGCAGTAAACGTGTTTACAAATACAGGTAAACGCATGTATGCTTGTAAGAACAGATACACCTACATGCATGCATCCATGCTTTGAAATACGCATAAATGCGCACAGACATATTCACATGCATGCATGCACGTACAGTGTGCTCTTGTGCTCTGTGATCCCACTGTATGAGGGTGGCCACAGTGTACTCTGCATCACTAGGGTCTGTTGTGCATTCAATGTGTTCTCCTGTGCTCTCTTCTCCATATGAGGGCGGTCACCGTGCACACTGAGGCACTAATGCCTGTTGTGCATTCACTGTGTGCTCCTGTGCTCTCTTCTCCCACTGTCTGAGGGTGGCTCTATGTACTATGCTGCACTAAGGCATTTTATGCATTTAACTGTGTGCTCTCTGCTTCCACAGTATGAGGGTGGTCACACAGTGTACTCTGTATCACTAGGGCCTGTTGTACATTCACTGTGTGCGCTTGTGCTCTCTGCTCCCACTCTATGAGAGCTGTCACACAGTGTACTCTGCTGCACTAAGGTCTGTTGTGCATTCACTGTGTGCTCTCTGTTCCCACTTTATGAGGGTGGCCACTGCTGCACTAAGGCCTGTTGTGAATTCAATGTGTGCTCTCTGCTCACACTGCATGAGGGTGGCACTGTGCACTCCGCATCACTGTGGTCTGTTGTGCATTCACCGTGTGCTCTTGTGCTCTCTGCTCCCTCTGTATGAGAGTGGGGGTGGGAGGTGAGCTGACAGTTTAACACAATAACATAAAACCCGACACAAAACAAAACACACAAAATAACCGCATGCAGAGTGCGCCACGACAAAGCACATTTCTCAAGCCATGCCGCAACTCGTCCCTCTCCCACGCACACCATTTACTTACAGGCGACTCTATGTACAATTTGTAGGGGGGCTGGCCGAGCCCTGCGTGTCGCAGGCCGAAAGCTTCTCTGTCGTGACAGCTGCACGAGCCCCGGGGCCAGTGGTGTCCGCTTGTCCGTGGGTGTCTTCAGGGCTGGGGGCCTTGCCACAGAGCCACCACACCCCCTCCCAGCCTGCAGCGTCGGTTGTGCACACCTGCACTGCACGCAGCGCCGGTGAACATGGCCTATTGTGCTTTGTGTCTCCGCTGGTTTGTACCTGCTGCTGTCCCCTGCCAAATGTGAGCGCATGTGTCGGGGCAGTGCCTAGAGGCAGTCACACCTCACAGGGCGAGGCGGAAAAATGACACCCCGAGGGAGGCCGAGGAGGCCTCCACGGGGAGCTCCGACACTCCAACCTTCACACTCACTCTTTAATGAACCCCCAGCACACGGCCTGGCCTGGGCGCGCCGCCGCCGGATAGCGCCAATGACCAGTCAAATCAACGCGGGGAGCTGTAGATCATTATTAGCGTGTTCTGCACCTCCAGGAGCCGGGAATAGGAAGAGTTTCTAGATGACAGAAACCCGAGTCTGCTGCACAGGCTGTGTTCTTGTGTCCTACTCTCACCCGATTCTCAAAAGCATTCGGGGATCTCTGGGAAACTTCGCGATCCGTTAACACCTCACATCTCTCAAATAGATGCTATTTTTAGCAGGCGGTTCATCATAGGTGATGTGCAGGCAGTAAATAACGTGCTAAACGCAAATGGAAAGATAATGTTAGTTAAAAGAACACTAACATTGCAACTCTCATCCACCTGTGAGTCTCCCCTTTGTTGGATTTATCTATTTCTTTTCTTTCTTTCTTTCCTTCTTACTTTTTGTCTTTCTTTCTTTCTTTCTTTCCTTCTTTCCTTCTCTTTCTTTCCTTCTTTCTTTCTTTCCTTCTTTCTTTTTCTTTTTTTTTTTCTTTCCTTATTTCTTTCTTTCTTTCTTCCCCACCATCAACCTAGCTTTTCTCCTTCATTGTTTGGTTCTTTAGTTTCATTTTCCCTTTTATTCCTTTCCCTCCCCTCTCCTCCCCTCCCTCCCCTCCCCTCCCCTTCGCTTACGTTACCTTACCTTACCTTTCCTTTCTTTTCCTTTCCTTTCCTTTCCATTCCCTTCCATTCCCTTCCTTTCCTTTCCTTTCCTTTCCTTTCTCCATTTCCCTCTTTCTCATCATGTCATGCTCCATTGTTTTTTTGCATCTCTTCCTCCCGTTCTTCTTTGCTTGTTACTTCCCATTTCTTTTTCTTAGAGCTTTCCAGTATTTCTTCCCCACTTGTCTCTTTATCGTCAGTTTCTTCATCCAATACCCCAGCGTGGTACATCATTAACTGATAAGAAGGAACAGCACATTTATTTTCCTTCTCTGTGGTTTCAAATTGGTTACCGCATTCATTCTCTTCTTCCTCATATCTATTTTCTAAGACTTGAGGAACATTTCATTATTTACAGAGGACGGAGAACACCGAACTAAGTGACACGTGTACAGAGGTGAACTAATTTTTTAGGAATATAAACTAAGATAAAACATTTATTAACATTATCATGATCTGCCCTCATTGTAGTTCACAATTACACAGCATCACTCAGTGCCACCATAGCATGACTCCATTACTCAGCGCCACCTCAGCATCACTCAGCGCCACCACAGTATCCCTCAGCGCCACCACAGTATCCCTCAGCGCCACCTCATCATCACTCAGCGCCACCGCAGCATCACTCAGCGTCACCACAGCATCTCTCAGAGCCACTTCAACATCACTCAGCACCACCTCAGCATCACTTGGCACCACCTCAGCATCACTCAGTGCCACCTCAGCATCACTCAGCACCACCACAGCATCACTCAGCGCCACCTTAGTGCCAGAAAGCATCACTCAGCGGCACCACAGCATCACTCAGCGCAACCACAGCATCACTCAGCGTCACCACAGCTTCACTCAGCGCCACCACAGCATCACTCAGCGCCACCTCAGTTCCATCTCAGCATCACTCAGTACCACCACAGCATCACTCAGCGCCATCTCAGCATCACTCAACGCCACAACAGCATCACTCAGCACCACCACAACATCACTCAGCGCCACCACAGCATCACTCAGTGCCACCACAGCATCACTCAGCACCCCTCAGTATCACTCAGCTCCATCTCTGTGTAACCACAGCATCACACAGCATCACTCAGTGTCACCTCAGCATCACTCAGCACCACCTTAGCGTCACTCAGCAGCACCACAGTATCACTGAGTGCCACTACAGCATCACTCAGCGCCACCACAGCATCACTCAGTGCCACCACAGCATCACTCAGTGCCACCACAGCATCAGTCAGCACCACCTCGGCATCACTCAGCACCACCTCAGTATCACTCAGCATCACCTCTGCACCAGTACACCACCACCTCAGCATCACTCAGCAAGACCTGAGAATCATTCAGCATCACCTGAGCATCACCTCTGCACCAGTCACCACCACCACCACCACCACCACCTCAACATCACTCAGCACCACCTCAGTCTGCTCTCAGAATCTGGCATCTGTTGATTCTCCCCTAGCATCCGTCCGCTGCTAGTATTATAATACAGGTACTATTTCCCAACCTTCACCCTCCCGTTGTTTATGCCCCCCCATAACAACAAAAAAAGCTATAACAAACAACCATTGGAATAGGCAGAAAGAAGTTGCCAGTATTGCAAGGACAAAAGAAAACTGAAGACATTTTTTATTGTAATACTTTTTTAATAGGGTCAGGTCAGTTGTATATAATGTCTTCTTGGTCATATATAAGGTAACAAAAATGCTTCTGACACTTTTTTATTATAACTTTTCAGCCTGATGCACAGCAGTCACACTTCTCTACAGCATAGCTTAAAAACATTGGCAAAGTCAATATCTCTGGCTAAACACTTATAATATCCCAAAGGCGAGACCTATTGGCTATGCCAATGCTTGTTATTTTAATGGTCTTGATCTCTACTGGGAGAGAGCTTCAGAGAGTGGATCTATAATGGTCAAAGGCTATGACATCTTGTCCCACCAGTCATACAGAAGAAGCTTACATTGAATCTATCCTGCACTTACCATCTTCATATGGGATATCTCCAATTCAAACCTGAAAGCATTAAGGCAGGCCTAGATTCCCTTCTCTGTCCCGAGGAACCAAAAGAATAACGTTTAAACTTGCCTTTTTAGAGTTTAAATGTCTTCAAGGGAAGTTGCCAGCCTTCTAAAGTGAGAAGCTCAATCGTTACCATCAAGTAAAGTCTGATACTCAGATGCATCTGAAAATCCAGAGAACGAAGCAGCATTTATAAGAAGGGACCAATGGTTCTGTTCTGGGGCCGCTACTCGACAACTTACTACAGCAGGACATTCTCAACAAGACCACCTTACTTAGTTTTAGAAAGGGAGCAACATGTTTTCTGCATAATCTCTGACTTATAATTATGTATGACGTCATTCAGAGGTATGAATGGCAACTAGCCAGCAAGATTCTTTTTTAGTTAACTGGCACCTACCGACAATTTAGTTTGGATAGTGCGACTAATAACTTGAAAAATAACACTAATAATAATACTACTATTATTACTACAACTACTACTGCGACTACTACTACCACCACCACTACTACAACTATTACTACAACCACCACTTTACCCTATATCTCATGTTCCAAAAGTGAGTTGAGATCTAACTCGGCCCAGGTATATAAATCAGAGGAGCATGACACCTGTTGTCACCCCAACCACCAACAAAGAGGTGACGCTCCATGTCACTGGTTGTGGCCACACCAACTTTCAGTCCCTGTGGGTGTGTGTGTGGTTATCAAGGATTTTTTCTAACGTCCCCCCTTAAAAAAAACGAAATAGACCCCATAGACTGTACCAAAAAAAACTCTTCTGTATATGGTACAAGAAAATAAATGTGTGGAGTTACTCCCAAACAAATTGTGGTTGCTTATAAATCAAATACTGGTGTTAAAGGGATTTTCACAAAGAAACCGCAGTCCACGTGTTCTTTAAAAAAATGAGCAATTATTTAGGTACAAGTTAAAAGTTTTGCTTCAAATATAAGTGTTCTTTAACACTAAAAAAGCAACAATAACATATTTTCTCTAGAGAATGTGTAAATATTGCTCATGTAAACACAGCAATTGCCAATCATGGGACATGATGATGCCTTAAGTCTTTTTGAGTGCTCTTTAAAAAAACACACACATACTAAAAATAAGATGGATCACATGCCTCTTCCCCCTGCATTGCCTTCCATGGAGGTACTGCATCTAATTTTAAAAGCAAATATGTATATCCTCTGGATAGCATTCTAGTGAGTAATATTGAATATGATGCTAACCTCCATCATTCTGCTCTCTAAGTAACGCAGTATTATACACAGATATGACTTCTGAACTTGATGTGCCTTAGAGCAGTAATCCATACCACACCTTCAACGCCCCTGAGCACCAAAATGTGCCTGGCTTTGGTATGGTTCCCATTTCCTTTTGGGGTACAGTCAAGCATGATAAACTTTTAATTCACCTCCTTCTGTAATAGCAGAAATTAAATACTGTACCTTGCTGTGCTACCTAGTAGCTTTCACATTGGCTAGTATTTCTCTCACTTTTTTGGGTAAAAGGCCCCCTAAGTGAAGCCTTATACCCAAAGAAGGGTGTCCATTGCACTGTGCTATAGGGTCTGCCTGATATTGTACTTTTTCAATAAGCTTCAAAAATGCAGAACACATTTGGTACTACCACTCATCTGGTGTTACCTTTGTTCCTATTAAAAGGGGATATGGCCTACAGATTGGTGTGGCCTACTCTTTGTTGAATTAACGGTAAGGTGAATTGAGGAAAATGTCACATAATGAATGGATTTGGAAAGAAAACTTACTGTTTGTTGGTGCTACTGGGCATTCCCCTTCGATTATTGCTATATCGTCAATAGCAATATCTCCTTCTATGCCAGGACCTCGGACTCCTTCAAATATAAGCTACAAAATAAAATTTGAATACAAAATTAACAGCCTGAAGCAGAAGCAGTGTTTCAGAACCTTTCCAAAATGGAGTCCTCAAACTCATGAAGAACTAGGATATTGCACAAAAAGATTTCTATTTAGTGCTTCTTAAGAAACAGCTAAGATAACCACAGACCTACCCAAACACAAAAGATTTCGACACATTCCCACATATTCTGTATTAGATTACATGGGAAATCTTGACTATTCAAAAACATAATATTGTCATGATTTCCAGATATAAACATGTTTTCAAAGTGACCTTAGGCTGCATTGTAGCTGGATAAAATTCTCAAAGAAGACATTTCACAAAAGGATCATTGCTCTCAATGATTAGTCCTCATCCACCACTCCAGAATCATATCTCCGTGATCCTTTCGATTTCAACATTTCATTCTTTCCATATCATTTCCCTGTGAAACTTATATAACCCTCATACTTTACAAATTGAGTGACTCACATGCATCATACTGCATGGATTGTTACTGTACTGAAAATATGTTTTTGATCTATTTTTGGTTCTTATTCGGGCCAGCATTTTAGGGCTCTGACAAGCTTGTACCTTACAGGGTCCGAGCTGCGAATCAGCCATTCTGGGAATACTGAGTTTCGGGCTGGACTGTTCCCATGAGGAGCAGGGTCAAGACTGATTTGCACATGGCTGGGTCCAGACTGGGGTGGCATAGTGAGCAGAAGAACGATGGATTAAACCCAGATCTTTTAACTGGGGGTGAGTGGTTGAAAAGTTTCAGCACTCAGTCCATCATCTTTTTGTGTTTACTAAATACAGACACAAGAACAGTTTAGAATTTTGGGCTTTAGATAAAACTTGCACATCACCTAATGTTTCTTGATCTAATTTCTATCTTTATTGCACTATGTAAAAATAAAATAATTATCACTGCAGACCTTTACATAATGCCTGACTATCTCAGGCAGACTGATTCACAAAATTGTCTGGTCTTTGCTCCAGCTGGATTTGGAGTAGGTTTTCAAATGTCATGGAACTGGCTTAGAATTCCAGAGATATTCTTTTGGAAAGGTGCAAATGTTGTCCTGCAATTGGAACAGATTCCAACAATATCATCATAATCCCTTTATAAAACCTTTTTATATCAGGTTCTCGATGCAAACCTTTGTGTTGCTTAATCATCAACATTTTTTGCAAAAGTCAGCATTTTTAATTTTGACTCCCAAGCTCAAATTTCTTTTGAATACTTAGGATTTCATCAGTGTCTTTCTTTAACTGTAAATACTATATAACAATTCTAAAGAATTCTGAATTATTTAAAATTCTAAAGAATCCATAAAATAAATATTATATTAGCCAAATTAGATTACAAAGCCACCATTTCATAAATCTTTTAAAATCTTGAAGTGAATTTCAACTTAGGATCTCCCAAATGTACCCACTCTATAAAAGAGCACATATCTTCTCTTTCTCCTAGCCAAATAAAAAACATGTTGTCAATATATCTCAACCAATGGTTAATATTTTCACAGAATCGTGCCATCTCATTTTATATTTCTCTTCAAAGTAGCCTACATACAAGCATGCCACACTTGAAGCCCAGGTATCTCTCATGCTCGTCCCTTTAACCTGGCAGTAGAAGGATTCATTATACAACAGTGTAGTATGTTTTAAAATAATTTCGACACATTCCACTATGAAAGTGGAATGTGCCGCCAGTTCCCCATTCTCATCCTGCAGAAGCCCTTTTTCACCCGTACTTGATGCATTAGCCAGTGCACTCCCTGTGCTCCTATGGGAGTATTCTTTTTACAGGAACATTTATCACAGATCTATTAGTGACTCCTACATAGGAGCAGGGAAGGTAGATTCAGAGTACCATCCCCAACAATATTAAATAAATTATGAGTTTTCTAATTCAAGTTTGTGCTAATTTTCACTCTGTGGTGCAAATATTCAGTGGGACACTTTCGTTTGTTATTACTTGGTTATAAAATCTTTTTTTTTATAAAAATGTTTTTTAAAGAATAAAGGGACATGTTATGTTACAGCCTGAGGCACCATAGCGGGGCAAATCCCATGTCGGATGATTCTGGTTAAGGGGAGTTTTTTCGAAAAATAAATGGACATGAATAAAATAATGAATTACTGTATGTGTGATATAACTTTATAACTTTATAACTGCCAGATTAACTATATGGTGTAGTAATTGGTATGTATCTTTTTGTCCTTCTTTGTCTCTATAGAAAATATCTTTTCATGTGTTTGCCCTGAAGAAGGTGGAAGAAAATAATACTTTATTGTTCGCCAAAACGCTGCTACAACAGTTTTATGTACATTTTAATTTGTGATATGAATGTGATGTATAACATGTAAAGGTGGCCTTATGTGAAGGAATCTGTTTTTAGATGCATAGTGATAGCATCATTGTAGAATTTTTAAATTGTGACTGAATATGTGGTGGATTTATTGTAATACAAAAAATTTTTTAATAAAAGCAAATAAGCATATTTTTTTACAATTTCTGTAGTTGACATATATTGAAGGACTTGCAATTTAATTGCTGTTTTTATACATGTTTTTTCCCATTTTGTCAATATCAGACTATGTCCATTTAATATATAATTTTGAATGTTTATCTTCAAAGTTAGTGCCCACGTTTTTATTTATATACAATATGTGTAAGGAAAGGGAATCCTTAATTTTCCTTATTTTGTACTACCCTGTCCCTTTTCAGTCTCACAAGGGTGATTCTCTTTTGATTTCTACTAATACAGATAGCTCTGGTGCACATGTTGCACCAGCGATATCACTTTGCTTCTGCACCTGTGCGGTATTGCTGACGTGGGCGCAGAGACAAACATGCTTTTAAGAGGCACACCGAAAAAGCGCCACAATAAGGTAGCCGCCTGCACAGTGAAACACAGTGCAGCTTTTAAACAGCTGCACCATATTTTACTTGAATGCACTGCCCTGGGGGCAGCACAAGTTTGCGGCTGCCCTGGGGGCATCACGCTCATTCTAATATAGTGCACTTTCCTTGTTAGCACAGGTTGCACCTTTTGAAAGGTGTGCAGTGGCACAAACAAGATAAGTGCGCTGTATTCGTAATACGGCCCCTGTTCATTCTTAGCATAAGGCACAAACTTAGAAACTACACTATATATGGAAACGTTTTTTTAATTGAAAGCCAGTGTCAAACTTGTGAGTTTGGGAGCTTCACCAGGGCCTGCAGCTATCTCTACTCTGGAACACCCAGATCCAGCTTCTCTGAGATTCATTCACAAAAAGGTATACAATACTTTGTAATAATACACGAGTAAATACATTTGCAAGTGCAAATTGACATTTTGCCTCTAAACATCAAATATTGCTATATTTTACTACTAAACAGGCAGTCACAAATGCAGTTATCTAGCAGGCACTAGGGGCATGATTTGAATGGAGCAGCAGGTGCAGTGGCACCGGGTCCAAAAGTTGTCAGAACTCCTCTAAACACATAATATTGCTATTACATCAATTAATTCTATTATTTTCTTATTTCATTTCATTTTTGAAAATGTTGCTATTACTTACCCACACTATATTACTAGTAACAGCACAGATAACTGCATTTGTGACTGCCTGTTTAGTAGTAAAATATAGCAATATTTGATGTTTAGAGGCGTTATGACAACTTGTGGCCCCAGTGCCATTGCACCTGCTGCACCATTCAATGCATGACACTATTGCTTGTAAGGAAACTGCACTTGTGACTGCCTGTTTAGTAGTAAAATATTGCAATATTTGGTGTTTAGAGGGGTGCCTGGAGCTTTTGATCCTGGTGTCACTGCACCTGATGCACCATTGAAATCATGACCCTGTTGTCTGCAAGGTAACTGCACTTGGACTGCCTGTTTAGTTTTAAATTTTAGCAATAATCTGGGCTTAGTGGGTCCCTAGAGCTGTTGGCCCGATGCCACTGCACCTGCCGCACTATTTAAATCAAGTCCCTTTTAACTGCAAGAAGGTAACTGCAATTGTGACTGCCTGTTTAGTGGTCAAAAATAGCACTATTATATATTTAGAGGCGTTCTGACAACTTTTGGGCCCGGTGCTACTGCACCTGCTGCACCATTCAAATCATGAACCTGTTTTCTGCAAGGTAACAGCATGTGGGGCTGCCTGTTCAGTAGTAAAATATACCATAACTCTTGTATAATGACCAAATAGATTAAGTTGAAAAAATCAATCCGATAATGCCTACAAAGTGCAAAGAAAGGTACTAAGACATGAATAGGAAATGCCACAAACGTCCTAAGGCTACACCATCTGCTTTACACAACTAAGTAATAAAAAGCAAGCATTCCAGCATACTGTTAGAAGCTGTCTGCCTTTTCTGTGGGAAGAGATCTTATCTTGACAGTGAATGGGTCTTAAACAGTGTGACCAGCTTTAGTAGAAGTATTATAAATGCGTGCAGCCAGTAGAGTTAACAAAAAATAAATTTCCACACAAAAGCAAATGAACACAGTAATTTGGTAATGGGAACTGATAAGAAGCCCCTTTTAAGCTATATTAAATACAAGAGATTTCACAAGCACAGCGCAAGGGCTGTGCAGGCGAAACCTAAAAAATTACTATCTTCAGGCCCATCAGCTCTGTGTTGTTTTTCAGTAAACTTGAGTTATATTATATACAACTGCCTTTCTCTGAGTACCTCAAATGCACGTTTTGCTTCAATTGCATTCGCTGTTAACTGAAACATACATACAGTATTAATCTTTCTGAAAGGTCCCCAATTTTTCTAGCGCATGCGAGCGTCAGTCCCTGCTGCAGACATTTGTCATATGTGAAGACAGTTAAGGATTCACATCCATCACTTCTACAATATTGCTTTTGAACATATTGGACACAACCACTTCCAAATCTAATCTTTATTTATCACTCACCTCCTAGAGTGAGCTCTTCTACTCCAGCACATTTATCTGTTAACAAGAAATGAATTTGAAAACTAACTTTTAAACTGTTCTAAGTTTGAAAATGTTTCAAAAGTCCTAATTACATTGAAGGTATACTTTCTTGTATAATTCATGCATTTTTCCTGCAATTTCTAGGCCCGAATAAGAAACAAAGTGTAAAAGTATGTGCAGAGTTTGCTTACTGAGCATATACTTATACATTTTTGCACTTTTTAGTACACTTGGTAAGCTGCACACTGTGCACACTATATCATGTGACATTTTTATGACTTGCTCTTTCCCCAATGCATAATCGCACACAGTGTACAACTGCACACAGATGAAATGCATCCCCATGTGCGAATGCTAATTTTATTTCTTTTTTCTTTAGCTTCTGCAGAGGGAAAGATTTTTCATGTACAGAAAACCCTTGCCCTACGCCCTCACAGTGTATAGGGGTGATCCATCCCCCTTCCCCACTGGTAGGGGAGTTAGTCCAGTCCTATGTGTGACTAAGGCTCGGGCTGTAACCAGAGCGGGAAAGGGTTAGTTAGGAGCTTGTGAAGTGCCATAAACTCACAAGTTTGTAGGTTCTCACAAAATTACAAGGCAAACCAGTTCTTGATCACCCAAATCTCTCCCCTTGAATGGGAATTACTATGACGTACTCAGTGGCATAACGCAAAATGATGCCCCCCTCCTCCGCAGAATGTGATGAGGGACCCCGGAGTCTCCCAGATCGCACAGACGTTCATTGGTCTTGGGCTAAATGTGGGCTCCCCTGAGCTACATGGGCCTGCTTAGGAAAGCAGAGTGGATTTCCAGAGTGTTTAACTATTTCCTATTCCATGTCATTGCACGCATTCTGCAAGGAATGCAAAGGCATGACTTAGAGGTTGAGGGGGCCCCCTCCAAAACAAGAAACTCTGGAGGCCCTCCGCCCTCCACCGCCTCCATGGACTACGGGGGCCTCCATTACGCTCCTGGGCGTACCAGAGAAATATGCAGTAGTAATGGTTTTTCGCCATACAGGATTCATTTTGTGAATTATTGGCAGGAGTAAATGAAACCATGTTCATCCGTAAATGTACATTTATAGCTATAAATAAAAAAATATATAAATCTGTATTTGTAAAGCGCGAACTACTCACCCTTACGGGTCTCAAGGCACTGGGGGCCGTCGTGGAAATTAAGTGAGCTATTGCCCAGAGTCACATGGTGCTGAGCTGAGCTGCCGCCGGAGCCGGGGATCGAACCATGAGCCCTGTGCTCCGAAGTCAGCTGCCCTGACCGCTGCACCACACCTCTCCACTAGCTCAAAATACTTTTTGTTTATTTCCCGCAATTGCCATTTGAAAAGAGTTATTTTGGTTTTGTTCAATAGTGTAAATTGATATAGGCTGCACAATTGATTGTACTCATTTACGTTTGAAGCCGCTACAATATATAATATATATATACAGTTAATTTCCTACCTGAAATGATGTGGTTGGATGTATGTTAACATGTGCCTGTTTCCAGTTCTCGCCTTTGTTTCCCTTCGCAGACCATATGGGATTTTCTAATGCAGTTTGTCCCTTTAGGCGCAGGAAAATATTCAAAAAACCTATCAATGAATGATTGAAAGATTAAAAAAACAAAGCTTAACTTCATCACAACAAAATAATACTGCTGAATGTACAACCCAGTAAATACATCTATTGTCATGCTCACAGCAAAGTGATTTTATTTAAGCATGGCACAGAATTACTTTAGAAGCAGTTAATATTAAAGCCAGGAACTTATTTCATAATACATGATTATTATGCATTTTTCACAATACAGTCAAACAAGGTAAACTGCACTTATCGGTCATGATCAACACATCAATAATAAACAACTGAAAAAAACTCAAAGCAATGAAAGCAGAAAACGTAAAAAAAGGAAAGAAAACAGAACTGAATGCAGGTCAAATGTGCCTATGACCAGTGCACACAGAGAACTCCTAATGCTGGTCCTCCTCACAGGAGGATTACATCTCCGCTTAAGAGGACCACCCAAACCTAATTCTGTTAACAGGAGGCTGCATTTGCCAGCTCAGCCTTAAATATAGCAATCAGGCCACACCAGTGATTCATTAGTAAAAAGTTAAATGTCAGGGCCCTTCTCAGGAGGCCACTGCAGCCTGCACCACTAACTGCCTCTGAGAGCGCTGCCAATGACAGTACCATCACAACTACTAACAATTGTAGGAAGGTGGAATCTGACTATATGGTTGCCCCCACTTTTTTCCTGGTGTTTTGCTGGTTTATGACTTAGTTGGACTGGGATCCTGCTATTCAGGGCCCCAGTCTATCTGCTTCCTCTATAAAATGGTTTCCATGTGCCTTAGGCACATCTCTGATTGGAATCTGGAGTGCCCTTATAAGTCCCTAGTATATGGTATACTATGTACCCAGGGCATAGGTCCCTCAGAGGCCTACCAGGGGCTGCAGCATGTATTGTGCCACCCCTGGAAGGCCATCCAAAATGACACCACAGGTCTGCTACTGCAGCCTGGGTAAGGTGGTGCATGCACCCCTTACTGTGATATAGGCTACCTATATCACTACATACATACACACATATAAACCTATAAGTCACTCCTATGGCAGGCCTTATCAATCCTGAAGGCAGAGTGCATGGTTCCTATGTGAGAGGGTGCCCCTGCATGAGCTGGGCCCCTCTACAGCGTTCGCAAACCCTTCTCTGATGCTGTTTGTAGTGCAGCCCGACCATATACTCTTAAGCGCATTATAACCTCGCGTTAAATGCTAACTTTGGGATGGCTGCACGGAAACATGTCGTGTTTGGTGTCAAACATCTTGGAATACTACCCCCCGCCAGTTCTGGCAGCGGGGTAGCATTCCACCCTTCTAGAGGAGAGACATGTACACACCGGTATACCCGGTACTGACTTTCCAGAGCCCTGGCATCACAAAATGGATGCCGCTGCCACAGACACGAGTCTGGCCTCCTGCTGCTGACCGAAACTCCGGCAGGGGAGGCCTGGACAATAGGTTTCCTGTCCCAGGGAGGTGTAACCACCTCCCCAGACAGGATAGTGTGTATTGGGGCTGGGCGGGAGCACTCTCTAGTGCTTTGAAGTCCTGCACTGGGGGCACATTTGGTGTCCCTGTGCATACCCCAGTTCAAACCGGCTCAGGGGCTTCCAGCCCCTGCTCTGTGCGAAACTGGACAAAGGGAAAGGGGTGTAACCACCCCTCTGCCCTGACCCTCCCATAGGTGGGGCCACAGAGTATGTCCAACCCCCTACCTTAGTATAAGTAGGGGACCCCAGTCCTTAGGACTTTAGATTTACCTGGACGAAACTCTGATACAGAATCCTGGACCTTCGACGCTCTACTTTAAGATTAGAGGACTGAAGAATCTCCCTTGGGGTCAAGGAGTGACTCCCCTGCTTGGCAGGCACCAAAGAAGCAATTGTCCGGTCTGCATCGCTGAAGCTCCCGCCGGACGCCGAAGTCTTTGCATCACCAGAGGTCGATTTCCAGACTTCCCCGAGGCTGCCCTGAGTCCCCAGCAAAGCTGAGGCCCGTAGCTGTCGTGGGTAACGTGGAACCGTGACCCCTGGACACCGATCGCATTTGCAAGTGCATCCTCTTCTGGGTCTCCCACGAAGTTGTGCTTTGGGCTCCGAGTAGCCACAGCCTCCAGCACCGACTGCACCGAAGATCACTGGCCTCCACTCCACGAGTGTCCTGTGAGCCAGCTCCACATGCGTCGACTCGAGGCTCCTTTGCGGTCGCTAGTCTGTTGGCTAGTAGGCCTTCCCGAAGGCCAATCTTCTTCTGCTTGGGCTCCCTGGTTGCTCCAGGCGTGCCCTGATTTACCCTTGCTGGGTGAGTCCCACAGACCTTGCCGGTCTGCACCATCGTCCTTCTTCCATTTCCACGAGACTTGCCATTGCCAAGGCTTGTTGGGTCCAATCCGGTCGCCGATACCCCTGCAATCGACAGACGTCGTGGGACAGCTGGAATCCAGCTCCTGGTTGTCGTCGACGCCTCCTGGACCTCGTGGCTGAAGAGTCAAGACGACCTTCAACCTACCTGAAGCACTTGACATCGGTGGGCATCTGCTCATCGCCTTCCTGGTCACTGGCTAGTGACCCAGACTCTATCCCCTCTGCTTTCAGGTTCTTCAGATCTTTGATCCACCTTTGGATCCACCCGAACACTTTCGACTTGGCCGCCAGCAGCACTTTGCAGCAGATCGCCATTGAAAACGACGACGAAACCCGACCCCGAAAGACACCTATGCACCCGGCTTCCCTGGGTGAGGTAACTCGAGTACTCCGGTGCTCCCGTGGGTATTGACACTAGAACAGCCTAGTTCTCAAAGGGTTTTCTCCAAGTCCTCCTCTAAGTGTCCCTTTTCTTTTAAATTCTAATCGCGACTTTCCCCATAGAAGTTAACGGCGATTCGTGGCTGTGTTCATACACTGCACGCGTCCCCCGTGGGTCCCCTGTGTCACTACCTTGGGTGGTTCCTTGTGGTCCAAGCACTTCTACAGGCTCTAGGCCTTGTGTCTAGCTCAGTCGTGGTTCTTATACCACTTTATTGGTATATGGTTTGGTACGCCCCTGGGGCTCAAACGTGTATTTGTGCTATTACTGTAGATAACTAACTTATAATTTATGTACTTCGAACTCTAGCCTCATAAAGAGACTAGAGGGGTGTGTTTAGTAATAAATACATATATTTTGAATATATACCTTGTGTGGTCCTCTTTCATTTGGTCACTCAAGAGATTATAGACTGGTAAAACAAGCTGCTTTACATTCCTTCAAGACTTAGCCTGAAGGCTGCTCTCCATAGCTACCACTAGGATAGCTTTCAATAAAGGTTGTCTTTAACCTATCTCCAATAAGGGGTTGTTTGGACTGGTGCAAGGTGCCCACTATAATTAGTGGACAGCATATGCCAGGCCAACTTCTCACATTGGTGTGCAGCGTGTGGGATTCCAGCTTGCTATTGTTTTACCAGATAATCTCAATTGAATTGATCAACTGAAAACCACTAAGGGTACCTAAGGTACATATAAATCAAGCTTAGTAATACAGTAAGTTCTACTGAACTTAGAGTTGTGTGTTAAGGGATAGCACACCCTTTCTACAACTCAAGAGAGTTTAGTAGGCCACACTAGAGTAGGTAGTGCATACACCACACCTCACTAGTAATGTCTTCAAAGCCAGGACCCAGTGAGTCCTCGCCAGAAGCCAGTGGGCTTCTTCCCTCCAAGTATGATAAACTCCCATTCTTGGAATTGAGAGCATTATGCAATACTAGGAAGTTGAAGGCAGGCAAAAGTGCCAGCACCCAACACCTCAGGGAGGTGTTACTAGCTGATGATCTCAGCAGGCCCCTAGGGTTTGAAGGGGTAGGCAAAGAGGGTGGGGCAGAAGATGAGGAAGGGGCCAGGGGTGAAGAAACCCAGGGCCCCCCCTCTGAAACTGGCCAGGAAGGTGAAAATGACCTTGTCCTGGAAAACCCAATTCCTCCTGTGGAGGAGGAGAAGGAGGATCAGAATGACCTCCCCTTTGTCCCCCCAGGAAGAGTTCTGAGTGTGCCCAGAAGGTCTAGGTCTCCTTCTCAGGAGTCTAACCACTATGACACCTCAATAGGGACCTCTGTCTCCTCTCATAGGAGGGAATCCACTCAGGAAAGGAGAAAGAGACTGATTCAGTATGAGCAAGCCCAGCTTGAACTCAGAAGACAGCAATTGGCTATAGACAGGGAGTCCCTAGATCTCTATAGAGAGAGACAAAAGAAGGGACTAGAGTCCCATGGTGGCAGCAGTTTCCCCAAAGATAGGGAAAGGTCTTATGACCATAGAAACCTGAGCAAGATTGTCCCTCCCTACCAGAGTGGGGATGACATCCACAAATGGATAACTGCTTTAGAGAGGGCCTGTAAAGTACAGAGGGTCCCTCAGGAGCAGTGGGCAGCAATCTTGTGGCTCTCCTTTGCAGACAAAGGTAGAGATAAGCTCCTCACTGTTAGAGAGGAGGATGCTGACAATTACAAAGTCTTGAAGAGTGCTCTGATAGATGGGTTTGGCCTAACCACTGAACAGTATAGGTTGAAGTTCAGAGACACCCAAAAGGCTCAGACTCAAGACTGGGTTGATTTTGTAGATTGTGCTACTAAGGCTCTGGAAGGTTGGATACATGGCAACAAGGTGCATGACTTTTTAGGATTGTACAATTTGATTATGAGGAGCAGATCCTTAATAATTGTCAAAACCAGCTTTTACACCAGTACCTGGTGGACTCTGATCTGACCTCTCCCCAAGAATTGGGAAAGAAGGCAGACAAATGGGTCAGAACCAGAGTAAAGACTAAGAATCAGGGTGGTGACCAGAAGAAAGATTCTACCAAGTCCCAAGAGAAAGGTGGGGATAAATCTACGGATAAATCCACTACAGGGCCCCAAACGTCCTCTTCTGGGGGTGGGTCCCAAACTCCTTCCTCTCCTGAAAAGAAACCATATTGCCATGTCTGTAAAAAGCCTGGACACTGGAAAACTGATCCCAGTTGCCCCAGGATTGGCAATAAAGAAAATGTTCCTCCAACAACTACTACCACCCCTCCTGGTACTACCAGTAGTAATCCTCCAGTTGGGAGTAGTGTACCCAAAAAGTTAGGTGCTTTTGCAAGAGGAACAGAGGTGGGCCCTAGTTTAGACAGGACCCCCTCAACAGACTCCTCTGACTCTGATGGTGGTATAGGATTTGCCACCTTTACCATGGGTCCCAATGCATTGGGCAGGTACAGACTGGAGCCAATAATTAATGGTCAGAAAGCTGTGGCATTTAGGGACACAGGGGCTAGTGTCACCATGGTGGCAGGGAAACTAGTCCCCCTCACCAGCTTTTACCTGAGTTTAAATACCAGGTAACCAACATTGATGGTGTCAGAACAGATCACCCCATGGCCATAGTCAATCTCAGCTGGGAAGGGGTCACAGGCCCAAAAGAGTGGCAGTGTCCCCAACCTTGCCTGTAGATTGCCTGATGGGCAATGATCTGGAAATTTCAGCCTGGACTGAAGTTGAACACCAAACCCATCTGAGAATGCTGGGCGTCCCTATAAAGGTTAGGGGGGCCGTGATGGCCACAGCCCAAGCCCAGGGAAACTTTGGAGAGATGGAGCCTGGAAGAATGGCCCACTCTCCCCCAAAGAGAGCACAAGGGTTGAAGAAAAGTCTTCTTCCCTCCAGACAGTAGGTAAGGGTCAGCCTCCTCAGGGAACTGACCCTACCCCTAGTGAAGGAACTGCCCCAGAGGTAGTCAGGCCTGGCCTGGCCCCACCCCTGATGGCAGAGGACCCTTCCAAGGTGGTACCCAGTCTGGAGCAGGTAAGCTGCCCCTCTCTACCCTGCCTCAGTCAGCCCAGGGCTGCAGAGGTCAGGGAGGTCAGTGGACCCCCAGGGCCCCCTGTCCAGAGGAACCCCCATCAGCAGATTTGGGGCACCCAGGCTAGTAGCCCTAGCCAGGTGAAAATTCCTCAACACACTGAGGGATCCCCCATACCTTTGTGTAGGGACCTCCCCAGAAGGACTCTGTTAGGCAAGGGCAAACCTGGGACCAAAGGTTCCAAACCTGCCATGTCCCTCCAGTGGTCCATCCAAAGGGACCCAACCCCCAGCTGTAGGCAGCCAAAGGTTGACCCTTAGAGCACAGTGCAACTCAGTCATGGAAAGACAGGCATACATGGTAACCAGTGATCTGAGGAAGCTGAGACCAACCTTCCTAGGGCCTCACTTCCCTTCTCAGACACCTCACCAGCCTTGTACTTTACCAAAGCACACCACAGGTAGTAATTCCCCATGGTGGAGACCCTCTCATACCCTTAGGGTGAGGGATTGCTTAGTGGACCATAAGATAGGGGGCAACCATGGTAGTGCAGGTGCTTCCTTATATGGCCACTTAGTCAATAAAGGCTCAACTGGCCAAGGTTAGCCTTATCTCCTTTCATTTGGGGGGGGGGTTATGTAGGAAGGTGGAATCTGACTATATGGTTGCCCCCACTTTTTTCCTGGTGTTTTGCTGGTTTATGACTTAGTTGGACTGGGATCCTGCTATTCAGTGCCCCAGTCTACCTGCTTCCTCTATAAAATGGTTTCCATGTGCCTTAGGCACATCTCTGATTGGAATCTGGAGTTCCCTTATAAGTCCCTAGTATATGGTATACTATGTACCCAGGGCATAGGTACCTCAGAGGCCTACCAGGGGCTGCAGCATGTATTGTGCCACCCCTGGAAGACCATCCAAAATGACACCACAGGTCTGCTACTGCAGCCTGGGTAAGGTGGTGCATGCACCCCTTACTGTGATATAGGCTACCTATATCACTACATACATACACACATATAAACCTATAAGTCACTCCTATGGCAGGCCTTATCAATCCTGAAGGCAGAGTGCGTGGTTCCTATGTGAGAGGGTGCCCCTGCATGAGCTGGGCCCCTCTGCAGCATTCGGAGACCCTTCTCTGATGCTGTTTGTAGTGCAACCCGACCATATACTCTTAAGCGCATTATAACCTCGCGTTAAATGCTAACTTTGGGATGGCTGCACGGAAACATGTCGTGTTTGGTGTCAAACATCTTGGAATACTACCCCCCGCCAGTTCTGGCGGCGGGCGTAGCATTCCACCCTTCTAGAGGGAGAGACATGTACACACCGGTATACCCGGTACTGACTTTCCAGAGCCCTGGCATCACAAAATGGATGCCGCTGCCACAGACACGAGTCTGGCCTCCTGCTGCTGACCGAAACTCCGGCAGGGGAGGCCTGGACAATAGGTTTCCTGTCCCAGGGAGGTGTAACCACCTCCCCAGACAGGATAGTGTGTATTGGGGCTGGGCGGGAGCACTCTGGTGCTTTGAAGTCCTGCACTGAGGGCACATTTGGTGTCCCTGTGCATACCCCATTTCAAACCGGCTCAGGGGCTTCCAGCCCCTGCTCTGGCGCGAAACTGGACAAAGGGAAAGGGGTGTAACCACCCCTCTGCCCTGACCCTCCCATAGGTGGGGCCACAGAGTATGTCCAACCCCCTACCTTAGTATAAGTAGGGGACCCCAGTCCTTAGGACTTTAGATTTACCTGGACGAAACTCTGATAGAGAATCCTGGACCTTCGACGCTCTACTTTAAGATTAGAGGACTGAAGAATCTCCCTTGGGGTCAAGGAGTGACTCCCCTGCTTGGCAGGCATCAAAGAAGCAATTGTCCGGTCTGCATCGCTGAAGCTCCCGCCGGACGCCGAAGTCTTTGCATCACCAGAGGTGGATTTCCAGACTTCCCCGAGGCTGCCCTGAGTCTCCAGCAAAGCTGAGGCCTGTAGCTGTTGTGGGTAATGTGGAACCGTGACCCCTGGACACCAATCGCATTTGCAAGTGCATCCTCTTCTGGGTCTCCCATGAAGTTGTGCTTTGGGCTCTGAGTAGCCCCAGCCTCCAGCACCGACTGCACCGAAGATCACTGGCCTCCACTCCACGAGTGTCCTGTGAGCCAGCTCCACGTGCATCAACTCGAGGCTCCTTCGCGGTTGCTAGTCCATTGGCTAGTAGGCCCTCCCGAAGGCCAATCTTCTTCTGCTTGGGCTCCCTGGTTGCTCCAGGCGTGCCCTGACTTACCCTTGCTGCGTGAGTCTCACAGACCTTGCCGGTCTGCACCATCGTCCTTCTTCCGTTTCCACAAGACTTGCCGTTGCCAAGGCTTGTTGGGTCCAATCCGGTCGCCGACACCCCTGCAATTGACAGACGTCGTGGGCAGCTCGAATCCAGCTCCTGGTTGTCGTCGACACCTCCTGGACCTCGTGGCTGATGAGTCAAGACGACCATCAACCTACCTGAAGCACTCGACATCGGTGGGCATCTGCTCATCGCCTTCCTGGTCACTGGCTAGTGACCCAGACTCTGTCCCCTCTGCTTTCAGGTTCTTCAGATCTTCGATCCACCTTTGGATCCACCCGAACACTTTCGACTTGGCCGCCAGCAGCACTTTGCAGCAGATCGCCATTGAAAACGACGACGAAACCCGACCCCGAAAGACACCTATGCACCCGGCTTCCCTGGGTGAGGTAACTCGAGTACTCAGGTGCTCCCGTGGGTCTTGACACTAGAACAGCCTAGTTCTCAAAGGGTTTGCTCCAAGTCCTCCTCTAAGTGTCCCTTTTCTTTTAAATTCTAATCGCGACTTTCCCCATAGAAGTTAACGGCGATTCGCGGCTGTGTTCATACACTGCACGCGTCCCCCGTGGGTCCCCTGTGTCACTACCTTGGGTGGTTCCTTGTGGTCCAAGCACTTCTACAGGCTCTAGGCCTTGTGTCTAGCTCAGTCGTGGTTCTTATACCACTTTATTGGTATATGGTTTGGTACGCCCCGGGGCTCAAACGTGTATTTGTGCTATTACTGTAGATAACTAACTTATAATTTATGTACTTCGAACTCTAGCCTCATAAAGAGACTAGAGGGGTGTGTTTAGTAATAAATACATATATTTTGAATATATACCTGGTGTGGTCCTCTTTCATTTGGTCACTCAAGAGATTATAGACTGGTAAAACAAGCTGCTTTACATTCCTTCAAGACTTAGCCTGAAGGCTGCTCTCCATAGCTACCACTAGGATAGCTTTCAATAAAGGTTGTCTTTAACCTATCTCCAATAAGGGGTTGTTTGGACTGGTGCAAGGTGCCCACTATAATTAGTGGACAGCATATGCCAGGCCAACTTCTCACAACAATCACACTCCAACAAGTGTGACAATTCAGACTACTCCAGCCCACCCAAAATTAAAATAATGGTGTGAACGGCAGGTATTATTTATTTTTAATCTGTATTGTCTTATTGAACACTGGTGTTGTAGTCATCTAAAAATTTGACAGACAGTGCCACCATGTAGTGGACTGTCACTAGAGCCAGTGCTAACAATTAAATGCCGGTGCTGAGCACTGGAAATTACTGGCTCAAATTAAGCACTGGGTCATACTCTTTTCCCTGGTGTGCTTGATAACCCTTAGAGTAGCCTCTTTACCCAGTAAGGACATTTGGAAGACCGCATTGCCTTGAAAAACTTAAAATACACATTTTATTTAAGGTTGTCATTGTAACATTTTTGTTCAAGGTATAACATATGTGTTTCATGCTCTAGATATTTTCTTTTCAGATCTTGCTGTATCCCCTCTGATGTTGCCTGCCCTCTATCTCCACCATTGTTTCTTCAAAATTAGAGCTTGATGTACTAAGGTAGGGTTGCAAAGTGGCCGGTTATTTTGTAGACCAAATGTTTTGCTACCCCACCTTGATTTTATGCTGTGATTAATCTGCTAATTAATAGCAGTGCAAATTGTCTTTCGCAGGAAGTCACAAAAACTCTAGCCATGTTTTATTAATTTGTGATGCCCTGCAAATGGTGGTTCAAGCAGGAATGGCTGTCAGGAAGGACAACAGACTGTCACCCCTGCATTTGCTTTCACTGAATGCCAAAAAGAAATTCTGAAATCATTCATTGTATGCCAAAATAAATCCTAAAAGGGACAGGGGCAGCATTCAAAAATAAAAGCTGGCATTCTGTGAATGACATCAGTGGCAACATGTAGCTTTACCATGGACAATTGATTGCTCCCCCAGTTTCAGCAGCCATCATTCAAGCAGTGCAAACTATCAGTCACTTTGCGAATGCCTACCACACGATCTGACAGGTCAGTATTCATCATAAGTTTGTGACCACAATTATGGTCACAGATCATTGATACATTCCTCTGTGTTTTGGAAGTATAAGTGGGGTATTTATTTAATACCATATCTCATTCTTATTCTTAATTAGCCGCAAAAGGTATTTTGTAAGTAATTAATAATTAATTAATACATAATTTCTGACTCCCAACATATCCTTTGAGCTCTTCAACTTGCCTTTTTGAGGTTGCAAAGCCTCAAATTTCCTTGACCTCATGAAGGAATGCACCCTTGTTCCTCCATATGGTCAAAAACCTCATCAGTGACTTACAATACCCTTAAAATATACAAGTAGGTGTACTATAACCCACATATATTTTGGTATTTAACACAATATACTCATTGGTTTACAGATGTATTGCTGACACCCAATCTCTCTGTAGGCAGAGTAAGGAGGGTACCTCATGTCACAGAGATAGAGGGACCCAGTGTCTGATTTGAGCCTGTGGTTGGTGGTTGGGCCCACCAGTGCTCATTTGTGGGGACAAACACATTTTTCCTCATCAGACTTTGACCCACAGCAAGTCAGAAAAATAGCATAAAAGGGGAAATCATGAGTGTTAGAACTGGCATCATTGGCGCGGGTCTCCCTTCCTCTTTTCGCTTCCTATCTTTTATGTTGGCTGGATTTAGATGCTCTGGGCGCTGTGCCACTGCCAATCAGTGCCACAGCGCGAATGCTCCCTGTGTAAAGATGACTGTATGAATTGGGATAACCATAATTGGCTCGTTTGGTGTACCTGTCAGTCCCTAGTATAAGTGCACTGTGTGTGCCCAGGGCTGGTAGACCAAATACTGCTGGTGGGCCTGCAGCGCTGATTTGCGCTATCCACCGAAGCAGCTTTTAAAGTATGTCTGTGTAGCATGTTCTAATAGCAAGTTACCCTCCATTTCACTGTTTACTATTGTGAGGCTATCCGTTCTCATAGGCCAGAATGGGCAGGCTGAGTATTACATTCCATAATCCTACCTGCCCCCAGGAACCTGATAGGAAATTCGAATTTGATATGTTAAAGCTCAGGACATTGAGATACATCTTTTAGTAAGGATCATTTGCATAGCCCGTGTTCGAAAATGCCTCTTCTAGAAACGAGGTATTTTCTTGCCTAAGCTTTCCTGTAGGCTTTGCTAGTGTGTGTATTGGCCGTCTGGTTTTGGAGCAGCAGGGCCAGCTGGGTCAGACCTGGCTGGAGAGAGAGATCGGCATTTAGAGTATGGGGAGGGGTGACTCTTTGATCTGAGCAGGGCCGTGCCTGGCAAGGTGAATGATGGCTCCACCTCCCACTGGGCGTCTGATAGCAGACCCCCTGATTCTCAAAGGGCAGGATGTCGCCTCGTAAACGAAGTGCTCCACTGGTTCTGGCTGGATTCAGTGATTTGTGACTTTAGAGAACAAATACTTTTTAGGTATAAAACGCTGCGCTGAAACCTTTTTCAGGGGTGTTCCTTCTGGATGTCAAGACGAAAACTCTGTCCGAGTGAACAGAGGAAAGGACTTTGAAACTTTCACCAAGCTTGCTGAAGAAACTACCCGAGGGCCTGAATTGAGAGCGCCTCCTGCTGAAGTCTCAGGGACATTAGACTTCACCCCGTCAGCCGTCTGAATTCCTGTGCGAGGGATTCTACTTTCAGGTGAGGCCTCCGTCGAGTAATCCGGAGCCTGTAGTTCTACTGTGAGGAACGCGGACTGGTAACCCTTGTTAACTCTGTGTGGGCCACCGCAGCTAAGAGAGAGCTGCCGCCGCTGAGAGCCCGCCTTAATTTGAACCTTCGCTGAATCTGTGTGGGCCACCGCAGTTAAGAGAGAGCTGTAGCCGCTGAGTGCCCGCCGTTGTGCCAGCCTGGTCGAGATCATCCTTTGTCCTGTGGGCCGCCACAGCTAAGAGAGAGCTGCTGCCGCTGAGTGCCCGCACTGGTGTCAGCTGTGCATCATCGTGATTTGTCCTGTGGGCCGCTACAGCTAAGAGAGAGCTGCTGCCGCTGAGTGCCCGTATCTTGGCCAACTTTGCCTCATCGTGATTCGTCCTGTGGGCTGCCGCAGCTAAGAGAGAGATGCTGCCGCTGAGTGCCCGCACCTTTGCCACTTTGCATCATCGTGATTTGTCCTGTGGGCCGCCGCAGCTAAGAGAGAGCTGCTGCCGCTGAGTGCCCGCACCTTTGCCAACTTTGCATCATCGTGATTCGTCCTGTGGGCCGCCGCAGCTAAGAGAGAGCTGCTGCCGCTGAGTGCCCGCATCTTGGCCAACTTTGCCTCATCGTGATTCGTCCTGTGGGCCTCTGCAGCTAAGAAAGAGCTGCTGCCGCTGAGTGCCCGCACCTTTGCCAACTTTGCATCATCGTGATTTGTCCTGTGGGCCTCTGCAGCTAAGAGAGAGCTGCTGCCGCTGAGTGCCCGCATCTTGGCCAACTTTGCCTCATCGTGATTCGTCCTGTGGGCCGCCGCAGCTAAGAGAGAACTGCTGCCGCTGAGTGCCCGCACCTTTGCCACTTTGCATCATCGTGATTTGTCCTGTGGGCCGCCGCAGCTAAGAGAGAGCTGCTGCCGCTGAGTGCCCACACCTTTGCTAACTTTGCATTATCGTGATTCGTCCTGTGGGCCGCCGCAGCTAAGAGAGAGCTGCTGCCGCTGAGTGCCCGCATCTTGGCCAACTTTGCCTCATCGTGATTCGTCCTGTGGGCCGCCGCAGCTAAGAGAGAGCTGCTGCCGCTGAGTGCCCGCACCTTTGCCAACTTTGCATCATCGTGATTTGTCCTGTGGGCCGCCGCAGCTAAGAAAGAACTGCTGCCGCTGATTGCCCGCACCTTTGCCAACTTTACATCATCGTGATTTGTCCTGTGGGCCGCCGCAGCTAAGAGAGAGCTGCTGCCGCTGAGTGCCCGCACCTTTGCCACTTTGCATCATCGTGATTTGTCCTGTGGGCCGCCGCAGCTACGAGAGAGCTGCTGCCGCTGAGTGCCCGCACCTTTGCCAACATTGCATTATCGTGAGTCGTCCTGTGGGCCGCCGCAGCTAAGAGAGAGCTGCTGCCGCTGAGTGCCCGCACCTTTGCCAATATTGCATCATCGTGAGTCGTCCTGTGGGCCGCCGCAGCTAAGAGAGAGCTGCTGCCGCTGTGAACCCACCACGGAGCTGCACGACGAGAGTCATCGCCACCACCAGCCAGGGCCGCCGCAGCTGCGTGCTGCTGCCGCTGAGAGCCCGCCTGTCCCCGAGTGCCCGAATCATTGTGAGTGCACGTTGCGGACCACTGCAGTCAAGAGTTGTGGTCGCTGGGAGTCCGCTTGTCACCGTCTCAGCTTCTTCGAGAAGCTGCGTGCTGTGTCCCCATCCAACGGCAGGTATCTTGTGCGCAACGGGTCACGTAGACCCAGGCCTTGAACTCAGTCAGTGCCACGTTCTGGTGAATACGTTATTGCCTTTTTAAGTCCCTACTGATTTACGTGCATTGTGGCTGGTTAAAACGCTTTGAGAGTCTTGTGTTAAACCTTAGATAAAGATACTATTTTTCTATACCTACTTGAGTTGTGTCCTTTTGTGGTGTCGTTACTGCCTTATTGTGCATGGTCATAAATGCTTCACACACTGCCTCTGAGATAGGCCTAACTGCTCGTGCTACGTTACCACAGGGTTGAGCAGAGGTTATCAAAGGGGGTAGCCCACTTGCCCTGACTTAGGAAGAAGGGTCCCTATTTGGACATTGGCGCCAGCCAGTGCCAACTAGAGACCCCCATTTCTAACAATGAGAAAGAAAGATGGAAAAATAGTGACAAAGAAAGAAACCAGAGATGACGAGGAACCTGAATGAGTGAGATAAAAGGGAAGCGAGTATCTGGTGGTGTTGGAAAAAGAACAGAGGTGGAGTCAAGACTACTCAAGGTTGGTATTTGACATGGCTGACTTTGATAGAGCCAGCCACAGGCATCTGAGAAAAACTTTGAGCCTGGCACTTATTCTTCTACAAATTTAGCACTGCAGGAACATGTGGTTTAATATTTTATATGATACCTTAAAAACTTCACATTTCTACTGTACAACAATATTAAAAATAGACATGATGTAAGGAACAACAACTATGGCAAAGCCTTCAGCTATTGTAAATAAAAATGACTCAAACAATTCATGGGTTCTGATTGCCAAGGGGTTATTTGAAGTCAGGTATATGTTGCGGCCTGCATAGCACTAGTTATCTGGACTGAAGATTATGAACACCATTTCAAAGAAAAATCCCAGTACCCCAATCATGTCAGTACATATTTTTACATGTGCTACCAAGAACAAAGTTAAGACACCAAGGTTTTGGTATCAAAATTTTCAGAAAGTGTATACATAAAGTAGGGAATCCCCATTTTGGTGAGTATTTTTCCAACTGAAACACACAGTGACCATGCATCCGCTTTGTGGATGGTGATGGACCACCTTCCTCATGTTCCCTCTGGGAACGTATGCTACTTTGTGGGTTAAATCAATCCAAACAGAGAGAAATCTCTAAACTAGACTTTCCTTATCTTAACAACCAATAAAACCATAGACACTTGCCATCCACATGATATGCAGATCATAATCACTAAATAATCATGGATATCCATAGATTTCTGCAATGAAAGCAATGTACTACAACAATACAGTTGCAAAATAGTGTAACAGTAAGGAATTTCAGTAAACAATACAACAATTGCGATTAATGGCTACCCACAATCAATACAAGCAATGGGGTTTGGTAAACCTTAGTAACGTTTACTGTTTGTGGCCCTAGTGTTTGGAAACACCCATGTTAGAAATGGGGGTCTCTAGTTGGCAGAGGTAGGTACCTTTGTCCAAATAAGGACACTTGCTTCTAGTCAGGGTAAGGGGGATACACACTTTAGCTAACCCCTGCTTACCCCCTTGGTAGCTTGGCACGAGCAGACAGGCTTATCCCAAAGGCAATGTGTAAAGTATTTGTACCAACACTCACAGTAACACAGTGAAAACACCACAAATGGACACCACATCAGTTTAGAAAAATAATATATCTTTATCTAAACTTAACAAGACCAAAACGACAAAAATCCAACATACACAGTTAGAAATATGACTTTTAAAAGGTTTCAAGAACTTGTACCATAGAAAACTATGGATGCGTGACTTTTACACAAAGTACCTGTAGTTGCCTCAAAATTCACATAGCCAAACAGCCGCAGAGTGAAGAAGCATCGAAAACAAAGAGATGTGTCAGTTCCTGAGCCCTTGGGGAGGCGATGCAACAGTTCTGCTGCACGCAGGAGAAGTGATGCATCGAATCCGGTCTGTAGGGGAAAGTGATGCGTCGATTCTTTGTGACGGTTCCGGTCCGCAGGTGATGCGTCAGGAAAACTTGCCGCACAGGTGTGATGCATGGAAATCCGAGATGAGTCGGTAATCGATGCGGCGAACAGCTGGTTTTCCTCAGCCGTGATCCCTCAATGCGTCGATTCTTGCAGTGGCGAAAGGCGCTGCATCAGTTTTTGCAGCGGTGCGGCAATGCGTGGAAATTCTGCTCGCGCCGTGGAGATGCGTCGGAAAAACAGAAGCAAGAAGAGCGATGCGTCGTTTTTGTAGTTCTTCAAGTTCCTTCTCTTTTTCCAGCTCCCAAACAGCAGCAACAACCTCCAGAGGTCCAAAACTAGCGCAGGCACCTCTTGGCAGGTCAGAACTCACATCAACAGAGTTCAGGGGAGCTGGGGGTGAAGTCTTTGTGTCCCTGAGACTTCAGAACAGGAGGCCAGAGCACACAGGCCCTTGGAGAACTCCTTCAAGCAGGGGACACAGCACACAGCAAAGTCCTTCTCCTTTCCTTGTCAGAAACAGCAACTGCAGGCCAACCCCACACAGCACACAGCAAAGGGGCAGTACTTCTCATTCTCTCCAGCTCTTCTCCTTGGCAAAGGGTCCTCTTGAATTCCAAGGATGATCTAAATTTCAGGGGTTTTAGGTCTAATACTTATACCCCAAATTGTCTTTGTTCTCTTTGTGCAAGGGTCTCTGAGCCCAGTCCAAACCAGTTCTTTCCTCTCTGGTGCAGCTGAGTGGCAGGAGGTGGAGACAGCATTGTGTAAGGCAGACAGCCCTATTCAGGTGCAAGGGATATCTCCTCCCACCACTCTAAATGCAGACCAGGCCTATTCAGGTGCTAGTGAGAACTCCTCCCCCTACACTGAATGCAGCCCAGGTCTACTCAGCCCTGCCCTGACTCATTCAGGAAAGGCAGGACACAACCCACAACCATAAATAATAAAGCTAAAGGAGTGTGCCTCGTAGTCCACAAAAAAACAAACTGTTTGTTAAAGTTCACAGACTATATTTACTGGTACCAGAACCACCAGGGGCTGTATAATGAAAGTGCCCCGAGGGCGCAACAGGCGTTTGTGCCCGCTTTGGGTGCCACCGGGGCAGTTTATTATTACAGAAGGGGCCGCAGATGCCTGTGCATCCCCTTCTATAATACTGATAGCGCTGGCACACTTGAAGCGCCAGTGCTATCTTCAGAGGGCGTTCCCTCATTTGCCTCTGTGCCCGCACCATATTACAGACATGGGCGCAAAGGCAAAGAAGCTCTCAGGAGGTGCAGTGACATTGCGCCACCTAAAAGGTGGCGTACTGTCAGTGCGTTCCCTGAGAGCAGTGCTCTGGAGGGGGAAAAGGGGGTCCTATGGACCCCCAGACATCCCCTGACTTTTTGCCTCTACCTCCTGTATTTTTGATGCTGTGCTGGATTTCGTTTTTGCTGCCTTAGATGCTTTAGGCACTTTGCCACTGCTGCTCATGGTCAAGGTGCACGTGCTCCCTGTGTAAATTGTTATCATGATTGGTTATCCATGATTGGCATATTTGATTTACTGGTAAGCCCCTAGTAAAGTGCACTGTGTGTGCCCAGGGCTTGTAAATCAAATGTTACTAGTGGCCCTGCAACACTGATTGTGCCACCCACACAAGTAGCCTTTCAAATGTATCTCAGACCTTCTACTGCAGTGTATGCATGCAGTTTTTACTGCCATATCGATCTGGTAAGTGCAACCACTTGCCAGGCCCTAACCTTCTCTTTTCTTACATGCAAGACAACCCTCAGGTAGGCCCAAGGTACCCCCTTGGACAGGGTGCAGTGTATGTGAAAGGTAGGACATGTACTAGTATGTGTGACATGTCCTGATAGTGAAAAACTGTCAATTTCGTTTTCTAACTATTGAAAGGCTATCTGTCCCATAGGCTAACATGGGAGTTACTTTGTAACATCTTACAAACATAACTTTCCATTGGGATAAGATAGAGAAACGGAGTTTAGGCTCTCTGAACTCAGAATGTAATAACACATCTTTTAGTAAAGATGGTTTTTAAATTATGTGTTTGGAAATGCCACTTTTAGAAAGTAGGCATTTTCTTATTTAACCATTATGTGTGCTTCTGCTGGTTTGTGTATTGACTGTCTGGTTTTAGAGTGACAGGGGCCCGGGATGTGCATTCACTGTAGACAGCCACTGGGGAGGGAGGGGGCCTTGAGATGTGTACTGCCTTCCCTGGGTGACTCAGAGCTGAGCTGAATAGACCATGGCGGCATTTAGAGTGGTGGGAGGAATTTCACTTACACCTGAATAGGCAGTGTCTCCTCTGAACAATGCTGTCTCCACCTCCTGTAGTGATGCTGCACTAGAGAGGACAGAACTGTTTTGGACTGGGCTCGGAGACCCTTGCCACAAAGAGAACAAAGACCAAATGGGGTATAAGTAGTGGACCTTAAACCCCAGAGACTTAGATCACCTCTGGACTCAAGAGGAACCTTTTCCCAAGGAGAAGAGCTGGAGAGCTGTAAGGAGGAGTACTGCCCCTTTGCTGTGTGCTTTGCTGGGTTGGCCTGCAGTTGCTACTTCTGCCAAGGAAGAGGACAAAGACTGGAACTTTGCTGTGAACCTGCTTGAAGAAGAATCTTCAAGGGCTTGTGTGTGCTGGCCTCTTGTTCTGAAGTCTCAGGAACACAAAGACTTCACTACCAGCTCCCCTGAACTCCACTGCTGGGAGTTCTGACCTGCCAGGAGGAGTGTATTTCAGGTTTGGGCCTCTGGAGGTTGTTCCTGGTGTTGGGAGCTGGAAGAAACTTGAGGAAAGCAAGAAAAACAACTCTGATGCCGTCAGTGATGCCACCAGTGATGCCTCTACCTGCACCGAGGCCAGGGGCCCCGCTGGTGAAGTGCACGATGCACCGCCCCACCTGCACAGCACCTCCAACACCCTTCGACACCTGCAGTTATCGGCCTTCCCAATGCCAGTGCCTGCACTGATGCCGTTACCAACAGCGCCTGCATCACGTTATGGCGGAGCCGATAACTGACGAGGGTGACTTCATGAACTCTTCGACTTTGCACCACCTCACCGGAACCGACACCTCACCTCCGAAGCCGCTGTCTTCCCCTGTCCTGGTCTCAACATGTCACCTCCTCAGAGAAATGACACCTCGCCTCCCCCGTGGCAACCAGGGAACCGGCCTCGACTTCGGCACCAACGCCTCACCTGCACATCACCATGCATTGTCCATAGACTTCATTTTCCAAGGTACTGTTGTTTGGAGGTCCAGGTGACTCCATGCTCAACGCCGCGCACCTCGCAGTCGGTGCCGTACTTTGGATTTATGCCTGTCACAACATCGTAATAGCCCCAGGTGGAGCTATTTGTTTCTACAAGTGCTATTTCTGCAAGTGACTGTTTTTAAGTGCTATTTTGATATATGTATTTCGGATTTGTGTTGTTTTGGTCTTGTTTGGTTTAGATAAAGATACTTTATTTTTCTAAACTGCTGTGGTGTCCATTTGTGGTGTTTTTACTGTGTTACTGTGCGTTTTGAATACAAATACTTTACACATTGCCTTTGGGATAAGCCTGTCTGCTCGTGCCAAGCTACCAAGGGGGTGAGCAGGGGTTATCCAAAGTGTGTATCCCCCTTACCCTGACTAGAAGCAAGGGTCCCTACTTGGACAAAGGTACCTACCTCTGCCAACTAGAGACCCCCATTTCTAATACCAGGAATTTTAATGAGGGCATTAAATAGGGCTATCACACTGAGAATACAACTGAGGATTTTCTTTCCAAATATTAATCAAAAGTGGTGTTTCACGACAATATCGAGGTCAGAATTATATCCTGTAAACATATTAACTCCATGATATTGACTACCACTATATTACTAAGATAAATATCAATATGTAAGTATAAAAAAAACTATTGTGAACTGTACGGCGATGTACTGTAAAAAAAACTGAAATTCACTGAAAAAATCAAGGTTAAAATGATTTTATAGTTAGCTGTTAAAATAAGATAAGAACTAATGTTTAAATTTGAAAAACACATTTTCCAGTTATAGTACATATAGATTAGCGATGACAGATAGATAGCTGGATAGCTAGATAGATAGATAGATAGATAGATAGATAGATAGATAGATAGATAGATAGATAGACCACCCATGATCAAGGTGCTCGACCCCAAAACGCTTTGGGTGTAGCCAATGCCATTTGCGATGGTTGGAAATCACCAAATAAAAAGATGGGACAGGCATATCTGTTTTTTATGGGCGCAGTCTCTGCCACGAGTGCGGAGGCTCTGCAATCATAAAGATACTACTCGGAGTCATAACATTTGTTTGTGAATGGCAAATATTGCAAACTTACCCTAAAGTGTAAATTTACCCTGGTGAATCAGGCCTTTAGTTTCTACTAACGTATATTTTGCTTCAATGTGACACCGTGCATGCATAAATATGCTGTAGAGTTGTTATTGTTGACTTACTATTGAAGGCTTGATTTGGAAATGACTAGATATAATTAGTGCATGATGCTACACAACAAGGGCAGTTCCTTAGATAGGAATTGATATTTAGTGGTCATTTTGTGATGAGTTATATTTTCTGAAATGTTTCCCTTCCACTAGTCAAAGAGTTCTGAAGAATAAAATCACTTGCCGAGTTAAAACAACAGATCACGAAAAAGGTCAAAGCTTCTCTGTATCACAATGATACAGCAAGCTTTGACTGACTGATCTGCGGCATGAGACATGGTACATTTTAAATGGCTTCAGAAACATAGAACAAACACTTCAGAGATGCAACTTCTAAGAGCTTTATTTTATGCATTGAGGATTTGATGAACCTTTGTGCTGCGAGTGCTTTATTCCTAAAACCCCAGGGTTTGAGCTTTAAAAACCAGCTGGTGAAAACTTCCAAAAAGGGCGCACAGATCCTCACCGTGGCTGACCTTCACTTCCGCAAGACGGGATGCCTAAATCTTTCAAAGCTCTCTCAGATGCGCACCAAATTCACTTCAAATCCATATCTGATACCTGCAAATAAGTTCCTCAGATCTTCACATCCTCCTATATACCTTTAAGATACACTTTAGAAAAAGCTGCCCTTTCATCTCTGTATTAGTCTGTGTTTCATGCGGTGTTATTAATGTCTCTTTGACGGTTCAGCGGCCCTTACATGTATAGATTCGTAAAGCGTGCTATTCGTACTGTACCCAGTCACAGACCGATTAGTCTCAAAGTTCACCTTTGAAAAATGTTAAATATTTGAGTTCCTGAAATTCTGCTAGCTTACATTAGAGGCCTCAACCAAATAAGGAAGAAAGGCACAGTTTTGCGAAAAGAATGCTGGACGATGTCTGAGCTTTAGAGACCTGAATTGTAACCTAGATAAAGTAAATGGAAATTAATTTTTCATCTTAACTACTTCATGGAAAGGACCTTATACCAGAAAAATACGTTTTGTACTTCTGAAAAGGACATTGCGACAGCGATTCCCCAAGTATTTGTCTGGCTTTTGTGTTGCAGCATAATTTCTCATTTTGAATTTCACATATTCTAACCCTGGAATCCTTTTTGAGCCCCTGTCAAGATAAACATAAATCCTACTATTCAACAAACTGGGAGATCTATTTCTTTCTCTAAGTCGAGGAAACTTAGCTCTCAAAATACCAAACCACACATGAAATAAGGAACTCATCCTGCCACAAACAACTGGTAAGGTTAACCACACAAAACATTCGGTCCAATCCCGAGGTTGCCCTGCCCTTACTCTAAAACACTTGATCAGCTCAAGGTACAAATATTTTCAACATAAACATTATACACCCATGATACACATGTGTAGGAAAGTAGGATCTGCTTCTTATGGTTACTCCCACTTTTTGCTTGATGTTACACTGTTTTTGACTAGTCTGGCTGTGATCCTGCTAATCAGGACCCCAGTCTATCTGCTTTCTCCCTAAAATGTTATGTCATGTACTTAGGTACACTCCAGATTGGATACTGGGGTACCCTTATCAGTCCCTAGTATATGGTACACATGTACCCAGGGCATAGGTACCCCAGAGGCCTCCCATGGGCTGATGCATGTATTATGCCCCCCATGAGAGGCCATGCAAAATGGAACTACAGGCCTGCCATTGCAGCCTGTGTAAGATGGTGCAAAACTGGACAAAGGACATGGGAGTAACCTCCCCACGGTCCTGACCCTCCCCTGGGAGGGTCCCCTGAATCTGTCCAATCCTCGCCCGTGGGTACAAAAGGGCTTACCTGGCTGTAGGACCCTAGATTCGACGTGGACAAGAGTCTGATCAAGAAACCACTGACCTTCGACCGTCTGGATACTCCGGACTTCGACTGGGCCCGACTTTGTCTCCCTCTCTGTCCAAAGCATGGTCTGTGCCCGTGCACTATACAGGCTCCGTGCAGGACCTGTGGAGCATCAAGGACAACTGAAGAATCTCCCTTGGGATAAAGGAGTCACTCCCCTGCATTTGCAGGCACTGTAACACAACTGACCGGTCTGCTGATCCTGAGCGCCTGCGGACTCCGAAGGCTCCAGCAACACAGGAGGTGGGTTCCTACGTTCCTTGAAGTCGAGCTGCCCTCTTACTGAGTTTGAGGCAAGTATCCTTCAGGGGGACCGCATAACCTGAACCCCTGTGCACCGTGTACTTTTGCAAGTGCACATGCTTGTTGGTGTTCCCTAACTTCGTGCATTGGGCTATCAATAGCCCCCACCTCTGTGCACATTTTGCACAAAGGACTTTGGCCTCCTCACACTCTGTGCCCTGCAACCTGTGACTTTGTGAAACTGCTAGAGGTCCCCTCGTGACTCCTGTGCCTTCGGCCTGTGGGTCCACTTGAGGGACAACACTGCTTTTCTTGGGCTCCCCAGGTTGCTCCAGGCCTGCACTGACTTCCCTTGCTGTGGTGAGCCCTTATGGTCCTTGCTGGGCCAGACCGTAGTCTTCTTTGACCTTCTTCATGGGTTGCCGCTGCCAAGGCTTGTTGGTGCTCGCACCGGACACCGACCCCTCAGCACTCGACATCCTTCGTGGGACAGCTCGTATCCAGCTCCTGGTTGTGCTCAACATCTCCTGGTCCCTGCAGCTGTAGAGTCAAGGTCTCCTTCTTCACACCTAAAGCACCCGACATCGGTGGGCATTCGTCTACCGAGCTCCTGGTCACTCCTGAGTGACCCAGACTCTGTCCCCTCTGCTTTCAGGTTCCTTCCATCAAGAATCCACCTGTGGGTTCCACCGGACACTTTTCTTCTTTCCAGCAGTGGAATTTCTTTGACGACTCCCATTGAGAACAACAGCGGTTTCCGACGCCACTTCAGCCCTATGCACCCAGGTTCCCTGGGATAGGTAACTCTGGTACTTCGGTATCCACGGGTGGGGTGGCTCTCCAACCTTCTATGTTCCAAAGGGTTTCCTCGTAATCCACTGGGAAGGGTCCTTAAACTTTAAAATTGCAACCTCGACTCTCCCATTTAATTGTACATAGCATGCGGTCGTGTTCTCACACTGCACCCGTCCTCCATGGGGTCCCTACTTACTCACCTTGGGTGGTTCCCTGGGGTCCCAGCGATTCTACACCCTCTAGACACTGTCTTGACTCGAGTCGTGGTTTTTATACCACTATTTTAGTATATGGTTTGGTCTCCCCCTTGAGCCCACTGTGTATTAGTGCTACTTACGATTGTTTCTGTGCTACAGTATTGTGTGCTTTTTGTTTATCTGCGTGTAGCAGATACTGTGAGGTATTTAAGGTGTGTTATAATAATAAATATATATTCTTATAACTACTATGTGGTTCTCCTTTCATTTAACCAATACAATAAGATTGTATTGTGGTAAAACAAGCTGCTTAACATTCCTTCAAGACTAAGCCTGAAGGCTGCTCTCCACAGCTACCACTTGGATAACTTTCTAAGGTTATCTTTGACCTCTTAAATCACCATAAGGTTTGTTTGGACTGGTGCAAGGTGCCCACTTTAAGTAGTGGACAGCATATACCAGGCCAACTTCTCACCACATTAACTTTAGAAACCATAAAAAATCAAATCAAATGGTTAACATACTTGCAATCAAAACTAATACAAGACAAGTAATGAAAAAATCCAGTGGCAGCCGACATGGCTCGCGGGTGGCGGGACGAGGGGGGAGGGAGTAGCGCGGGGAGGGAGTTGCAGCACGCAATAAAAAATAAACTTACCTTGCCGCCGGGTCCCGCGTTCGGAACAGGTAGCACAGCCAGGCCCCACTGACCAATCACAACGCTGCAGTGCAGCGTTTTGATTGGTAAGCACAGAGGCTTCCCTTACCAGTTGAATGTCGGAAAAACGCGAGCAACTACCACACATGCCTTTACTTCGCTGTCAATACCACTCATGCATCATTGCTTCGCATGGATTGACAACAAACATTTTTACCACGCATATGGCTTTACCACGCATGCCTTTACTACTAAAATTTCGTTGTAAAGGCATGGTTGCTAAAAACATATGCGTAGTAAAAACATACTGAAGTTCGCACAATCATGGTTGATAGGCTCCGGCTGTGCTTACCTAACTACGCCAGTTGGATGGTGCACGTTGTCCTTTTCGTTGCTCCATAGGGGTGGGTACAACAGGGGAGGGGCTGCTGCCATGGGCCTGTGTGCATCTTCTGCCTGCATATCCTCCAATGAGGTGGTATGTTGCAAGGCCGGTTAAGCCAGCACTCCAGCCTGATGAGCTGTAAACGGTACTTGTTTTTCTTTTGTTATAATCCAATCATAAGTAACCCTCAGGCACCGGTAACCAGCTGTTGTGCACCTGCCTTGTGGCATGTCGCAGGACCCTGCTTACAGGTCGAGGCAACGATGGGCGGAGTCGAAAATGAAATTCTCCGCAAGCCGGCTGTAATCTGGGACTGTGTTTCCAGTCGGTACTCGGGGGTGGGCCCTGACCTCCACCACTAGCCCCATTGGCCACTCGCTAGTCCTCCACTCCCCCTGAGCCATTCACAGTCCCCCCGCCCAGCACCCTGCCCTTTTCCTGTCCCTGAGCCCTAAATATGCCCCCTGGCGCAGCCCCCTTTTTTTGTCCCTGACCCTAAAACTGCCCCCTGCCGCAGCCCCCTTTTTACCGCTGTCATAACACGCATTACCATTACCAAGCATCCTTTACAAAGAACAAGCCTTTAACACATAATTTCATAATAAAGTCATGCGTGCTAAAGGCATATTCGTGGAAAATGATTAGTTGTAACAGACATGTGTGGTAAAGGCATGTTCGTTGTAACGGATGCGTGGTAATAGTCATGCGTGGTTATGACCACGTTGTAATGGCTGTTTCCTCCCTGACCAATCACAACGCTGCAATGCAGCATTGTGATAGGTCTGAGCGCCATGACACAGCACTCAGCCAGGGGCAGGAGGTGTGGGCATGTTCCCCATGCAGGCTGTAATGCAGCCAGCATGGAGAACAGGGAAAGTGCATATGACTAGTTAGGGTGGTCCGAGAGGGCGGACCAAACAGTCATTGCGTACTTAGGAGTGGGCAAACCACTCCTCCCCTGCCCTGCTCCGAGAGCAGAGCAGCACCGCCCACCCACCCACAAAGCAGCACGAAGCATAAAATGATAATAACTCAAAGTTATTATAATTTTATGTTTCATACTTTGCACTGCTTAAAAGCAGTGGGGCGATGCTCCTCCGCCATAGCGGAGGAGCCGCCACTGCAAAAATCTGAAAACTGTTTCAAAAAGTCAAAGATTTCCTAAAACATAAAGATAGAAATAATGCTGAAAACTTCCAAAGGCATCGATACTGAAATATGGCTGATCCAGAGGACATCAACAATAGAAAATCCACAAAATATAGTGTGGCTAGACTGCTGAAGACTTTGATGGTGAATTTAATAATTAAATCATTAGATTCACCATCAAAGCCTTCAGCAGTATACCCCCCTGTTCTTTGCTCCTTGATGGATGATGTGAAAACATATTAAATTCTTCTGACTGCACCACTAAGGTGCGCCATTAATGCAGCCAACAATGGTGGTGAATCAGTCATCTAATATAGGGCAGCTGATTCATCACATGGAGAGGTATTCTCCATGAACTTCACACATGCAAAGGGTGGTGGACTTACAGTGTTCCTAATATGCTTGGAAACACTCTCATTATATTATGGAGACCTCAGGGGCAGACGTACTGAAATATAACAAAACCCAAGTTGCTGCACTGTGTTACATTAGAGGGAGAGAGCTGTGTGAGTCATATTTACTATATATGGGCTGCTGATGCTCTATTCCTCTATGTTGGCATATAAACATGCTGCATAGTGCCACCCACACACCTTTGCATGAGCTTGGAGTCTAGAATACATTTTGAACTGGAAATATACCTTCCAGTTAAAAGACCTACGCATAGGCAATTTTTTAAACATTTCACACATTGGATTTGTGCGGTACAGTGCAGCACATATGCAATGTCTGAACCGTCTGGGGAAATAAATATATTTCTCAACTTTGTAATTGCCTCACAGAGGCATTATTTTTATGCAAAGCTCAGTCTGTCAATTTTGGTAAATATAGCTCGGTGCCAAAACACATAAGTGCTTGTTCTGGAATGAAAAGTAAATACCTTTTTAGGTGGCACAAAGTCTTGATAAATCTGCCCTTAGATATCTAGGCACCAACAATACACCCCCACTCTCAGTGTACATTTCCAGCGTACGCCTTTAGTGATGGAAATTCAACTATCCAAGAAGGGGATGTGCAACATTTGTGCTGCAATTTCTCCCCTACAGTGGTTCCTTCGATGGCTGTCACAGCCACCATGGTTGAAAAATGTGTGCAATCTTGCAGTGATAGAATTTCTACCACTACTCTCGTAAACATAGAAAACGCCACAGTGGTTCATGGAATACCAACCAGTGAACATGCTGTCTCTTCGACATTTCAAAACACTACTTGGATCAGCTCCTTGAGAAGCAAAACGTGATCTTCCAAACATACATTAAAACACACAAATTCAATTCATACTGGCCAACAGGTCAGCAAATCCTCCATAAATCACTTTGCTTCAGCACCACAACTGGATGAAGGAGAACTTCCTGCACACGAATGATACAAACATTGAATTTCTAGTAACTGTGGCTACTGAATCCGATTCTCAAGCCTTGTAACCAACACTCCACCAACACAAAGTAATGAGCCTGGCGACTTTTTTCAATGTTTACCTTTCTTTTGCTCTTCAGATCAACACTGTGGCAAGGGTGTTAACATGCAGCTCTCTCTCATTCAAAAAATCCTTCCTCTCCTCCACACAGACCATAGAGCTGAGATTACTACTCATGCATTGTGGTGTGTCTCAATTACTGTGACATCATCTACTCCGACCACCAAAAATCATTATCAGACTTCAAAAACTTCAGAACCAGGTTGCCAAATTTTGACTTCACCTTTGTGAGAAGGACCACATCAAGCCTACCATCTAGCACTGTATTTGTGCCATCAATGGCGGGAACATCTTCAAAGTCCTATGCACTGTCCAAAGATCATACTCTGGCAAACAGACATTATACCTGCAGAAACTGGCACCTCATTTTACCCCAATCAGGACTGGTCACTCAATATCTGCCCTTTGGATATCTAACAATTATTTATAAAATGTCTTGATAAACAAATAAGTAAACAAGAAACATTAAGCAAGCTATCTGGAATCACTCTGAAGCCTTATGTCTAGAAGTTTAGTTTTCTGGCTAACTTACTTGGTCAAGCATATCTAGAAAGAAGCATGGGCATCTCTGCAGTCATCATGGTTGCAGTGGAAACAAATCAGTGAAAAATTGATAAAACCTGTGTCGTATGCCCAAGCCGTGATCAAATGAAGCTGTCTCTTTCCAGGGCTTTCTCAGACTATTTCTGAGTCAGCTCCTGGAGCAAAGGTGTACATAGAATCAGAACTCAAACAGGTCACTTTCCTAGCTGTATCACTAGTGGAGCCTTGTCAGGCACAATCACTGCACGATTCTCCTGAGAAGTTCACCAGTATAGTAACCTCATCTAGAACTACTCCAGGAGGAGGAACCACAAACCAGTCACTGATTACAGTGGATCACAAAAAGGTTCACATTTAGAGATGCAAAAATTCACCTCTGTCCCCTTACTGTTCAGAGAATAAGGACACAATGTAGAAAGGGGATGTGTCAGGTCCATTTTCAAATTTGGCATGCATTTCATACTGAATGACAGCCATGGAAATAGTGACAAACTTTCATTGTGTTCCTAACATTATGGAAAGACATCCCCAGCATGTTAGGGATACACAAATGTGAGCATTGACAATATGACCCCACTTTTAGAGTACATTTCCAGTGTCTGCATTAGGTGGCGGAAAATACACCACCATGCATTCGTGTTGCTGTCACGCAGCACCTTTACAGATATCGTTGGTGCAAAGACACCGCAAAAGTGTTTGACTGAAGCCTGATTTTTTTTCAGCCTGTTATAAAGCACATCTTATTAAAAAATCAACCTACACGAAACTTCTGCAATCAAAAAATATTCTAAAACAAGAAAATGTTCATACAAAAAATTACAAAATTAGCTTCACCCCTCAAAAATAGTTAAAAACTCAATATAGGGCCATGGATTGCTTGATGGTAATTGATCACACCAAAAATAACAATATTGCCCCGTGGCGGTATTTACAATGTGCACATTTACTACATTATTCAGAAGACCATAGTGTCATTTGCTTTCTACATTCCGAAGTGCGAAAACTTAGAATGTGTGTTTTATGTCAGTGCCTTGATTTCCCTGGTGAAAAGTGTGCAGGAAAAACGTGTCAGCCTGATTACTGGCACAGTTAAAATTCCAATTTGGGTGCAAACGGGATTTGTGTTGTGGTAATAATGAAGCCCAAAGTGATTTTCCATTTATAAAGGTAAATGCTAAACATCCATCTGACAAGACAAGCAAATGTGGCCTTGTGTTTAAGTGGTGATTAGGAGCGACATCTTGAAACAGTGTATCAAAATGTCACCAAATGGAAAGGGCACTGACATGGAAGTTATTGACACGTCAGCCATATGTCAGGGTCTATTTCAGCTAGAAAACTGCGAGCGAGATCAGAAAACATCAAAATGCAGACCGACATTTAACTGAAAGCCAGAGGCAAAGAGCATGGCTTTTGGGAAAACTCAATATTGAAATGCAGCCATTGCTAACAAGCAGTGCTCAGGAAAAAAGGAATATATGGGTTCTGTATATCTAAGTGAAAGGGCCCTTCCAGAAATGAAAATGATTACATTAAACATAAAATATCAGACCCACAGCAGATGATCTTCTGGCTAACTGCACGAAAAATGTAATTTTATGTTGGTGTAAAACTTCACAAATCTGACTGACAATTAACAATCGGAGCCATCAGAATGATAATCTCTACACAGAAAATGAAAAATCTCAGTCTTTATTCTAATCGGTTTCATTAGCAATGAGGTGTGCGTTTGAACGTGTGCCTAAAGAGTGCTTGCTTATCTTAAGCCTGCTTACTATACATGATGAAAAACGATGTTTTAATTTCCTCTTATGTTTTATTTTTTACAGTAGTTGCATTGCTGTTGCGTGTGTATGCCTTAAAGGATGTTGATATAAGTGAGTTTCAAATATGTAACGTTGTGTGTGTGTGCTTCTGTGTGTACGCATATAGCAAAGTCTCCTTTTTAGGTCTCGCCTACGCAGCGCGCATGCGTTGCATAGGCAAAAAGACCTTTTGGAATCGCTTCGGCTTTTCAGCCAAAAACGTGCACGCGTTCCATTGCCTTCAATGGCAACGCGTGCACGTTTGGCGATTCACTTGCGGGAGCGAGCGGCGCCATATGGTAGCAATTATCGCTCCTGGCGCCGCTCGCTCCCGCAAGGGAAACGCTTTCACTTTTGCCGACAGTTTTTTTTTTTTACTTGAGGCGCGCACGTTTGTTTACATTAAGCAGTGTTGCTTGTTTTAGCATGGTACGATGACAGACTGAGTTAGCCTTATGGAGATTCTTGTTTTAATGTACGCGGTACTGGGTAAGGCGGAAAAGTACCTAAGGCGACTTCAACAAAATTAATATCACAAAACCATATACACATTACCCACATCTCGCCGATGTAAGTGTTCTGAAACCTCTCAAGGAGTCGTCTTCCGTCGAAGAGCACTCCCTGCGTTGGCAATATAAACTGTGAAATGTGGCTCTCGCATTCCCTGATACCGAGCTCGCCCTCCCCGTCCCGCCATATAAATGAAATACCGGGGCAGTCATTGAGACAGCATCGAGTTCAGAGCTACACCTCTCAGGCTGGTGAGGAGACAGACTCCCTCGGCTAGTAAGTGGAAGGGCAGGTAATGTCCCCACACCCTCAGCCCAGCTGGTGGATAAGGTTGCACCGTTACCGGACAGGGTTCAGGCTCCGTGTGACTACTATCAAAGGTGCGATCTTTTAGCTTCTGTTTATCGTACGGATGCCCTCTGCTGGCCTTTTCACGCTCTTGAACCCATGGAGTGCAGAGGCCACCCATAAAAATGTACGGTCAGATGATTTTCGGTATTTCTATACTAGCAGACGTTTCAGAAGAACAGCTCGGATCGTACTAGTTCTATTAAATATGTGCCTTTAACAATGTTTTTTAAAATGTATTTATATATTTAATATTTTTGCAGTCTTTCTACAGCGCTGACTTGGCTTTACATAAGCACCAGATTACTTTCCCGTGCTGAAATGTTAATTCATATGTATTTCTAGGAAAGAATGCCCGATTTGCATTGTTGCATACCCCTATTATGTTTTCAAGTGAAAAATGCTTCAACTAATCCCCACCCTTTGTGACTTTAAGCTGCAGTTTTTCGACACAGTTTTAACCAGGGCGTTAAAAGATAAAGGACAGAAATATGTTGCTTGATTTCTCCTTAGTTTGTGTCTTCACGTTGCGATGTGTTTTAGCATGCATGATGTGACGTGCTGAGCCTTACTCCTAAACTACACACCGCTTACTGGATCAGGAACACATAAATAAAAGGCATAGTCATTTACAATGCCAATAGCTCAAATCCTCGCAAAAGCGAGACCTGTTGCATTGCAAATGCTTGTTTTGATTGGTGATGCCAGATTTATTTTATTTTTCTGCACCCTGATTTTACTAGCATTTCAGTTAGGTTGAAAAGAAGATTATTGTCCCATTCCACATAAGAAAGGTGACAAGTCCCGAATAGTCTCCTTATTTCCAATGGAAGACTTTGAAGGAATTTTAGAACAGGTGTCATGAGATTATAATGCTTGGCATATATGGTCGTTTAGATTCCAGTATCTGATATGTGTAATATGGCTCTTGGGTTAAGAGGCTGGTAATTGCACTGTTTCACACCTGAACAAGGGATTGAACAAACAAATGTGCCATCATGAGAAGTCTGAAGTGGTGATAAACATTGTATTAACTTATGAAGGTGAAGTTGCAAAATGTATACAGGTCTTAATGAATAGGCTTAAAATATAGGCTGAGGTGCGACTCTAGCCAAAATGTAAGTGATTTATTCTGCAAACCTAGAGCAGGTGACAATTTGTATAGCTCCTCCACTCAAACGTATTAACATTGGTAGCGGACTCTAGTAGTCATGATTAAAAATTCAGATTTTGTGGTACCACTCATCATTTTTTTGGAAGGTGTGCGAGTGTGCATATACGAGGTAGAGGGGAGACCTGTTGGAAAAGGTATGTTCTGGTCAAAATGCACACATTGGCTCTCTACTACGATTTTTAGTTGCTCTGGAATTAGTTTGAACAGCAGAAGAACAAGAACAGAACCCACATTAATTATCCAGGTGATGAGGGCAGGTATTATATAATTGTTATCAACCAAGGTACATTTGTCAGTCAGAGGAGAGTTAGTTCATATGGTTGCCTTTGGACCTTATGCACGTTCTCAAGCTTGATGATGCCAAACTGCACTATTAAACATGACCTCCAAAAGCCATGGGAAATTATTTTAAACTTCTGTAAGAGAATGCAGCTGTAGAGTTAACTGACCATAGGGAAAGACAATTATTGTGATAGTAATTGACTGGTGCTCTTACACTGCATCATTGTATGGTTCTTAGGGAAACCTACATCTGAGTGGCAGTCATGTATGTACAATATAGAACTCTTCCCAGGGCAGACACATTTAAATGGTTTAATAGTTCCTAAGTGAGGTTGGGCAGACAGAAGTTACATTCAGTCAGTTCTTCAACATGTATGTTAATGTAAAGGAGACAGAAGCATCATATATAAGTGTGTGTATATAAGTGTGAACTTACTTGAGGAGGAAGATAAAAGTAATCGGGAAGGAGACAGGAAGAGGTGGGAAAGGTAGGGGGTGCAACCATGGCTGGCTAAAGGTAAGTAGGGCAGAGTGCTGTGGGCCGAGGTTGGATGATGGCCCTTGAGCAAAATGCTACCAGGGGGACAGACAGTGCCTCGAGGGCTGAGCTTATGCTGCAACAAGATCGTGTTTGAAGAGGAGGGTTGGTGCCGTGTGATCTCTACTTTACAGTTGAAGTGTGGGTATGATATTGTTTTTTCATCCTGGAATTTTGGTTCATACCCTTGCGGAATTCATTTCATAAATTGCAGGATGTAAACAATGATCTTTGACCTATGTGTCAGAAGTTAACGCTGTTAATTGCTCACCCAGCAATTAGGAGCTGGGGTCTGTGGCAAAAGTCCGCGATGAGGGGATGGGCAATTAACATATGTGCTGCCTTGCAGGAAAGGAGACCTGAAGTGCTATTAGCAACCAACCTCGTGGCCATACACAGACGCCCACCGTCCTCATCAGCTGCACTTCCCTCCTCTGTGATTTATCCCATCCCAGTCAGGTTTACAAGGCAGCCCAGCTACCTTAGTTATAATGCAGCCCTGCCATTCTTCTGTTTGTCTGGCCAAATCTGAGCATTCACTGCAGGCTGCGAATAAGCACTCCCAAATTGTTAAAAAATCTGCACGTGCTAAAAGAATTGAGCTTTATGGCGGAGGACGGCGTAACTTTGCAATAGGTCTTCAAGGGCTCGCTTCGGATACCCATTCGTTATAATGCATTTGCCCACTGGTATGAAGTGAACATTTCCCGATTGATTGATGATACTGTCACTGTAATACTATGCTTGCCCTTAGCCGCCGTGAAGCGGCTGACCTTTTGCGTGAACTTCTTGAGAGACTAATGAGGTTACCTCTCCCGGAGGAGGGGATGCAGTGCTCAAGCAGAGCATCCGGTCAATACCGATCACATTCAAGCAGCTCATTAACCCCTGGCTAAATATCAGATTTGTTTTCAATGCACAGTTTTATCGCTGGAATGATCTGTAATCCTGGTCCTAAGTGTAAAGTCCACACATACCAAGTTTCTGCTTGACATTCAACATAAAGTTTTACTTCACAATCCATTCGTAATCAAGGCATCTCTCATCAATTGCTCAAAAGATTAAATTGTGATGTTTTGTGTGTAATAATCTTTGTGTCTACGGGGTTACAGGTGAAAGGAATATTGTAATGTTAAAAGGCAGTGCACCTGAACTTATTTGAACACGAGCGTCCCAGTGATTGGGTAGAGCTCATCTCTCTATGCAATGCAACTGCTGTGACATCAGAGCAGAATGACATATGCAAAGCATGTGCAGACCGGTTGTGATTGTTTTGTCACTTCTGTCCAGAGACGTCTTAAGGCATAGGCAAAGTAGGCAATTGCCCAGGGCCCCCACTTTCCAAGGGCCCCCCTGGGAATGAAAAAAGTTCTGTCTAGATCACTTCCGTGTATTTCTGTCTCTCATCCTACAAGGTACAAATCAATATTAATAGGCAACAAAAGGCTTGAATAGGCAGAAAACTGGTACTAAAATATAAAGATGTTTCAAATAGGGGACCGGAAATTGTTTCTTACATGGGCCACCCAAAATCCTTAAGGTGATAGTGCTTCTGTCGCAGGCGTTGGTCAGACTACACTGGCCAGCATTTTCTTCACAGCACACACATTTAAATTTATTTTATTTATTTTTATTTATTTATTTTAAAAGTTTTATATAGCGCTGGCTAGACCCAGAGGTATCAGAGCGCTTTACAAGAGAAGATAATATAAAGCAGACATGGCATACAAATAGATAAAAAGATAATGAAACAACGTATGAAATATACAAAACAAAATAAATATACAGGAGCAAGAGCTATACATTTCAAGTAACTAGGTATATGATGTTTGCGAAATGGACAGATAATACTGGACAAAATGTAACATGGTGATTGGAGATCAGGTGCAGGTCACAGGTTAGGACCCCCAATAATAATTGGGCCAAACATGGCGTATACGTAGATAAAAGATAATGACAACAACATGTGAAGTATACAAATCAAATAGATAAACAAATCAAACAAATAGATAAAGGAATCAAATAGATAAACAGGGGCAGGAGCTATACATATCAAGTAATTAGGCCGATGATGTTCATGAAATGGACAAGTATTACTGGACTAATATAACATGGTGAAATTGGAGATCGAGTGCAGGTCACAAGTTAGGATCCCCAATAATAATTGAGGAGGTGGATTTTGAGGTCTTTTTTGAAGCTGAGATAGGAGGGGTTGCAGCGCAGGTTTTTGGGAGGGCATTCCAGATGATAGGGGCATTACCAGAGAAGGAGCGTGATTGTGTGGCTTTCTTTTTATGCAGTGGTGGTGTAAGGAGGAGGGAGTTGGTGCTTCTCAGGGGTCGTGTGGTACCCGCAATGAGGAGTTTCTTGGAGAGGTACTGCGGAGTGTTTTGGTGGAGGACTTTATGAGTGATGCAGGCAGTTTTGTAGGCAGATCTGCCTTCAATAGGGAGCCATTTAAGAGATTTGAGAGCCGGGGATATGTGATCGAAGCGTTTGCAGTCTGTAATGAGCCTGGCTGCAAGGTTGAGCACTGCTTTGATTGGAGCAAGGTGGACCTTGGGGATTCCGTTGAGGATGGCGTTACCATAATCGATACGTGAAAGAACCAGTGACTGAACTACAAGTTTAAAATCATCGGTGGGTATAAAGGGTTTGATTTTCTTGAGGTGACGGAGAGTGAAGAGGGCTCCTTTAGCAGAGTTTTTGATGTGGACGTTAAGGGTCAGGGTGTTGTCGATAGAAATACCAAGAGATTTGACGGAGTTGGACAGGGTGAGTGAGCAGTTGAGTGCATTGAGGTCAGAGATTCATGATTGAACGGGGAGAGGGTTGTTTTTAGGGGAGAAGAGAATGATTTCAGTTTTATTAGGGTTAAGTTTGAGATGATTGGAGTGGAACCAGGTTTGGATCTTGGTGAGGGTGTTGTTCAGGTGTAAGATGTCGGCATGAGTTTTAATCTTGTAATAGATTTGGGTGTCATCGGCGTAGAGGTGGTAGTTGATGCCTGCTTGTTTAAGAATGAGGGTGAGGGGTTCCATAAAGAGGTTAAAGAGGGAGGGAGAGAGAATAGATCCTTGGGGGACTCCAAGGGAGACAGGAGTGGGTTTAGAAAGACAGTTTTGAATTTTGATTTGCTGAGTTCGGTGTTGTAGGTAGGAGACGAACCATTTGTAGGCAGTATCATTGAGGCCGAAACGGGTCCTAAGCACATTAAGTAGGGCTGAATGGTTGACTGTATCGAACGCTGCGGAGAGATCAAGGAGGATAAGAAGGCAGGTTTCGCCATTATCAAGTGAGTGGTGGATGTCATCGACGACATTGAGCATTGCCGTTTCGGTGCTGCAGCCTTTCCTGAAGCCTGATTGAAAGGGATCAAGTAAGTTGAAGTTTTCGATGTGTTTGTCTAGTTGTAGTAGGACACATTTTTCAAGGACCTTTGAGAGAAGGGGAGGTTAGTGATGGGGCGGAGATTGTTTAGGTCATTGGGGTCAGCATTGGGGTTTTTGATTATGGGAGAGATTTGTCCAAGTTGAAGGGAGGTGGGGACACAGCCAGTGGAGAGAGAGGTGTTGATGATTGTGGTCCAGTATGGGGTGATGATGTGCTTAAGGGCAGGGACAAGGTTAGAGGGTAAAGGGTCTTTTGTGCGGGAGGACGGTTTAAGATTACCAATTATTTTAAGGACTTCTAGCTCAGACACGGGGAGGAAGTTGAGCAAGGAGGCATTGTTCTTTAATTGTGCGTTAGGGTAGTTGAATTCCGGAGAGGTAGCAGGGTCAGCTGGTCGAGGAGATGTGGAGTAGGCATTTGAGGTGAGGACAGGTTTGCATTGGGAGTTGGAGGGGAGCTGAGTGGAACGGAAGGATTGATCAATTTTGTCTATTTTTTCCGAGAAGAAGTGGGAAATTTCTTCACATCTGGCTAAGGAGGCGATCAGATTTGGATGTGCAGGGGAAGTTTGGTTACGAATGATTTTGAAGAGTTCCCTAGGTCTGTTTTTGGCATGATCAAGTTGTGTGCGGAAGAAGGATGCCTTTTCCTTGAAGATGTGTTTTTTGTACGTGGATCTAGCGTGTCTGAGGAGTGCAAGATGGGAGGGAGAGGGATGGTGTCTCCAGGTTCTTTCCGACAGTCTGAGTGACCGTCTTTCGTTGTTAAGCTCGGTATTAAACCAAGAGTTGGAGGGGGTGATTCTTTGGTTTTTGAGTTTCGGCGGGGCTAATTCGTCAAGAATACCAGTGACAGGATTGTTAAAGTGTTCAGTGAGCTCATTAGCATTTTGTGAGGGGGGAATGAGAAGAAGTTGAGCTTGGAGTTTAGACTCAAGAACACCCGGGGGATATGTTTTAGATTTCTGGTCAGTTTCTTAGGTCTGTTAATTTTGGAGGTGGGGAGATTTGCATTGTTAGCAATGGTGAACAGTATAAGGTGATGGTCAGACCAGTCAATGGGGACGATATTGGTCACGGAGGCCAGATCTTCGTTGGAAAGAATGGCGTCAAGGATGGCTCCTTTGGTGTGTGTCGGGGACAGGCATAGTTGTTTGAGTTCATTGATTTCAAGTAGATTAGTGAGGAGGGAGATAGTGGGATCATCGGTATCGTTCCAATGGAGGTTAAGATCCCCCAGAAAGAGATTTTTTGAGTTGGATAATGAGGATTGTGTCAGGAGCTCGGATATGTCCTCGATGAAGGGCTGGGGGGGGCCCGGAGGGCGATAGATGTTGTGTAGACGAATTGGGTGGGAATTTTGGGTTGTCAGTTCAGCTTCTAGGTATTCGCAGGAGGAGTAGCCAGAATTATTGACAAGGGATAGCTGAAGTTCATTTTTAAAGATAATGGCTAGACCACCTCCAACTCTGTCAGGTCTATCTTTTCTAAGAATAGAGTATCCCGGGGGGGAGAGTAGGTCAAGTATGCTCATTGAGTCGTCTTTGAGCCAGGTTTCTGTGAGGAATGCAATGTCAATGGATTCACTCAGGATAGTTTCCGAAATTTCCGTGGCATGTTGGACAGCGGAGCGACAGTTGACCAGCATACATGTAAGTGGTGTGGGGTTGCATATGGTGGGTGGGCAAGTGTGGATCAACGTGAGTTGTGGCGGAGGTCTGGGGGAAGCGGGGGAGGAGGGGATTCTATAAGTCCCTAAGTTAACAGGGATGTGGGAGTAGGGGAGTGGAGAATTGGTGGTTGGTAAGCTAGGAAGGTAAGAGTTGCATAGGTCGGAGAGGTCGGACGGGGAGAGATGGTTTGAGGTGCGGTGAGGTCTATGTATACGGCAGCAGAGAGGAGTCGATCTCCAATGATTGTGTTTGGTGTTAGGGATTTTCGGGGGGAGTTTTTGGGGGGGATTTTTGGGGGCGATTTTTGGGCGGGGTTGGGTGGGTATTTTATGGTGGGGGAGGGTTCTGGAGCTGTGGAAGATAAAGTCTTTCCTGAATTGAGAGAGTTTAGTAATCAAATTAGAAAGGTCAAGTTCGATGTTGTGTAGGCTCTGGGCAATTAATGTGAGGGGAGGTACCGAGGGGGGGTGGTCTGGGTTAGTTACGGAGGGTGGACTGATGTGTGAGGGGGAGATAGGGAAGCGGGTGTGGAATGAGGGGTGACTGGGCTGTTAGGTGTGAGGGGTTCGGTAATCAAATTGGATAGGTCAAGTTCAGTGTTATGTAGGCTCGTGTCAATTGGGGTGGAAGGGGGTAATGAAGGGGCGTGGGCGGGGGGGCGGGAAAGATATGGGTTCGTGGCAGAGGGTGGACTGAGGTGTGAGGGGGGAGATAGGGAGGAGGGTGTGGAATGAGGGGTGACGGGGCTGTTAGGTGTGAGGGGTTCGGTAATCAAATTGGATAGGTCAGGTTCAGTGTTATGTAGGCTCGTGTCAATTGGGGTGGAAGGGGGTAATGAAAGGGCGTGGGCGGGGGGTAGGGAAAGATATGGGTTAGTTGCAGAGGGTGGACTGATGTGTGAGGGGGAGATAGGGTGGTGGGCGTGGAGAGAGGGGTGACGGGGCTGTTATATGGGAGGGGTTCAGTGATCAAATTAGATAGGTCGAGTTCATTGTTGTGTAGGTTCGGGGCAATTAGGGTAAGGGGAGGTGCTGAGGGGGCGGGGGAAGGGAATGATCTGGGGGTAGAGAGTGGTCTGGGTTAGTTGCGGAGTGTGGACTGAGGTGTGAGGGGGGAGATAGGGTAGTGGGTGTGGAGTGAGGGGTGTCGGTGCTGTACGGTGTGAGGGGTTGGGCTAGGTTAGACATGAGGTTAAGAACTTCAGGAGATGTGGTCAGAGAGGATAGAAGGGCATAGAGTGAGTGGAGAGCAGATATATTAGGGTGGAGGGGTTGTGTATTTATCGGGGGTTGGGATAAAGGATTGGGAGGCGGAGATAGGAGTGCCTGAAGGGGTAGGATAGGGGGGATGGGGAGGAGAAACGGGTGTACGGGATGATTAGGAGGAGGGGGGTGAGGAGTTGTGTTAGGGGATTGAGGGGCAAGGACGGTGGAGTACGTGAGTAGTTGGGAAGGGGGGAGAGAGGTTGTGGAGACAGGCAGAGGCGGGGTTATGGGAGGGGAATGATAAGTAGATGGCAGGGATTGGGGGCAACCTATTTTAGTGGAGGGGTCCGAAGAGTGTGAGTACCAGGTGTTCAGAGGAGAGAGGGAAATTAGAGGGGGATGAGAAATAGGTAACGGTGGTTGGGGGATGTCATTTGCTGTAGAGAGGACCAGGGAGGGTGATGGTGAAGTCGATTGTTGGAGGATGGTGTTAGCTGGATGGTTGAGGGTGGAGGTGGAGTGAGGGGGAAAGGGGAGGGAGAGGTTGGAGGGCGTTATTCAGTAGGGGAGAAGGAGTGTTAGGTGCAGAGTGGTCGAGGAGGAGAGACATAATGCTGAAGTGGTGTTCGAAGATGGAAAGGTGGGCTACCGTGGCTTGTATGAGGATGTTACCTGTTTTGAAGATGGAGATATCAATAGCACCCAGAAAGGCTGGGGGAGGGAGTGGTGGATATTTTGAATCCATATGGTATTTTGGTTGATTTAGAGATTGGGAGGTGTTGTAGGAAGATGCTTTTCCATTTGGAAGGACATATGGAGTAAAAGATGTAGTTGGTTATAATGGGGAGGTGAGGCTGAGGTAGTTATCAACAATGAGTGTTTCAGGGTTACGGATAAGGAGTTTATGTTTGAAGTTTTTCTTGGCATGTTTGGAGAGATTGGGGGGGTAGAGAATGGTCCATGAGTTGGGGCCATGTTTGGAGAGAGTGGGGTCCTGGGGGTGATGGTTAATGCTGAGGGCGGGCATGTTGGGTAGACGTGAGAGGAAGAGAGAGTGGAGAGAGGGAAGTTAAGCAAATGGGGGGTAGAACAGGAGATGAGGATTGGGAACTAAGGGGGCACTAGGAGAGTGGGGGGTAGAAATATGGGGGCTAGACAAGGAATAGGGTAGACAGGCGGGGAATTATGAATCGGCAAAAAGGAGCAGATCAAATAAATAAACAAATTTTATCGACAACATAGAGCAAATCTAATATATAAGCTGTCGGCACAAATGGAGCAGATCAGTATACCAGCAGCAGGGTTTGCAAACAAATAGTTAAACAATCGGCAAGTACGCGCAGATCAGTAGAAGATAACGAATGGAGCAGATCAGTATACCAGCAGCAGGGTTTGCAAACAAATAGTTAAACATTTGGCAAGTACGCGCAGATCAGTAGAAGACAACAACAATGCTTGCGAGGGCGTGGAATGTCTAAATTAGAGAGGGAATGCCGTAAGAGAGAGTAATAAAAGATTAAAAATATAGAAAGAGTTAGAGGGACATGAAGATAAATCAATGAGCCAAGGAAATACTAAGCGGTAAAAAAGTTAGAGTAAGAAGAACAGAGTCAATAATCAATAGAAACAATTAGAGAGGGAATACCTGAAGCAAAGCAAAGTAATAAGCGGTAAAAAATTAGAGTAAGAGGATAGAGTAGACAATCAATAGAAACAACAACAATACTTGCGAGGGCGAGGAGGTTCAGAGTTGGAAAGGGAATGCAGGAAGGGTCACATAAGATTCGCAGAACAGATACATAGGCAGTGTTGAGCTCAGTATCTCAATATAGTGTTGGGCTCAGTATCTCACCTGCCCCAGTAGACGTGCTATCTGGGGACAGTGGGCTTTAGGAAGTTAGGAAGCAGAAGTATTTTCCCTCATTAAAGTCATGGGTCATAGCAGAGGCTTCATTTCTCACTCAGTGCACTTCAGAGTCAAGGGATATTGCACTGCGTGCATGCAGTGCGCAAAGCAGGGCGAGGCTTCCTTTCTTTTCCCATTACAAAGCTAATGTTAAGTGCAATGTGCGTGACCCATGTGTTCAGTGCTGTGTCAGTTTCCTGGATATTTACATCCACATTGGCAGGAAATCGTCAGAGGTATAGGGGCTGAGCAGAGCTTTTTAACCCAGTGTGTGATCACGATCAGTTGGGACTCCCAGCTGCGACAGGATAGTGGTAGAGCCCAGCGCGGCACCGTGAGCTCCTTTTAGACTTCCCGGGTCTGGCGGTGAGAGGAGTGTGTGGGCGAACCGCTTCATCCTCCTTCCTCTCCCCTGTTTTCATCTCATTTATCAGCTGATTCATCAGCTGACATGGCAGGGGCGAGCGAGCGCAGGCGACACCCACCACCGCGAGCGGCACCGGGAGCTCTCTTCAGCATCCCATGCCTGGCACTGCAGTGAGTGGTCTTCGCTCTTTCGGTCGATGAGGCGGGGGGGGAGAGCGCGCAGGCGAGCCCACCACTGTGAGCAGAACCGGGAACTCTTTACGACCTCTCAGGCCCGGCTCTACGGCAAGAGGTGTGCGATCTTCAGCCGATACGGCAGGGGCGAGAAAGCACAGGCGGACCAACCTCAGTGCAGGGCAGAACAGCCCGAGGGCCCTTTTGAGCCGGCTAATCTGAAAGTGCACATGGGTTCCTCATGACGTTCCGTTCCGGAGCGGAGATCGACGTGTTTGTCTGGATCTGGCTCGCCCCCAATGTCGGCAAAGTATCACCGCTGGGATGCAGTTACAAGCCGGGGGCTGGCGCGTCGCTGACGAGCTTTGCATCGACGATGAGACCGGGGGTAAGTCCTCCCGGTATGTTGCGGTGGTAGGTCTTAGCTAGGACCGAGACCACGCGTTGTAGCGATGAGGATGTTCAAGTGGTGGCGGTGCTCCGCGAAGTGGTCCTCTGGGCAAAACGGAGATTATTACTCCTTAGAGTGATCTCCTGTCTCGGGAGCTCCTTCCCCTCCGGCGGCCATTTTAAAGTAGTGATTTGAGTATGGGTCCGAGAGGTGGAAGGGCACAGGTCCAGCGATGCCGGGGACTGCGCGGAGGCAGGGCGCAGCTCAGGTCCCGGTGCTCCGTCGGTCCCTCAACCGGACATCGTCCCTCAACTGGCTCGTCGATTCAACTGCCGGAGTATCAGAGAGGACGGGGGAGAGGGCTGCGCAGAGGAAGGGCTCGGATCAGGCCCCGGGGCTCAGGTGGCAGGTCCGTGCCGAAGGGCTCTTCAAGTGGTAGGCAAACATACGCTTGCACTAGCAGCCCTGCCAGTGGGGAAACCAGGCAAAAAAAATACCTCTCCGTGGTCCCTCAGAGCCAGCGATGCTGGAGAGAAGGCAACGAGAGGAAGCTCGTCCAGCCCAGGGGAAGCTCGACCAGCGATGGGGCGGTGTGTCAGACGGTGGAACAGCCTCGCATCAGTGCATCTGGGGGAGAAGGAGTCATTTCCCGTCCGGTTCGGGGAGCCCGATCCTGGCGTGGAGCGGCGAGGCAAAGGAGCGTCAGGTCGCCAGAAGTCGGCTCGGTGGGCCCGATCCTGGCGAGGAGAGGCTGGCGAGGTGAGGGAGCGTCAGGTCGCCAGAGGTCGTCTCCGAAGGTAGGAAACGCTGTAATAGTAGTCCGATGATAGTGGATTAGGGTTGTTTGTAGGTTGGCGGCGGATGGCCGGGTGAACAGAGGGATTTCTACCGATTTGGTAATCCCTAACCCGGGAGCCTCAGGGGAGAGCTCCTACTCGGCGGCCATCTTGCGCGGCACACCAGCCATCTGCTCTGCACCTGATAGGTCCTAAAGGCTCATAGAGCAGGGTGCATGGTATATGAAAAGTAGGACATGCGAACGTAAGTTGACACCTAAAGTCATTTTTCGCTGTAACATGGCTATCTCTCCCACAGACTAACACTGGCTAGGCGTATTACACTTAATACGTGATAACAGTTTCAGAGAAGATAGAGAAATACTTCTTCCACTCATTTAAATTGTAATTTAAAGTTTCCATTCTGAAAATGCCACTTTTGGAAATTGGAATTTTTCTGTCTAAACCAAATGTGCCTTTCTGCCACTGCCCAGGATTACATGACTTTAATGGCTCTCCTTGTGTATTCCTTCTAGGCAAGGAACAAAACGGCCTTGGATATGGGAATGGGTCTTTCCCTCCTGAACAGGAAGGCCTGGGGGTTGTACTCAGCTCTTCTTGAGCTTCAAAGGGCAGACTGGGAGCTGTGCCCACTCCCTTGCTGGCTCCCTTCCTGACTGCTCTGTCACTGGTGGCAAATGCAGCTGACACATGGCACCTATGTCTTCCATACTGGACACCATAGTTTCTAACATTTTGATGTAACACAATCTTTTGTGGACGGTCTAGAGGTGTAACTATTGGATGTTGTACCAGAAACACCTTATTTCTCTTGTTTAGTGAATCCATATAATTTCTGACTTGCATGCATGTTTTTAAGTAAATGCATTATATGTATTTCTTATGTAGTTTAAAGGGGCACTTTCCAGCAAATCTAAAGTTAACTCTTCACAACCTCATTTTATCAGTGAACCCTGCTGATTCACATGCCTTTCCTCCACTGGGAAGATACATTATTTGTGGCAGTATGGGTGCCTGACTTTAACATAAACCCACACAGTGTTATTATCTCCAAAGTGTCCTCTGAGTATTTTCCATGTTATTAGCTATTCTAGGTTAAAATTCCCTTAAAGCAATCGTGGGCTTATGGTAGATGATGTATACTTCTGAGTAGAATAATCCATTAGTTGGATCACCCCTGAATTGTTAGATCTCCTCCACTTTCATGGATCAACTATGCTGTCTTTAGCTTTCATCTAATCCGAAATACACTTTGTCATCATCAGACATGTACAGCTCAAGTTATTTATCCCTTTTCTCCTCCCTGTACTGGCTGCTTACTTATCTTCTACACAAATCTACTCTTATTCCCTTCTCTTCCAGAGATCATCAAGCGCAATAATATCTGCTGCTTCTCCAGTTAACCTGAAAAAACAAGATTGCCAAAATCATTCTTCCCCCAAAACAAATCTTACCACTTACCAAAACGAAACACAACAAAACACAATCCTTCCAATGTATTAAAGAAATTATTCATGCGCAAGGTGATTAAGCACTGTACAGAAGAAGTAGAAGAATCATGAGGGATATTGCAGAGTTTGAGCGAAAGAGGGGGACAAAGGACCAGTGCAAGTCAGAGGACAATGAAGTGGGACCTAGTGTTAGCAGATTAGTAAGGGAAGTAATGGAGGGATCTCTCTTTAGGTAGGAATGGCAACCAAGTACCAAGACAGGGACACAGTTGCTTGAAGAGAGGGATCCTAAGCTCTTATTAAAAATTAAGTAGGAATGGAGCCTGCTGAGTTTGAAGGGGTATAGATTTAAATGCCACAGAGTTTTTACATGTTAATCTTCTCCTTTCTGAAATTTCATTTTCAATTCATGATTTGTACTGCCTAGAAGTTGCACACACAACTGCGATTTTGATCTTACTTGTCATGTAAGGTGTAATGCTTATGATACAGCATGTTTTAAAAGAGATTAAATTGACCATAGGGGGACTCTGGTGTTCTTTTAGGGTGAGAGTGATCATATTGTGTTTCAGGGTTAAAGCTCAGAGAATGCTCTCCGAGTGGGGGGACAGATAAATCTCTGAGATGTCAGTCAACAGGTCATTGCCTGTCTTGAGGTGCAACCATAACAAGTGCTTAAGCTTTATTTTTAAGTTATTATGCCCCCTACTTCAGTAGCCCTTTAAAACAGGTTTCAGGCCTTCCATTGCAGCTTGAGTGCAGTTTTAAATTGCTAATTCGACCTCGCAAAATAAACCTTTGCAAGGCCAAAAGCTCCCTTTTTAATACATAAGTCACCCCTATGGTTTTATGAAAGGTATTTATAAGTGCGAGCTAATGCCCGGAGGCGTCTTGACGCTGTAGAGACCAGTCAGAAAGGTGAAACCTAAAAAGTTTCCTAGCTTGAAACAAAGAGCCAGGGGGAAATTTCAAATTCCCGAGGCAAAGAATTTCAAAGCATGACAGTCAAACTGAAGAAACTTTTACTGCCCCATGTGGCTATCCTGAAGGGAGCGACTGCAAGATTTTCTGCCATACTTGAGCGAAGAGACCTGCTCGGAATGTACCACCTGAGATGCTTTTTCTAATATGCTCGTCCATTCCCATGGTTGGCCCTAAACAACTCATAGGGCAGGGTGTATTGTATTTAAAAGGTAGGACATGTGTTTTTATGTTTTACAAGTCCTAATAGTGAAAAACTCCCAAATTTGTTTTTCGCTACTGTGACGCCTACCTCTCTCATAGGATAACATTGATTTACCATACTACATTTAGTAGGTGGTAACGTTTGATTGAGAACAGGTAGAAAAGTCATGTTTCGTCTCAAAAGAATTTGAAAATCCTCTTTAATGGTAAAGTCGAATTCTAAGTCATAATTCAGAAAATTTCACTTTTAGAAAGTTAGTATTTTCTTGACCTAGCCCTTTGGTGCCTGCAGATGGTGTCCTGGGTCACATGGCTATGAATAGTTGACAGTTGGCCTTTGTGTATTCCTCCCAGACAGTGAGACATAGGGGGACAATGTGTTGGCAGGATGGGCAGAGCTGGCAGGATGTGGGCAGGATGGGCAGAGCTGTTCCCTACCCCACTTACATTACAAGTCCTAATAGTGAAAAACTCCCAAATTTGTTTTATGCTACTGTGACGCCTACCTCTCTCATAGGATAACATTGATTTACCATACTACATTTAGTAGGTGGTAACGTTTGATTGAGAACAGGTAGAAAAGTCATGTTTCGTCTCAAAAGAATTTGAAAATCCTCTTTAATGGTAAAGTCGAATTCTAAGTCATAATTCAGAAAATTTCACTTTTAGAAAGTTAGTATTTTCTTGACCTAGCCCTTTGGTGCCTGCAGATGGTGTCCTGGGTCACATGGCTATGAATAGTTGACAGTTGGCCTTTGTGTATTCCTCCCAGACAGTAAGACATAGGGGGACAATGTGTTGGCAGGATGGGCAGAGCTGGCAGGATGTGCGCAGGATGGGCAGAGCTGTTCCCTACCCCACTTACATTTCAAAGGGCTGCTTCCAGGACACTCACAAAGGAACTTGACACCAGCCTTTTTTTACCCTAGACCACTGGAATCTTGGGCAGGGGAAGGAAGGAATCTTCCAAAACCAGACTGAGGGATAGCCTTTACGTCTCCCCCATTTCAAAGAAGGGCACCAGGCATAAACATTGGACCCTCTGGCCAACTTTTCAGTACACTCCTGGGCCTGAAGAGGACTCCCAGAAGATTTTTGTCATTTTATTCATTAAAATATTCTATATTTTCCTAAATTGGTGTGGGATTTTTCCTGTGTTGTGTTTCCACTTTATTACTGTTTGTGTACTGCATAAATACTTAACACAATGCCTCTAAGTTAATCCTGACTGCACTGCTTTTCTGCTAAGCTACCAGAGGGTTAGGCCCATATTAATGTAGATACTTTTTTGGTTCATCTGGGCAGGGATTGTGGTTATTGTTAAAACTCTGTTTTATACAGCAGCCATTTTTATCTTGTTTTCAATGCATGTTCTGAAGCAGAGGTAGGTGTTTATGAAAAAGACCAGGATTTAGAAGCTGGCAACAGGTTGCAAGGTGAAGCTTTTGTGATTTAGTTCCACAAGCCAACTTTGCACATATTTGCTTACAGTCTGGGGTGATCAGCGCAAAATTTATCTTCACAGCGTTCAGTCTGAAGTGAGTCTTCAAAATCCAGTTTTGAACTGTTGTCAGGCCGGTCTTCAGAGAATAAACATTATTAAGAACAGCTCAGGGGTGTAACGGAGTCCCCTGCAGCAACTGCGGTGGGGGGGCCCTCAGGGTTTCTTGTTTTGGAGGGGGGCCCCTCACCCTCTAAGCCATGCCATTGCATGCCTTGCAAAAGGCATGCAATGGCATGGAATAAGAAATAGTTAGATGCTTGGGAAAGCCACTCTGCTTTACCAAACAGGCCCCTGCAGTGTAGGAGGGCCCATCCATTAAGGCCCCCCCATTGAACCCATTCGGCAGGGGGGCCCCATCATTTTTCCCTATGTCACTGGACGAACTAATGGATCTTTTGCTTGTTTGGAGGGCTCCACAGGCCTTCATTTAGAAGTTAGAGTTTTGAAGAACTTTACAAGATTAAGAGGTGTAGTTGAACATGGAGGGACTCATCTGGGTGAGCAAGATGTGTTTTTCAAGTATGGACAATGCATATATTTAGATCACCAATGTTTCGATAAATTTTTCTCGTTCTAGGTGGCAATTATGTGATCATTCTTACTACAGGTTCCCATAAGTATCTGTTATTTGCTACTATGTTCATTTGTAAAAGGGTTTGTTACTAGTACTTAAAGTATATATACATATATAAGCATTGCATCTTTGCAAAGATGGGTTGGATTACAAGCATATGGACATAGGGAGACATACAGTGGTGAAGGAAGTAGTCAATTAAGAGCAAAAAGAAACAAACACAAAAAAGACTGCTCAAGGGACAAAAAGCAAAAGAGCCAGTGTGATAAACAGGCATAATGAAGAAATAAAGCATGAGAGAGATGAGTGCTGAAAATGGCCCTTTCTGCAGGGTCATCCCCAAACTTTTTTCATTCCTCCTCCCCATTTTTGCTGAATTCTTTCTTTTTGGCCATAGGACTCTGTGCACTATACCACTGCTAACCAGTGATAAAGTACTTGTGCTCTCTCCTCTAAATATGGTAATATGGGCTTATACCTGATTGTCATGTTTAATTTACATATAAGTCCCTTGTAACGTGGCACTAAATGTACCCAGGGCCTGTGAATTAAATGTTACTAGTGTGTCTGCAGTACTGATTGTGCTACTCACTTGAGTAGCCTTTTAAACATGCCACAGGCCTGCCATTGCAGTGCCTGTGTGTGCAGTTTAAACTGCCATGTTGACCTGGCAAAATGAACCTTTGCCGGGCCAAACTTTCCCTTTTTAAACAAATAAGTCACCTCTGGCGTATGCCCTGGATAGTCTAGAGGGCAGGGTGCAATGTATGTAAAAGGTAGGACATTAACCTTTATGTTTTTAATGTCCAGGTAGTGAAAACTCTTAAATTAGTTTTTTGCTACTTCAATGCCTATCTCTCCCATAGGATAACATTGGAGTTGCCTTATTACATTTCATAAGTGTAAGTTTGAAATTGGATGAGATGACTGGTTTATTTTTGGTGTCTCTGGAATCCTAATTTAAAATCCTAACTTATGGTAAAGTCGGATTTTAAATTACAATTCTGAAAATGACACTTTTAGAAAGTTGGCATTTTCTTGCCTTAGCCATTTGGTGCCTGAAGCCTGTTTCTGGTCACATGACTGGGTTTAGTTGGCAGTTGGGCTTTGTGTATTCCTTTTAACGGCCACATACAATGGGAACTTAGATGTGACTGGATGGGTCATCACTGGCAGGATGAGAGGGAGGAGGTGGGCCCAACCTCACACCTGAATAGGCTGTGTCCTATCTCCACACAAAGGGCTTAACAACTGTGCATTGTCACTTCAGCCAGCTTGGAGCCAGGGCAGGTGTGGTAGGAAATTCCATGCACTTCAAAGACACTATCTAGAAGCTTCTCCCACCTTCTAGAATCAGGGCACCAGTGTATAAAAGAAGGACATCGGACACCACCACTTTAGTGCACTGCCAGGAAGAAGGACTGCTGTGCTGCTGAAAGGGCTGTCACTCTGCTGGACTGCTACATTACTGTGCTGACCTGCTGCCTCCTGCCCTCTTGCCTGGGGAAGTAGTACTAGACCTGCAACCATCTGAACCCAGGAACCCAGAGTGACTCAAAGGGCTAGTCTGCTGGCCTTCTGATCTGAGCCTTAGGGACATAACAGGCTCCCCACAGCTCCTGCACCTGTCTTCAACAAGTTCCTGACACCCAAGAGGAGCCTCTCATGTCCTGGACCCTGAGTGTAGCTCTTGAGCTCTTAAATTCAAGCTTTTCGGATCTTAGCAACCACGTACGGCCCGTTCGCACCGGAAACACGAGGCTCGCATGGAATATTAAGCAGCACGAGCCTCAGCAAGCCCGTATCTTAGCCCAGCATGCATTGATCGCCCACAGAGGACCGACAGTGTGGAGTACCAGTCCGCCCGTCCACGATGCCCAGGCTGCTCTTCACGCCACACCGACCACCGCCAGTGACGCTCTCCTTGCTTCCAGCAACTCTCTTCAACGTGAATGGGACTCTTGGCAGAGAACTTGAGAAGGCAAACCTTCAGCTGGACTAATCTGGGGCTGTATCTGACCCGCGCTCCATCGTGGTAGGCGTGAACTTTTGACTTTGACCCCTTGCAACTCAACCAGATAGCTGCAGTTGGCACTTTACTTGATTACTTCAGAAATTCATAACTCCAGAATAATGATTGAATTATTGTCATTTTGGTCTTGTTATATTAAATTAAGCTCTATTTTTCAAACCTGGTGTGGGATCTTCTTGTGTGGTGTTCTCACTGTTTTACTGTTAGAGGTGTTGCACAAATACTTTACACATTGCCTCTAAGTTAAGCCTGACTGCTCTGTGCCAAGCTACCAGGGTGTGAGCACAGGTTAATTTAGGGTTTACTTGTGCCCTACCCTGACTAGGACTGTGGTTGCTGCTTGACCGGGGATCACATCCCAGTCAACCAGTTACCCAATTTCTAACAATGAGGATAAAGAAAGACAAGTTCAAACTGCAGGAAAGGCTGCCAGAAATGCTCGTATACACTGGTCAATGACCCTGAAAGTCTACATTAGAAAGAAATGTTTACTGGTATCAGCATTTCTGTAATGGGCTCAGTTCGTGTCTGCGTCTTTAGAAAAAGAGAAACATCTTAAAAATTGTCCGGCATGACGTGGATTTTTATGCCGTCAAACCAAAATAAATGGCCAAACTGGACTGTTATTGCTTTTTTACTGAAACACGAAAAAGATCATATATTAAATATTGTCTACGTTGATATAGGTCGAAATACGGATTTACTCAATTATTTAATTCGCACTAAAGGTTTGAACATTTAACTGCTGGCCCGCAAGAAATCAGTATTCAATAAAGCGGATTTACGACAGTGTTTTAAGTGCATGCTTGCCCTCGTGAGCTTTAAACCATTATCCTCAGTAGGGCACTAAACAACAGGGATCTGTTAAGACGTCACTACAAAAGGGATTTCGTTTTGTGAGGTAGCCGGAGGTTAAAACTTGTATTTCTTTCAGCCTCGAGAGGCCTATTTCGGGAATGAGATTGTGAATACACCTCTGGAAGGATTAGAATGACGGCTCATGTTCAGCTGGGACTATTGGAAAAATCAGCATGTGGCTGATGTCAAACGTTCAATCCGATCATTTGAGAGAAACCACAGTAGAAGGCTCTGGGTACCAGCCGAGGAGTTTAAGGTGCTGAAATGGTAAACAATAGAAAGGCGCGAAGAGATACAGCTGGACATGTATCAATATTATTGCCCTCTGCCAAGGACATTAACATCTCTAAATTGCCATTTGACAATTATGGGCCAAAGCAGAAGTTCAGACACAAGAATGAGTGGGAGGGGAAAAAGCTCTTTAAGCCCTACACGCAAGGCAATAAATCATTCAGCAACCGACTCACATTCTCCACAAAAAAACTTTGCTTATAACATACTTTGTTGTCCTTTTTCGAACAAAGGAAATCAACTACATAGTGAATCTTATACCCCCTTGCACACCTCAGCAGACTCAGGAACATCACTACATGTATCTCGTTGGAGAGTGCATTCATGTTATTGTTATTATAGTTATTTCCTAATTCAGAAAAATTAACAGAGGTATACAAGAAAAAGAGGACATCAGGGCACTACAATGAATAAATGTGAGACCCATGCGGCATGTAGTGCAACTTACTGGTTGGTCTGTTACCCACATTTATAGGCATAAGCGTTCATTATTTCCTTGACAGGGTCAAAAGTTTAACTATTTTGTGTAGTTTTTCTTATCTGATTTCTTCACATATGTCTTCAGTACAACTTTCCATGCCTCTAACTACGCTCTTTTGGAGGCTCTCATAGCTATAAAGCACAAGGTAGCTATTTTAGATATTATCCAATGGACCACTTCCGCCATTCATGCTTCAATCGGGGATGACCCCATAGCTTTCCAGTGCATTGCTGTCCTAGCTGTGGTCAGGACTAACCTCATGCCAACCAAACAACTCTGGGATTTACCCCAGACCCTGTATGAGAATAACCCTAACAAGCACACCTCGGCAAACAAAATAATTGGGTTGTCTATGACTGCATTTATTTGAGTTACTCTTTCTCTCCAATATTGCCATATAATGGGGCTCACCCACACCATTTGATGTTGGTCAGCATTAGATGAGTGGGATGTATGACGATACATCGCAAACTAAAACAACGCGTGCTTTTACAAAGCGGTTTTTAGTTCGCATGTACCGTCACAACGCATGTTTTTACAACGGATGGCATTAGTTCGCATTTCCTTTGAAATGCATACGAAATGCCTTTACAACAGACCCCATTTCCCCGCATGTATTTACAACGCAAAATAGCCCCCAAACACTAACACACTACCCTACATAACACACACTCCACAACACAACCCTACAGTACAAAACAGTACACTACCCTAAAACAGTACTCCAAACACGACCCTACCCTTACGCACAGTCTGTCCCCTACACTGAAACAGTACCGTACCGTACCGGACCCGCTGACACAACCCTAAACCCTAAACCCTAAACCCTAAAACACTACCCTACACTACGACCCCCTGACACGACCCTAAACCCTAAAACACTACCATACACTACAACCCCCTGACACTACCCTAAGCCCTAAGCCCTAAAGCCTAAAACACTACCCTACACTACGACCCCCTGACACTACCCTAAGCCCTAAAGCCTAAAACACTCCCTTACCTCTCTCTCCTCGTGGTTCCTCCGGTTTCCTGTGTCCCGTTCCCGGTCCCAGCGTCGCCGTCTCTGCTCCCGGTTCCAGCGTCGCAGTCTCTGCTCCGGCGCCATTACATCACATGCGTTTTAAAAGCGCATGCGTTTTAAAAGCGCATGCGATGTAATGGCCCGCGTCATAATGTGTAAGCGTTGTTACGTCGCATGCGTTGTAACGCATGCAACGTAACGGCATGCGTAGTAACAGCCGCGTTGAAATGGCTGCAACCCGATGAGTGGCACCTCACGCAGTCATTAGAACCTCTTCCAAATATCCTTCGTGTCCTAATGGTCGTGAGCAGACCCTATGAGGGATGTTAAACTGAAACAATTTGAATCTATTAATTATGGAGACCTGGGCAACATACTCCACTCTACTCTTCCAGGCTTCGTCACTTAAGTCCATGTTCAAGAATTACTCCCATCATACCTTTAGCCCAGCAAGTGGTTGTCCCAGTGCAGCTGCAGTTCTGCTGTACAGTTTTGACTCAACCTTACACCCTGCCTTCCAATGTTAGTACTGTCTGTGTCAGCTCCATGTTGCCCTATCCCAAGCAGTTTTAACAGTATGACTCAACATTCTAACATTCTCCTGCCCATCACTGATGGGGGAGTGACATCCAAAACTGTACTGAACCCCTAATTGCACACATTGGCATCATGATATTGACCTCTATCTTTATCCATGTGGTAGACCTGCATTTCCAAGTATTTTTCAGTCTTAAAGGGGGTGGATCTATTCATTGCTGCTGGGTCTGAGCTGTGTTATGCAGTGGGAACAGATATGATTTTCCCCAGTTTAATCTGTGCCCTGAAAGGTCTACAAAGCGTTTTAGTGGCTATTTTGTTTGTAATAACAGTGATTGGGGCTTTTAAGGTATCAAAGGGTGTCATCCGCATAGAGCTACATCATGTTATGTGATTCGGCAACATCTGTTGCATTCATTGTCCCATACTGCCTAAAGGTTTCTGCCAGAGATTCTATACACAATGTAAATAGGATGGATCACTGGATTGGGCACCCCTGCCGTATCCCTCTGCGCAATTGCAGCATGCAGAAAGTACCTGACTGCCTACAGTTCAAGTCAATTTGGCCATATTAAACACATTAGCTCAGATCACTAGGATTTAGAATGAAGAAACATAACATTTGTTATTGCCGACGTTCTAAGCTGTTATAGTGACTGAGCCAGTCTCAGCATTCCATAGAGAGTGCCATATGTGTGTTTTGCCTCTAATGTAAACTCAGCAAGCAGGGTGAAGGGACTGAGCTGAAGTGGGAGAGTATTTCAAAGAGAAGACCCATACTGTTTGAATGGGCAAACCTACAGAGCGAGGTCAGGGTGGTTTGAAAACAAAATGTAATGTGGCTGATTGCAAAGATCATAATGAAGAGTGGCATGTGTGCAGTTGTATGGTTGATCTGTGACATGTATAGCTTTGATGATAAGGATGAACAATTCACACTGGACCTCTGCACCTCAGTTCGGTAAACAGACACCCAGTTTAGTACTGAAAGAAAGAAATGGGTTAACGTTGTCAAGAAATAGAGTGTGTATATGGCTAAATGTGGGTGGATGTTGTGACTGTTTCGCACCTGGACCCTGAGCACCAGAGAGGTAAATGCCATAAATGATTCATTAATGACTACAATTCAAAGTTAAGTTGAATCCCAGGGTCCCTGGCTGAATGTGTAGGTGTTGAGGAATAAGGTTAGAGCATGGTAGGAGTGAGAAGAGAGGTGACGCTGATGTAGTGTGGTGTGGAAGCAGATAATTTCAATGTTAGCAGAGCAAAGTACTGCTGGTTTCTGCTCCCGCCTCCCAGCTGCGCTTCCCTCCCCCTTCCCTATTTAATGGTGGACGCTGCTCGGGTGTCTGAGCAAGACCTCTGACCTCCTGGTCAGAGACCCTGCTCTCCGCCCCAGCAGCTCCGCTGTTGTGCAGCTGCCCCTCTCTTTAAGGTAGGTGTTCAAGGCCCTCCTCCACCCGCAGGCTCCTGCCTGCACCTCATCCCTGGTGGTCCAGTGGGAGAGCCTTGGTCTTCTGCTGGTCCGCTGCTGTCTGTCTTCATGTTTGTGCCTGTTTTTCTGTTCTTTTTGTCTGTCTTTTCTGCTTCTTTATTATGCCTTTAATTTTCTGCCTTTTATTTGTATTCTGCTGTCTTTATTTCCTTTTTGCTTGTTTCTGTTCCCTGTGCCCTGTTTGCATCCTCTGTGCCCTTTTTCACCGCCCTTTTCCTGCTGCTGCAGCCCCCGCGGCCCCTCCCCCTGCCGGTTCCTGCTCCCGCCTCCCAGCTGCGCTTCTCTCCCCTTCCCTGTTTAATGGCGGCCGCTGTGCAGCCGCGCCGCTGGCATGCCGAAGGCACGCCAACGGCAAGCCCGTCAGCGCCTGTCAGTGCCCGTCCGTGACCCGACTGTGACCAGCACCAGGGACCCTGGATCTTCGACCACCCACCGCTACGACTCAGCTGCCCTCCTCGCACTCAACCCCGGAAGGAACAACACCTGCCAGCTGTCTACGCCGAACACCACCCATGGCCAGTTCTCCTGCCTACACTGCCGACAAACCTTCTCCACCCTCCGCGCCCCCATGTCTGCCGCCCCCACACAGGATGACAGCACCCCCAAAGCCCTGAGGTACATCCTCCTCAATATGCGCTCCCTGCACAGACACGCTGTAGAGATCTGGGACCTCCTCGACACCCTCTCACCAGACGTCGCCTTCTTCACAGAAACATGGACCAACCCCACCTCCACCCCCGACATCACCACCGTCATCCCCGACGGATTCAAGATCCAGAGGAAGGACCGCCCAACCGCCCAGGAGGAGGACTCGCCATTGCACACAAGAGCTCCCTCCAACTCACCACCTCCAGCACGAGCGACTCCCCGTCCACCACTGAACAACTCCAGTTCCAGATCCAGACCAGCCCCAGGACGACCCTATGCGGCACCCTCACCTACATACCCACCAGACCTGAACGGCATTCACCACTACCATCGCCAACCTCATCGCACCCCACGCCATTGCCTCCATGGACTACATACTCATCAGAGACCTCAACTTTCACCTCGACAACCTCAGCGACCCCAACTCCGCCAACCTCCTGGACAACCTCTTCAACCTCGGACTGAAACAACTCGTCACCACCCCTACCCAAGCAGGACACACCCTCGGCCCCATCTTCGCAGGAGGTAACAACATCCACTTCAGCCACACCACACAACCCCCCTGGACGGACCACCACTGCGTACACTTCCACGTCGACAAACCCACCGCCCCCAAACCTGCACCTCGCCCTAGGTGAAGGAACTGGAGCAAGGTCACCGAGGTGAACCTCAACTCCACCCCCAGCTGCAATGCCCCCCCACCTCGACCAACGCCAACTCCGCAGCCAAAGAACTTCATAGATGGATTACCAGCTGTGCAGACGAGCTCGCCCCCCTCCGCAACCCCGACAAACAGCACCCCAGGAAGGCCACCTGGTTCACCGCTGACCTCCATGAAGCCAGATGCACCTGCAGATGTCTTGAGAAGAACTGGAGAAACAGCAAAACTTTGGAAGACCGCACCACATACAAGAACGCCATGACAGAATACCACAAACTCATCAGATCCATCAAAAGGACCTTCATCCGAAACAAAATCCAAGCCAATGCCAGCAACTCCAAGGAACTCTTCAACATCATCCAGGAATTCACCAAGCCCCCCAGCGAAGCCATGAATGTCACGCCCTCCCAGGACCTCTGCAACAAACTCGGCTCCTACTTCCACCTGAAAATAAGATCCCTCTACGACAACTTCAACGAACAGACCCCGGACACCGAATCCACTCCTCCCCCCAGCAACGACAGCCAGCCTACCATCTCCTCCTGGACCCCAGTCACCACCGAAGATACTGCATCAACCATGAAAAGCATTCACTCAGGAGCCACCATGGACCCCTGCCCTCCGCACATCTTCCACAGTGCCGCCGCCCCATCGCACCGGAGCTAAGACGCACCATCAATGCCACCTTCAAAGCCGGCACTTTCCCCGACGACTGGAAACGTGCAGAAGTCAAGCGCCTCTTTAAGAAGCCCTCAGCAGATACAACAGACCTCAAGAACTACCGACCCATCTCTCTCCTCCGTTTCACAGCCAAAGTCACCGAGAAGATCGTCAATGTCCAACTAACGAAATTCATCGAAATCTGGATTCAGCAGCAGCCACAGCACCGAGATCGCCCTACTTGCCGCTACAGACGACATCCGCACTCTCCTCGACGAAGGCCACACCGCGGCCCTGATCCTACTTGACCTCTCTGCAGCTTTTGACACCGTCTCCCACCGCACTCTCACCACCAGACTCCACGACACGGCATACGGGGCACCGCCCTCAACTGGCTCTGCTCCTTCCTCACCGGCAGAACCCAAAGAATCAGACTTCCACCCTTCCTCTCCGAACCCACAGAGACCAACTGCGGAGTACCCCAAGGATCATCGCTCAGCCCCACACTCTTCAACATCTACATGCCCCCCCTCGCCGCCATCGTCAGACAGCATGGACTGAGCATAGTATGCTATGCCGACGACACCCACCTCATCCTCTCCCTCACTAAGGACCCCCTCACCACCAGACTCAGCTTCCAGGAAGGAATGAAGGACGTTGCATTCTGGGTGAGCAGCAGCTGCCTGAAGCTCAACTCGGAGAAGACAGAAGTCCTCGTCGTCGGACCCTCCCCCTCTGCATGGGACAACACCTGGTGGCCACCACCCTTGGCAGCCCCCCCAACCCCACGTACCATGCACATAACCTCAGCATCATACTCGACTCCTCCCTCTCCATGACCCCACTGATCAACGCCGCTCCTCCACCTGCTTGCGCATCCTTCGCAAAACCTTGAAATGGATCACCTGAATCTAGAAAGACAGTCACCCATGCACTCATAACCAGCAGACTGGACTAAGGAAACGTCCTCTATGCCGGGATCAACAAATCTCTGCTCCGCAAGTTCCAGACCATACAGAACACCGCAGCCAGACTCGTCCTCGGCATCCCTCGACACGAACACACCACCCAACACCTGCAAGACCTCCACTGGCTCCCCGTCGAGAAGAGAGTAACCTTCAAGTTACTCACCCACGCCTACAAATGCCTCTACAACACCGGACCCCAATATCTCAATGAAAGAATCTCCTTCCACGTACCCGAGAAACTTCCAATCTGCCGACCTCGCCGAAACACCGCGCATCCGCAGAGCCAGAACAGGTGGAAGAGCCTTCTCCTACATTGCGGCTAAGGCCTGGAACGAGCTCCCGATCAACATCAGACGCGCCCCCCCTCTACACATCTTCAAGAAGACCCTCAAGACCTGGCTCTTCGACGGACCGGAGCTGCACCCCCCTCCCCAGCACCTTAAGACCGTTACGGGTGAGTAGCGCACTTCACAATTCCATGATTGATTGATTGATTGATTGATTGATTGACAGTGTTGAATACATCCGAGAGATTGAGCAGATAAAGTGAGGTCATTCAGATGCACAGAAGTTAGAGAGATGCATGATAGCCATTTCCATAGACTGGAATTTAATGAAGACAAATTGCAGAGGATTAAGTATACTGAAGAATGGGTTTAGGAGAGAACATACGTTTAGGCGTAGAAAAGAATTGGAGTAGTGAGAATATTGGTAGTTGTCTTAACATAAAGGGACAGTCACTGTTGGTATTTTAGTAGGAGAAAATAACAGATTTGAAGCACTGACGATGTATTACACAAAAGTAGTTAAAAAGCATAGTGAAGCAGATTGTCAAAGAAGAAAGATAGGTGTAGTGGCTTTTGTACTTGGAGACAGAAAGGGTTAAAGGTGTTGAATGATGGGTCAGTGGAGCTAAGTATGAAAATTGACTCTGAAAGAGGTGTCATTGTGAGAGTATTGAAATATCCAGAGTTTTGGGAGGTGTGTTGAGTGGAGAGGAGAAAGCCAAAAGTATGTCTGACTAAAAATATAGCAAATCACACTTCTCTGCATCGTCCTGATCACCCAAGATTTATTCCCTTTTTCTGGGCCCTAATATTACTTCTATTATGATTGTGTGCCCTGTGACTTTGTTATTCAGTGACATATGTGTGTGCTTTGGTGCTAAAATGGTACTGTCAAACTAACTCAGTTTAACCTAATTGGTCTATTTCTTTTCTTCAAATTTTCTAACTTTGCATGTGTGCTGTAATGTATAGCACATATGCAAATGTGGAAACATTTTAACCATGCCTATGCATAGTATTTAGCATTGAAAGCATGCACTTCCAGTAAAACAATCTATGATAGATATCCTACACATACCATGATGCAAGCATTAGTGCATTTTGAAAGGCAGCTTAAAAAGCACCAGTGGAGGGAATGACAGCAGCAGAACCATAACTTTGTAGATATGGCACTGTCCCGCTGTCTCCCTTTCATGCAAGGCAATTCTGCAACTTTGGATGCTTCACTGCATTGCATCACCTCTAAGAAAATCTAGACCTAAGTTTGAAGGTTAAAACCTTTTTTGGGGGTGGCCCGCTTGTTGTATCTAGTCTCTGGCCCTTCGTGGTGGGCCCAAAATTGCACCTTTGTCATGTTTAACTGGAAACGGATATTTTTCAATTAATCTTTGTGCGTTCTAGGTGTTTTTTGCCTTTAAAGTTTAATAGTTAATATCTCCAGTTCTCCTTGTCCAATTTATAAAAGCTGGCATATTTTGCATATTATTTCTTTCTCTTTTTTAAATTGTATTGAAAATTACATTGTGTTTTTTCATAACTTTAAGACTGTTTTTACTGCTGGAACTTGGGAATTTCCTACTGCTTTTGCCATAGCTCCCAGGGGTGAAGCAGAGATTCTGAGACCAAAATGGTTGGCTTCATCAAATTCACTTATTTTAAGATCTCATCTCCTGCCTAAACCATCACCCCATAAATCATGCAGCACAATACTTACTCTGCATTTAACTTCTCAAAACAGTAATATAATTTCTAAACTTCTCATCTTACGTCCCAACTAAAATCTCTGAACACTTCTTTCAGAATTATGTTTTGGCCTAACCTGATGGTGTAGATTAAATTAGTAAGGGATCTGCTTCCTAAATGAATACTTCCAATTACTGGCAGAATTGTTTTGAGAAGAGCTTTTATGAGAAGTTGAAGTGAATTTGATGAGGTCAATTGCTATGGTCATTGTAGTGAGTGTTGCTTTGTATAGATGTTTTTTTCAGAGTATTGGATTTTTCCTATCTCTGTAGATGGGTGCGCAATTGTGCTTTGAGTGCTCAGATGGCATGTGAAACCCATGGCTATGAACCATTAGCCTGGTTAATGGAGAAAGCAAAAATGAATTCAAAGATCTCTGCGCTCATATAAAGTGTAAAAGCCCACAAAGTTGATTGCTTTGCTATAAGAAAGGACTACTGAGATATAATTATGAATAGGAAAATGTTTGTCAAGTCTTATCCGCATGGCATCCAAATCTGAACTTTGAATATAGGATCTCTCGCTCAAATCTCACTGATTTCAAACATAAGTCTTTTTTAAACCACCAAGTTATATAAATAGATTTCAAATCCTGAGGGCCTTGTGCAGTTTGATTTTTCTTTAACTCAAATGCTCTATTATCCTTTTCTTTATTATACTTTATTGTAATATCAAATGCTGATGCATATCCATACTTGGGCTAAATAGTCTCTCTTTGTAGCAGTCTCCACATCTATAATGCTATGTTTTGGTATTCTGCTCAATGATACAATGTGTATAAAAAGAAACTAGACATATTGTGATTTCATCCACCATGCATAGCAGAAAGGTTATAATTTAGAACACAATGTAGAATTTGAGCAAATTGTAAACTATAGTATTAGGTGTTGGGTGGACATGGCATTATAAACATGCCAAGGATATAGGAACCAAAAGATAACATACAGTCAACAGAAATTAGGCAATCGCCATTACATACTAAGGGTGATCAGCATAATCGGTTCATCAGACAGGTACTTCACATGGAAATCAGTCCTATTAGCTACCCTATTTATAAGTATTTAATAATCTGAACTGGCTGTCTGTGTCTTTCCCTCCGCATATTAGCCATAGTATTGAATCAAAAAGGCTTAAAAAGTAGCAGAGGTCTTAAAAGCAGGGAGCTGCACTGGGAGACTTCAATTCAAAAGCTATTTCTGGTGAAACATTTAGATTACATGACATTTACAATGTTTATGATTGTCTTTTGAGTTTTCCGTAGTACAAAACAATTATTGATTGTGTGGTAGATCATCAATTAAAATGCAATATTAAATTGCTGTAAACCTCTGAAACTTAAAGTATATGCATTTGCGATGATGACTGTAAACATCAATTACTTAGTAAGAACTAGATAAAATGTGACATACTGAATACTAAGTTCACTTATATGCAGACAATATTACTTTTCTATCGGGGTGCCCTTACCTATATGTCGGCCATACATGTGGTACCAGAAACTGAAGCAATATACAGTGTTGGTGGCTCCATATGGGTTTTTGGGAGCTAGATTGAACAAAGGACTAACCAAACGGGCCATCTCTCCTTCTTGTCTCGGGCGAGATGTCTCAATGTAAAGGTAGAAACCTGGTAGAGTAAAACAGGATATATAAAGGATTACAATTTGCAACTTTGCATAAATAGTGTTTACATTATAATCAACACATTAGAGTTGCAATTTAAGAAAAGGTCACCAAGTCCGGTGACAAAATTAACAGCCTAATTATAGAATTTCTTCAAAATGTCTCCTATGGTGGTAGGGTTATATCCTATAAACCTATACTTTAAATATGTGTTTCTTGGAGTTCACTCAATTCATAGACAGATGACCCTATCAAAATAGGAATCATAGTCATATGACATGCAAGCTGTATGGATTCTTTCATACATCATTAACTGTATTCATGGACATCACACAATATATAATAATACATTGTTGAATTGTTTAGTACAAAAGATGGAACATATCTATGGTAACTGAAATAAATATATTAATGTGCTGATAAATAATTTTAAATGTGTAGATTCACTATGAAGGGACATCAAGAGCAAATTAGTGATTAATGTAGAATAAAACCAAATTCTATTATTCTTTTCAACTGTTAATTTGTTTGCAAACAATAAATAAAAATAACTGTGTTTGTCAGAACATACTTATGGCTTGCATGTTCCATACTGCAGTAGTGAAATAGTGAGAGTACTGTATGAAATCCTGGAGTATAATAATAAAAATAATTATAACTGAGGTACGTTTAATTATTTGGGGGTCACTTCCATGCTAAACCTGTACTTTGTGATTACCCAGCTTATACACATTTAGTCTAGTATACAGCCAGAACAGCTAGAAATCCACATCTAATCCTGAAAATCAAATTATGAACGACATCATAATAATCCCTTAATATATAACAGAGCAATCAGCGAATGCACCCGTGACCTTATTGAATGCCTGTTTTGAAAATCTGTGCATATGCTCCTTAGTTTGTAGATTCTCTAGTTCAATGTCAATGTTTGCAGTACTGGGGCTGCATGATAGAAAGTGCCCTGTGGGTGCAACAGGTAGGTGCACCAGTTGTTTGCGCCCCGAGGCACTTTGGGATTAAAAATGGGGAGGCACTTTGGGATTACAAAAGGGATTGCAGATGCTTCTCTGGCACCTTCTGCAATATGGATCACATTAGTATGAGATATGCAGAAGCGCAATCATGAGAGGCATACCCTCATGTACATGGGGCCATGGCCATGGACTCATGCAAATGTGGAAACCCTTTGCCTGTACAACCACACTTTTATTACAGATGCTGGTGAAATGGCAAAGAAGCTGTCAGGGGGTGCACTGATTGTATGTCACATAGAGGTGGTGCACAGTCAGTGCACCTCCCAAACGCCACCATTTGAAGGAGAGAAATGGATCCCAGAGACCCTCCAGCCTCCCCATGCACGGGTGCAGTATCTCACTGCACTGACCTGCTTGGGGGGGCGGGGGTTGGAATCCTACCCTCTTTTCAAACTGAGGCCGGGTCTCTGTCTGAAGCGAAAGGTATGCAGGAAGCATCAAACAGCCAGTCTGACTGTCTAATACAGTGTTCACAGTGCCGGAGTGAGTTTGCGTCTGCTCTCTGAACAACACATTGACTATAATAGGGTGCAAAGTCCCAGCCTGTGTTTGGCATACCCGGTGATGAATGTAAGGCAGTGCAGATTAGGACAATGAGCGCTATCCAACTTTCGGCCGAAGGATCATATATTTTATTAGAAAATTGGAATGTTGGGCGCTCCATTGAAAACAATGGAGTGCTCCGGGCTTCTAATGCCAAGTAGAAGCCCGGAGCTCGTGGAGCCCGAGGGGATTTCTTTCCCCTCAGGCTCTGTGAGGCCTTTGTTTTACAAATGAGAACATTCTGCCCTTTAGGGGCAGAATGTTCTAATTTACTTGGAGCCCTCCATAGCGGGCTCTACCAGCCATTAAAAGGCCCACTCCCTTGCTAAAGCTGGATTGGGCCTTTAATGGCCAGTAGAGCCCACTACAGCGGGCTCCAAGGCTATAATATTTCATGCATGTATTTTATTTCTGGTGTACAGTCAGGTGATAAAACATACTTGTTACAACTAAAACATTACTAGTTTAGAGATTAAACATATGCAGAATCTATTATGAGTTTTGTGTACATAAAATAATTCGCCCACGTGTGGTCACATTTGTCAATGGCATTTCTCATGCATGGTTGAATCGATTGCTTCATCACATCCATCAAATCTGGCTTGACTATTTAAATTCCTGTTCACAAAAATCACAAATTCAAGCACATCCAGGTAACCGAACACATGGGCCTATGCCTTCAACATATGGAGAAGGACGGAATCTGAAAAAGCAAAAATTATCTTTTTTCAAAGTTATTCTTGACCCTCTCAAAATAATCTATGGACTCATCATATGTATAGTCACTGGAGTATAATTTATGTAAAGTTCTGCCTAAACAAGGAGTAAAATATGTTTTTCATGAAGTCAGTGTAAGCAATTAGCAAACTTTTTCCTCAAATGTTCTCCTTAGCCACATGACTGACATTTACAATTTGTAACCAATTGTTAACCAATTAAGGGAGACTTTTAGGCCCTTGTGGGCAGCCCTGCAGCAAATGCTGTGGCTTCTTTAAGGGCAGAGCACTTCCCTGAACATTTTGTTGCCCTCTCTGCAAATGTTTTGTTTTTCAAAAACAAACTCTCAAAACGGGAGTTTGTTTTTGAAAAACAAATGAGTCAATGGTCTTGAGGTGCACAGAGGCTCTGCCTGGGCAAACCTAGTGCCTCTCCCACCTCTAAATGAGGTGGAGGAACTACAAGTTTGGTGAGTTGGGCAATCCACCAAGTTATGAGGGTTTGCAGCAGGGCCAGATAGGCCTTTTATTCCACCGGGCATTTATCGGGTTGGCTGGAGCCTTTGGAGGCCGATTTTGAAACCTCGGCCCTAGTTCCTCAGTCACCATTTCCCTGAGGTTAACTGCAGCAGTCACGGGAAGGATTCAAGAGACAGAGAAAGAGAGGGAGGGAGTGCTGAGGTACAGGGAAATATATTGAAGAGGGGAACAGAAAAAAGAGAGAATGGATGGAAAGAGAGGACATGAGGAGACGAGGGACCAGGGCTGGTGAGCATTTTTGCCAAGGCTGCTTTTGATTCCCCACTCCGGCCCTGTTTACCAAACTCTAAATGGCCCTTCCCGTTCTTACTCACTGCTCCAGTAGAGGGTAATCAATGTGTGTACTGCTTTTTTAGTACATGGAAAGCATCAATTACGTTTTTTCTGTTTGATAATCAAGATATGCAGAACACCGAAATATGTATTTAAAGCTATTGCATGCCTTTCACTCTTTTGGTTTCCATAAATGATATTGCAGCTCAAGTGCTATGATAAAATTAGCTGCTTAGCGGAATATCATAGTTCAGGAGTTATGTCCCTCAAAATACATTTTTGCCTTTGTCAAAAGCAATCACTAAAAAACAGAAAGGTGACAAGACCCGGCTCCAAGTCTTTGATAACCATCAGCATTGGCCTATGTCCATTGCCCATATATTGTAACTTCATATTTCCTATACCATGTTTAGATGAATAAGAAGGTGTGAGCACATAGGTTTACTTGCACAATAGGAGAGGCAGGGCATGGATAATCTGAAACATCTGTCTGATTCTCACCAGCATATGCTTAAAATACTCCCCTTCCCCAACACCGGCCAGGGGCCATATTTCAGATAGTGCCCTATGTAGGAAAGAGCCTATTTTGACATGGTTAGTCCCCACTTTTTGCCTGATGCCCGATGTGATTTCAAACTATAAGTGCACTAGGTCCCTGCTATTCAGGTTCCCAGGGCCAGAGTTCTTTCCCAAAACTGTATCCAGATTGGCACAACTTTTGCTACCCCTGTAAGTTCCTAGTAAATGGCACCCCAAGTACCAAGGGCATGGGTACTGAAGAGGGTCCTCTAGGGCTGCAGCACAAATTGTGCCACCCCAGAGACCCCTCACCAAGACTATGCAAACTGCCATTGCAGGCTGCGTGTCTTGGTGCAGAGAAAACCGAAGAGTCGACATGGCACACAGCCTTGTGTGCCATGCCCTCACACACTGCATGAGGTATAGGTAAGTCATCCCTACTGAAAGCCTTACAGCCCCAAGGCAGGGTGCAGTATATCCCATGTGTGGACATATCTGCATAAGCAGATATGACCCTACAATATCTGAGCCATTCTTGGATATTGCAAGTGCACAGGTACGACATAAAGGGTACATGAGGTGGAGACTTGTCATTATTTGTTCCCTAGCTCTATGATGGCTTCACTGTGCCCTACGATGTTTGGTACCAAACATCTTGTCTTAATAAATTCTCACTGATGCCAGTGTTGGATCAATTAATAAATGCACACACGTGCCCATTTAGAGGGTCCCATGCAAACCTATCAAGCACTGGGGTGGTTCTGAATAGTCATAGCCAGCCTGCCACCACCAGACACGTGGGATGAGAGCCCACGCTCTCAAAGGCCTGAAACAAAGCTTTCTCCTGGCAGAAGTGCTTCACACCTCCTGAGGCCGGAATAGTCTTCCAGAGCAGGAAGCTTCAAAGGCGGAGCTGCCTTTGAAGTGCAACCCAGGCTTCCCCAGATAATGGAGGATGCCAACCCCCTGTCCTGATCCACATTTGGTGGGAGGACAGGCGAGAAAATTAGTTCAATGAGGAGGAGTGTCCACATTCAGCCAGCACCAACACTAAGGTGTTGTAGGCGATGTAGACATTACATTTGAAAATCCACCATCTTGAGATGGTGGGAAAACAACCTAACAGGGCTAGGGTAGTGCCCATTACACAGGAAGTGGTCACTTAGAAGGTAGTTAGCTCATTGGCTACTACGTGTCTCCCCCTTTAACGCCCCTCAATTTAGTATTTAGGTTCCATCCCTGGACCTTGAACCTGAGATTTGACAGATACAAAGAAGAAATGGACCAAGAAAAGCTGCTGCCCGAGAACTGATGCCCTGCTGCAGAGAATTGGCACCCAAACCCTGCCCGCTGCCTGAAGGACTCAACAATCGTGGTGTGCTGCCTTGCCACTGTGAGAACTCCAAGAACCTTGGAGCACCTCCAGCCTTCAACAAATTGCCAAAGAACCTCCCTTGGAGCAGAGGCTCTGCTCCCCTGCGACAGCAGGCACCGAACCGCAGACTCCGGACTTACCAACTTGCTGCTTCCTGGGGACTCCCACGCAGTATCCAGACCAAAAGTGGTTCACCAGCTCTGAAGGGTCAGATCTGTCCCCCACCAAGTTTGGGAACACCAGGACCTGCCGGAGCTGTCCCGCACCAATATCTCGGCTACCGGACCTCCTGCAACCTTCACAAAGACGAAGAGTCTGCTCCGGACTCCAACTGCCCAGGAATCAAGCTCTCATTGAGGGACGTCGAGACCCCTGGGACCTCCTTTGTGAGTGGCCTAGCTGTCCCGAAATCACCTCTCCAATTTGCCTGCTCCTGACCGCGAGGACATCTTGATGCATGCTGCCCTATATTCTCTGCACCTGGCCTGACCAGCCCCGGTAATGATGATCTAGCAGTGCTCTCATGGTCTTGAGGCCATTGCAACCTGCTCCCTCAAGTGGACCCCCTCAGACTTACCTGTAAGTCCCGGTGTGCGGTGTATTTTCAAGAGGCCCTCTCTCCCGTAGCGCACCAGCTACCAATGACCTCAGGACCCTGCTCTCGGTCGAATCCGAGATGCTCTTGAGAATCCACAGGAGGAACACTGGACCTGGCCTTGCTAACTACCAAAATCCAAGAATTGAACCTTGAAAGTTGACTGTACGATTTTACATGCATTTTTGTCTTTTTCCCCATTGATGTCAATGGTACATAATTGTGCACAAATGTGACTGATTTTGCGAAGTCTAAAAATGAATAACTCTAAAAGTACTTACTGTAGAACGACATTATTGGTCTGAAAAATTATATGAAAAGCAATATTATTTTTGCCAATTGGTCTCGGATTTATTCTTGAGTGTGTGTCCCATTTATTGCCTCTGTGCGTACAACAAATGATTAGCACTACTCTGATAAGCCTAACTGCTCGCCCACACTACTACAAATAGAGTGTTAGTATTATTTACTTTTGCCTCTGTAAATTAATACCGGACTCACTGGACTCTCTACACAGTGTACTGCAATTTGGTACCCTATATAGAAAGGGAGCTTCCTACAGCCCGGGGGGCACAATGGGCATATGTGTCTGCTTTTTGCACTATGGTATTACAGAAGGAGGCTGAAGATGCTTCTGCAGCCCCTTCTGTAATACTGATAGCACTGGCGCACATGTGGTGCCAGCACCATCTTCAGAGGGCATTCCCTCATTTGCATGGGAGATAGACCCATGCAAATGAGGGACTTACTTTAACTCTGCGTCCGCGCCATATTATGGAGGCGAATGCAAAGGCAAACAGATCCTTAGGAGGAGCACTCACAATGCACTGCCAAAAAATGGAACACAGTCAGTGCGCCCCCTGAGAGCAGACATGGGGAAGGGGAAAAGGCGATCCCATGGACCACTCAGTCATCTCTGTCCCCTCTTTAAAGTAAGGTAGGTTGCCACCTGCACTCTGAAACATGGAGAGGCTTGTAAACAGAATCCACTGAATCACCAGTCCCAGAGCAGAGTGAGTATGAAACTGCCCTGGGGGCAGCACATTCATTGTAATAGGGCCCATTGTTCCTGTTTACACTCGGCACACCTGTTTTAAGGTGGGCTGTGGGACAAACAAAGACAGTGCACCCTATCACTAATACGGGCCCAGTTCTACCAGCTTAGAATGTAATGAATTTAGACCTTCAGGTTTCGCAAAAATACTATTCTTAATCTTTTTATTTCCTTGGTTCATTGAGACTCGATCACACAGATGCATGCTGTGCAACCCAAGAAATTAAGCCCCCTGTACCCAAGTGGAGTCTGTCCTACTAGGTGCCACTCCCATTAGCAAGGGTTTCCATCATCTACTTGAAAGTCAATCTCCATGAATGTCAATTAATTGATGAGTAGACGAGCCTGTGTATGAAAAAGCCGGTCCATGAATTTCCTAATTGTAAATGAGAAAAGTGAATTTGCAAAGATGAACAAATGTTTGGAAATCTGTTCTAGGATGACCTTAAGTTTTTGTCAGAGAAAGTGTAAGTTTAGAACATCTCAAATCTCACTCGTAGAAGGGGAAATTGTATTTTAACTGAAGTTCCTTAGCTTTTCTGACAATGTCAGACTTGCTAGTAAATAAGAAATATTTTGTCCAACTCATTTCGGGCATTATTGTCATCTCAAAAAGACAAATGGATAGGGGACCATAATATGAATGGTTTGGCATAGAATTTGTTCACAAAACGGTTAGTTATGCAAAAGAAATTCTTACCTACACGGTATTTTAATTGTGTCGACAAGGGTTTTATTGGTTTGTGGAAGACTAGTGGTTCCGAACACAAATCGACACTTACCATACTTGGAGCCACTGCGATCAGTGCTTGGTCCGGTATTTGGGGTATATTTTGTGTCCCTTGTTATGGCACTTTGTCTGGTCCAATCGAAAACATCTGTATCATCTTGAGTAAACAGACATATGCTTGCATCTTCAAATCCACAGTGAAACTCTCCTGTAAATGAATCAATTAATCTGATTTCAGAAAATGCACATTTCTAATACAAAAAACACTTTGAAGAAGACATTTTGAAAGACATTGTGGTTTTTCTTTTTTTTTACTTTTCATTTTGCTCAACATAGTGCATACAAAAATGTGTACAAACGCAGCAACCTTTGACCAAAATGTCCCCATTACCCTAAAAGGCCCAATCCATTCTTACCCTCTAACCCCAGTTGAGCAGGACCATGCATGAATACAACACTTCATAAAAAAAGAAAGCATTCAGAGTCTATTGAGGACCCGAGAAGGAAATTCTAGGAGACACATCAACATAAAATCACAATTGTGCAATCAGTGGACATCTGGGGCCCTATTATGTAAAGGATGGACTTTCCCTGAATGCACCTGGCGCACCTTAAAACAGGTGTGCCCGGAACTGAACAGGGAAAGTGCACCATATTACATAGAATTCGTTGCCCCCCAGGGCAGCCGCAAACTTGCACTGCCCTAGGGACAGCGCATTCATGTGAAAAACGGAGCGGCTGCTTTGAAGCCGCTCAGAGTTTTCACAGTGCAGGCAGCAACCCACCTGCAATTTTAAAGGGGATTAGAGATCTCCTTGCAGGCGGGTGCAGTCCCTGCTAGGGCATATCTGGGGGGTCCATGGGACCCCTTTTCCTCCTCCAGAGGGCTGCTCTCAAGGTGCGCACTGACAGTGCGCCATCTTCCAGGTGGCGCACTGTCAGTGTGACTCCTGAGAGCTTCTTTGCCTCTGCGCCCCCGTCTGTAATACAGTGTGGGCGCAGAGGCAAAGGGATTCCCTCATTTGCATGGGGCTGCACCCCTGTGCAAATGAGGGCCCTCTTGAGAAAGCGATGGCGCTGTATGTGGGCCAGCACTTTCAGTATTACAGAAGGGGCCACAGAAGTGTTTGCGCCCGTTGAGCCCCGGGGGCACCTTGTGTAATACAGCCCTTGATGTAGTCATCTCTAAAGGGAAGTATATATAAAGTAGTGTTATCCTAAACTTTATTACAAAATCCACATCCTCAATTGATAAGTGAACCTCGTAGGCACCCCCAATGTTTGGGAGGTCTCTGCCTCAGGCTCACCAGAGGAGGTTTTTTTGTACAGTATTACCTTTACACATGGTAGTAAAGCAACTCACAAGGTATTTCTCATTGCAGCCATAGTGCTTTTTACCAGTTAGTATTCCTTTAGAACTGACCGTGAGTTAGTGACCTCGAACTAATTGATGCTAAGACCAAAGAGAACCATTTTGTCACTGCGTCACCTTGTCTGAAATTCTAATTTTATTCTTGCAACCCCATCTATCTTGCCACATAGTGCCATAACTAAACTCTAAAAAAATTATAAAACTGTGTAATAGCGATCTCGTTGTGAAATATTATGTTAGTGATGTAACAAAAAGTTATTTTTCTCATGAATTTCCTGAAAACTTTTCTTGACTTACGTTCCGGGTCACTGACCGAATACCAGAAACAAAAATACTGCGTGGACAGAAAGAATATTGTCTCAAAAATATCGAGGACCAAAATATCGAGAAGGTAAATGCTATTCTTAACTCCACATTTATGTACCTTGAAGATACATATATTGTCAAGGTACATAGATGTGGAGTGATATGTGTAGTAAAATTTTTGCTTTACTATAGAAACTTACCTTCTTAATATTTTTATCCTCAATATTCTTGACTTGATGTTTTGTCCACACGATATTTGGTTCCTGATAATTTTGTCTGAACACCACTGAGAGTAATGAAAGTTTCCTCAGTTTGCCATCTGTGTTTTTGTAAAGGACTTCAATCAGAGTTCAAGTGTCAGGGCTGCCAAGCTTTGTCGTGCTGGTGACAAGACTCAGGGATATTGTCCCATACATATACAGTTATCCGGTTAATTCAGAATTACTTTTTGATACTTCTGTTTAGCCAATGATTTGACAAAATATTGCTAGTGTCAGCAGTTACCAATTACATCTGCATCCCTATTGGCTTTTTGGATCTATGAGTAAGTGCATGTAAAATAAACCTCAGGACTACGATTCAAACATTCACTTCTTGGGACCAAGGCCTTTGAGCGTTCAGCACAACTTTAGAGTTATCTGATTAGCATTTAGTAAAAATATAATAATGTATTTTTCTAAGTGAAAGTTACACATCTATGCCTCCAAGTCAATCACTAAAAATTCTGCCTGATGTATTGGTACAACTCAGCATCAGTACACACACATATATTTTAAATTGACCCTAATATAGGGCTGGCTATTGGTTTTCTGTGATGTCATGATGTTAGACAGACATCTAGCGGTGCAATAAAAACAGAAAGAAAGTGTAGTGTATCAAAAAAATCGGGAGATCGGTCTATGCTTGTAGTCTGTCTTTCAAAATCCTGCTTTTGTGGTGGGTTGATGATGGCTCGTATTTATCTATTAGACACTTTTGCTATCTATACATTTCATGGACGCAATGACATATACAATTCGAATATCAGTTGTAATTGTTCTTCCTTTCAATTAAGAGGGATTGCTTCCTGTTTGTGGCATAAAGCTGTTGGGTAAGGCTCAACAAATTGTCCATGTTGCCCACCTGATAAAGCCCCATCTGCTGTGCTGCTGAAGTTCTTCAACACTGACTCCCACACGTCGACTCTTCCTTCCAGCCACGACCCGTGCAGGTAAGAGCGGTAAGGCGGTGGGGCCGTGTTGGGGGGGGGGGAGAGGATTCGACAGACGACCACGAGGGAAAATTAACTAATTAATACATTTTACCTTGTTGTCGTCTGTCAAAATCTCTCCCCCCCCCCCCACCCGGCCCCACCGCTCTTTCCTGCATTGGCTGCGGTTGCTTCCTTCCCTGCTGTCTATGGCTGTTTATCTGGGTCATTGTACTACCTGCTGTTGTATATTCAATCCCTGGCTGAGAGATGCGCCGGCAATTCAAACTTTTCTGTAATAAGACATTTCTGTGCACTAAGCAATAGACTCGTGGGCTCTCCAGTTTTAATATGCCAGTGAGCCAATTAATCATCCGAGCAACTTCAGCTCATGTGGAAAAACTAAGGGGGCTAAGAGACCTCAAATAAGCAGGTAGTAATTGGTTCAGATGAGGAAAGGTAAACACATGTATGTTCTGCTGTAGAATGCATTAACTACACCAACCCCACAAATTTTACAGACCGCAAAATAACATTGTCACTGATCAGGAAAGCTCTAAAAACATGGCTTTTTAGCCGGGACTAGGCAAATTTGTTCAGTTTGGAGATCCGATACCCTTATGCTGCTGGATCATGCTAGCGCCGGGACACCTCTGTTTGAGGTAGCTGTAGCGCTTTACAAATGTTGATGTATTGTATTGTATTGTATAGAGGACATCAGGTGAAAAATAGCCTGATCTCAGTGGCATAGCAAGGCCTTTTGCTGCCCGTGGCGGTCCCTACGTTTGCCGCCCTGCGGCGGCTGCATGTTAGAGAGGGGAGTGCCGCCCCCAAAACTCATGCTGCCCCTCCACCAGTCCTCCCTTGCTACGCCACTGCCTGATTTTAATGTTCTACAAGAATTGTACTTATGCCTCACACTGTCACTCACTCTCCCAGCGACCTGTGCTAAGCCTCACTGTGGAACACATGGACTTAATGTTGTGAAAAATGTACAAAGCAGGACATTGAATCATAAAACTGCACAGCTTCGTAATCATATCCACAATATTTAACGCAGAACACTCCCCCAGCTTCTTATTCCGGAGATTTGGAGTGGAAGTTTCAGGATGAAAAGTGCTAAAAGGTTTGTGGATACCGAAAATTCAATTGACTATTTTCTGACCTTTCCCACCTTGAAAACGGTCAGAGATTCACTTATGTGAAGGAAAAGAATACAACAATTTCTGTGGGGAGAGAAAGGGCATTTGGAAGAATGTAATGGCATTCACCCATGCAGAATTTTACACTGCCCAGAATAAAGCAAGAAGAAATCCCATCTACTTAATGAGAAATTCTGGAAATCTTTTGGTTTATGAATATCTCTGCCAATAGGGCACCAATCTGTTTGTTATACAGTGCATTAGTTCTCACAGCCTAGGACCATGCACCACTAAACTTTAAATAAAAACAAAACATACAAATAAAAGAGTAATACAATATATACCACTTTCCAATCCAGGGTTAATTGCCATGACCTCAGTATGTTGGGAGCTGCTTTCTTGAAAACTATATCCAATGTTATAATTGTAACCAACACATTACATGGCACTAAATTCAAAAAGGGAGGTGTAGGACTTCTCATTCGCCATTTCATTCCATCACTTTTTGCCTGAGAAGTTAGACTCAAAAAGTCTCAGTGTCCTTCATAAAATGTCCAATCAAATCACACTGTGCTGTTCAAAAGACATACCGAGAATGCAATTTCCAAAAAAGGAACGTTAACATAAAAAACATAGGGGCATATTCCCAAGAACGTGTGATAACTACCGCAAATACAGCTTAACGCAACACTTTACACCGTAGTCCATTGCGGAAAAATAACGCCGTGTTAACGTGGTATTCCCAACACGGCGGTACCATGCGATAGTCACACGATAACGCGTCAAATGAACACGTTAAAATCAACGCAACGCCGCAAAAACGCGAAACCCCAACGCGAAAATAGTAGCGATGACGCCAATCGCAATACAAAAATCTGCGAAAAACAGCCACAGGCCTGCAATTCCCACGCGTCATGCGGGAAAATGCACCATAAAAGTAGAAAAAAAAATACAAATAAAAGCCAAACAACAGCGAAGCATAATGGAGGCATCAGGAGCAAGTACTGAGGACAACCAGAACCCCACAAGCCCCCCGGAGGACCAGCCTGTGACCTCGGGGTCAGGGAAGGGCAAGGACAAGAAGAGTAAGAAGAAGCGGTTCAGTCCGCAGGAAAACAGGATCCTGATAACGGAGGTGATAGAACGCCATCAAACACTGTTCGTCACCTCCACTGTGTCACTGGTAACCAAAAATGGAATATGGCAGACCATCGTGGACAAGGTGAATGCAGTCGGAGTGCTGAGGAGGACAATGGACGAGGTCAAGAGGCGCTGGAATGATGTGAAGCGCAAAACCAAGCTGAAACTTGCAAACAACCGGAAGGCAGCAATGCAGACTGGAGGTGGGAGTCCAGCGCCACAGAAGGAGCTGGACGAGATAGAGGAAATGGTGTCCACAGTCATCAGTGGGGAGACGGTGGCAGGAGTTGGGGGACCCGACACTGCTCAACATGACCGGACACAACAGCAACAGGGTGAGTAACGACCATGGCCTGGGGGGACGGGGGGAGATGGACATAATGGCACACATGCACAATTAAGCACAGCACATCTGCGGACAAACCATGCCCCAGACCCCCAAATGCCCCCAAGAGACCAATGCACACAGGTATGCAACATCTCAGCACCGCATAAGCACAGAAGCCCGAGGCACACCGCATGTAAGGGATAAGGGGCAGCTAAATCAGAGCTGCAGGAGCGACTCTCCCAAAATGCGGCACACACACATTACATGCAGAGCACATCAACATTGACAACGATGTGGTCCAAACCGCAACACGTCCACAACAGAACAGAGGACACAACTGGTGCCGCATGTGCCTAGAAACTGGCCAATCACATTTGGCATTGCAGGGAAATGTGAGTTGGCAATGTACAAGTACAAACACACATCCGTGATGTAGTCGGAATGTCCACTGTCCCGCATCAAATAGGCAGCTCCCCCCAAACAGTCACAATGTACATTGTCATGCAGTCTGAATGTAAACATGTACAATGCGCCAACATACATGTGAACACAATGTTACACTGAATCTCCCCTTCACATTGCAGGGGGAAATCCAACACCTCCCGCGGTGTCCGAACCTCTCTTCTCTGATGACGAAGAGGACCACCACACCTTCGACTCCGACGCCCTCCAACAGCTCGTGGACAGCCTCCGCAGCCCACTTCCAGGAGCAGGGCAGCCCAGCTGCCACGAGGAGAACCCACCCCCTGCACAGAACACACAGCAGGCAGCACCCACCACCACGGCTGCCTCCCAGGACCCCCACGACGAACACATGGCCTTCCAATGCCGTGTGATGGGGTGCCAGGAGAAGCTGGCTGAACAGGTGCAGGTGGGGTTCGACTGCATGGCAGCCAAACTAGACGCCATACGTGGGTGTCTGAGTCCCATCAGGGACCACTCACAGTCCCTAACGGACACCCACATTCCGCTCCATGCTCTCCAACAGACCATGGCTGACATCGCTCGAGTCCTGACTCTGCGACAAGAACGACTGTCTAGTCAGAGTGCCTCCAGCGATCTCGCCCGGGAGTTGGGACACATGCGGAGGATCATGGAGAACATGGAGAGGACGCAGGCGAAAAGAGCAGCTGCCACGGATGCACACCAGCGAGAGGTAGCTGGGTCTCTCAATGCCCTAACGACCCTCCTCATGGCATGGCTGCCACAAGGCCTGGCGCTGATGCATGCTGCTGCTACCACCCCATCCACATCTCCGGCCCCTGAGGTGTCAGTGCCACACAGTGTTGGAGACAGAACACCACCACCCACATGTGAGGCACATGCAACAGCAGAAGACGAAGATGCGGATGAATCTGCCTTCGTGGTCAGAAGGACGCAGTAGCATTCATCTCTGCCATGTGGCCTGTTTCTGCTTGGTTCTGCCCTCTGCATCATCACCTTCCACTGTCCCCTGATGCACTCTGCGACACTCACCTTGGACCTCGACATGGACTGCCATATTCTGTTTGGCCACCAATGACACAGCTATCAGACTGTGGACTGAACTTCTCCTCTCCTGATTTACCTGTCATTCCCTGAAGGACTCTGGCTGGCCCTCCACGGGCCAACAATGTAAAGTGGGGTTTGCATGGCCCTGTACTGCTCCAGCTGCAACACTCCACTGAATGTGCAATAAACATTCATATTCACACAGATGTGTCATGTCTATGATCTTTCAAGTGTGGAAGTATGGACGAATGTAGGGTCAGTGATTCCCCCTTACGTCCATGTTGCTCATGTTGTGGGACTTTTGTCACAGGGTGACAGATTGCCGATTGCATTCCGGGTGGCGCCGACACTACAACAGAGACACATCCATTAGTCACTTCCTTGTCCAGCCCAGGAAAGGACAACGCCCAGAGCTCCGGGGTCATTGTTCACACCCTTACGCTGGACTGGCATACGCCAGGACAGCCCACTCCGCTTACGCACACAGGGGGGGACGACAACGCCACATGTCCCAGGTCTTCACTGTAGGGATCTGCAGCTCACAGGTCTAGTTGTCAGCATGCCACAGCCACTCCCTCACAGCTGGTGTACACCCACACCACACCCATCCAGCACAGGCATCACAGGACATGTGACCCTGCCAATAAAAAGGGCCTGGGGCACGTGCTGGACACCATTTCCACTCTCTCACTGGGTGTCTCCGTGTAGTTCTCATGTATGCATGAGGGCCTAGGGCCCTGCCACCTCACATTGCCCAGTGCCGGGGGTGACATGATGGCATCCGCACCACGGGACTCAATCATTAGGGGTCCATGGCTAGCGGGGCACAGACTTGGTGGCACCGGATACACTGTGGCAGGCACAGGCACACCGCCACGGGACGGTGTCTTGCGGTGCAGTGAGATAGGGGCACCTAAAGTGCTGAGCAGGTGTGCAGCCTGCGATGATGCGCCGTCCTGGCGGACAGGACTGGCAAGGATCAGTGTGAGCCCTGCTGGACCGCAGTGTAGGCCTGAGCCAGCGGGCAGTGCGGGCCTCCCGCCACGTGGCGTTGCCTCGCGGTTCACAGAGTTAGTGGCACCTCAAGCGCTGAGCAGGTGTGCAGCCTGCGATGATGCCGTGTGCACTGATGTGGTCCCTGCCATTGCAAAATCAAGACCTAGAGTCAGGAGTGTGACCTGGTGGCCCGCGGTGCGGGGCTGTATGATGTGGAGGGTGCCATGGTCGCGGGCCCCGGGCTTGGAGCTCCCACGGGCATGTGGTGGGCCCTCTTGGAGACACGCCAGTGGCGGAAGGTGAGCAGTGAGGCCTGGTTGCGCAGGGGCGGGCAATCGCCGCTGGGTGGCAGGAGGGGCTGGGGTGCAGCAGCCTGTGTGCGCAGGGGCGGGCAAGCGATGATGGCGTGTGCAACTGTATGGACTCTGCCATTCATGTCTCTGGACACTGTTTCAGATAAGGGACCTGGGGGACTGCAGGGTATACCGGCACATGGTTGGAGACACAACGGTGGCAGCAGGTGAGCAGTGAGGCCTAGGTCCGCAGTGTCGGCACTCTCTCACCCTCTCTTTCTCTCTCCCTCTCTCCCTCTCTCTCTCTCTCTCTCTTTCTCTCTCCCTCTCTCCCTCTCTCTCTCTCTCCCTCTCTCTCTCTTTTGCTCTCTCTCTCTGTACTTTGATGGGCGCATGGCACACCTTCTTATCCAGATTTCTGTTTTGCAGGCTGTGACGTACAGAATGTCCTGAGAAGACCCGCCATGCATCTTCAGGATTGTTGTATTTGGTTTATTCTGTAATAAACATATTATTTGGATATCATGATATGAATGTATGATTTCCCTTTTTCTGACCACACATGTATGTTAGGTTTTGTGATTGTGCGACTTCAGGCGATTTGTTTGGTTCATGATTTTGTGGAGTTGATGTGCAATTTCTTTGTCCAAAGGGGGGGAGGAGGTCTGGGGGGTGCCCGGGGTGGGGCCCCGGGGCAGGGGTGGTAGGGGTGGTGGCGGTGGGTGTTGTTGGCCTATTGGGGCTCCGGGCTGCATGATCGGTTGCTCCAGGGCATCTGTTGTTCTTCATGTGTGGCTCTAGGCTGTGCTCCCTTGTCTGGTGCCGGTTGTCGTCCGACTTTACACCAGGTAAGAGCAGGTGTTAATTTCCTGATGCTAACGCGCCTTATCGCATGTTTTGTGATCTTATCGCTGATCTGGCTGGTCGTTGAGAATGTTGTGGAGTGGTGTTGTCGCGGATTTTTGCACGGGAACGCCTACTCTGCATCTCATTAGCGTTAATTGCCGGGGTCATCTGTGGCGATGTTTTTTGCGACTGCTTTCGCAGGTAAACTGGTGTTATGGGCTGTTAGCGCCAGCTTGTGAATGGGGCGGTGAATTTATCGCGACTTTGGCTGCGATAAAGTGCCGATAACTGGGCGATAGTTCCTTGAGAATATGCCCCATAATGTTTCGAGCTGACAACTGATCGCCCATGTATTATTTATCGCAGGTACCAAACGACAGGCACATTTTAAGGACATCTCTCTCACAAGGAGCACGGAAACGTGCAGCGTGCCTTATTCCAAAAATGTGTTTGATAAGCATGTGAGACATTGTTACCTTTTAACCCCTATTGTTAAAATGTGATTAACATTCAGAATTGCTTACTTTACTGTCCAGTACTTCCAAGAAAAGAATGCAATCTTTTTTTTAATGAGAAAAGATGAAATTGAAACTCTTTAAACTATTATGGTGACCTATAGAAAACCATTTTCTGCTTTAAAATCTCATTTACAAAATTGTATCTACTGCAAACTTGTCTGATGTGCTCATTCTGATCGAGTGTACAGATGCACTTCGGTAAAAATAGTCTCACCTCCGTTTTCTCCCAGGTATTCACTCTATTTTAAATAACCCTCCTTCACTCCCAATTAACATTTACGAAATTGATTGCCTCGCTTAGTCCCATTCAGTGGTGAGAGGCTGAGTGATTATCTAGTAGGAAAATGCATGTCAAATCACCAACCGGCATCTAAAAATAAGGCTCATACCTGAAAATCAGCTGTACTTTCAGATCCCCAAATTGCAATCTAACTGAATGCTACAAACCGCATACCTCCTATTGCGTTTAAACAATGTAGTTTAAATGAGACGAATTATGTCTCATCTTACAAATCTGCAATTGATTAACTTTATGCTGAAAGCGAGAGATAACATGCCAAAAAAAGGCCAATCTTGCACACATCATTGGAAAAGTGAATGGGACTTTGATGGCAATCCCAGTTTGTTAATGTTTTACTGCAATATCACTCGTGCCATTTGCACTAATAACAAATGTAAACATTTGATGTAATTTAAATGAGAATGTCTCCAATTTATGCTTCAAGCTACATTGATCCATCACGTGGCTGTATCTCATGTGGTAATCAAACATTTGAGCTGCTGTTGGAAATGGTTGGATTAGATATTAGAATCGTCATTATTTTTTCTCTCTCCTGCTCGTACCATTCATTATATATGTGAGGCATTTTGGCCCCCAGCAGTCTGTAGAAGCCCCCAGTTTCCGAGTTTCACTTTCACTCATCAGATAATGTTGTGGGAGTGACTATAAAGGGAGTGAGCGAATCCTGTGCATCTCGAACATGGTCAGCACTGAACCTCGTTCAGCCCACAGTTCTGGCAGGACTGAGGGGATCATGAGTAGTACGAAGGAGAAGATAGTAATGCAGAAATGAAACTATTACCTCTCCCTCTGTGTTCCTTACAACATTCAACAAATACAAGAGAACAAACCCAAGTCAATTCTCTGAAGAAGGATTAGAAGACAATAGATTTGATGAAACTCCCACAAAAGTTTATTTCCAGCAAAGAGTAAAAAGCTTAGAAACACTAATGGCTGACAGAACTGACCTCAACATATTCAAGACAAAATCAGCATGAACCAATTAAAAGAGCTGAGACACAAATGTAGAGGTAGGGCTCTAGGTGGCAGCCCTTCAAACAGTAATTAGAGTGAACCAGTGGCCAATGCCGAGGAACCACTATCCCCCCCTTGAGCGACCTGAATGAAATAAGGGAGAGCAACATTAGTCACATTGAAAGCCCAGGCGGTGAGAGCCAAAAACCAGTTGTTAGAAATGGGGGTCTCTAGTTGGCAGAGGTAGGTACCTTTGTCGAAATAGGGACCCTTGCTTCTAGTCAGGGTAAGGGGATACACACTTTAGATAACCCCCGCTCACCCCCTTGGTAGCTTGGCACGAGCAGACAGGCTTTTCCCAAAGGCAATCTGTAAAATATTTGTACCAACACTCACAGTAACACAGTGATAACACCACAAATGGACACCATACCGGTTTAGAAAAGTAAAGTACCTTTATCTAAACTTAACAAGACCAAAACGACAAAAATCCAACATACAAGTATTAAGAAAAATGACTTTCAAAAGGTTTTAGCAACTGAGTCCATAGAACCTGTTGCTGCGACAAAATTCACCAAGCCAAACAGCCGCAGCGATGAGAAGCGTCGAAAAACAAAGACATGCGTAGTTCCTGAGACCTTCTCAGATGTGATGTGACAGTTCCGCTGTACACAGGGGAGCGATGCGTCGGGTCCGGTCTGTAGAGGGAAGCGATGTGCCGATTCTGAGATGACTCCGAACCTCGGGTGATGCGTCGGGGAAAACTTGCCGCACAGGGACGATGCGTGGAAATCCAGGATGCGGCGGCGAATGATGCGGCGGCAGAGCGGCGCTGCGTCGACCTTTTCAGCTGCGATCCCTCGATGCCTCGATTCTTGCCACGGCGACAAGTGCAGCGTTGGTTTCGGCAGCGGCACGGTGATGCGGCGAGATTCTTCTCGCACCACGGCGTTGCGTTGGAAAAACTGTCGCAAGAATAGCGATGAGTCAATTTCCTTGTCATTGCGTTGCTTTTCCAGCTCCAAACATCAGCAGAAACAACCTCCAGAGGCCCAAGACAGTCACAGTCACCTCCTGGCAGGTCAGAACTCCCAGCAAGGAAGTTCAGGGGAGTTGGGGGTGAAGTCTGTGTTCCTGAGACTTCAAAACAGGAGGCAAGCTCTACTCAAGCCCTTGGAGACTTTCCTCAAGCAGGGGACACAGCACACAGCAAAGTCCTTCTCCTTTCCTTGGCAGAAAACAGCAACTGCAGGCCAACCCCAGACACACAGCAAGGGCAGTACTTCTTCTCAGTTTCTCCAGCTCTTCTCCTTGGCAAAGGTTCCTCTTGATTCCAGAAGTAGTCTAAAATTCAGGGGTTTTAGGTCTAATACTTATACCCCAAAATGTCTTTGTTCTCTTTGTGCAAGGGTCTCTGAGCCCAGCCCAAACCAGTTTTGTCCTCTCATGTGCAGCTGCCCGGCAGGAGGTGGAGACAGCATTGTGTAAGGCAGACAGGCCCTATTCAGCTGCAAGGGAAATCTCCTCCCACCACTCTACATGCAGACCGGGCCTATTCAGGTGCTAGTGAGAACTCCTCCCCCTACTCTGAATGCAGCCCAGGTCTATTCATCCCAGCCCTGACTCATTCAGGAAACGTGGGGCACACATCAACCCCCCCCAGTGGCTGTCATAGAGAATGCACCTTCCCAGCCCCTGTCACTCCAAAATCAGACAGTCAATACACAAACAGTCAGAGGCACACAGAATGGTTAAACAAGAAAACACATACTTTCTAAAAGTGGTATTTTCAAACACAGAATGAAAAAATCACCCTCACTAAAAGATGCATTTTAACATTCTGAGTTCAGGCATACTTAATTTATTTTCCTACCTTGTTCCCAGGGGCAGTTATGTTTATATGATGTTATAAACAAACTCCCCATTCTGTCCTATGGGAACAGGTAGCCTTGCAACAGTGAAAAACGAAATTGGCAGTAATTCACTATCAGGACATGCCACACACATCAGGGCATGTCCTACCTTTCACATACACTGCACCCTGCCCGCAGGGGTACCTTGGGCCTACCTTAGGGGTGACTAACATGTAAGAAAAGGGAAGGTTAGGGCCTGGCAAGTGGGTGCACTTGCCAAGTCAACATGGCACTTAACAACTGCGCACAGACACTGCAGTGGCAGGTCTGAGTTACCTTTTCAGAGCTACTCATGTGGGTGGAACAATCAGTGCTGCAGGCCCAGTAGTAGCATTTGATTTACCAGCCATTGCACACTTAGTGCACTTTACTAGGGACTGACCAGTAAGTCAAATATGCTAATCATGGATAACCAATCATGTTCACAATTTACACAGAGAGCATATGCACTTTAGCACTGATTAGCAGTGGTAAAGTGCCCAGAGTCCTAAAACCAACAACAACAGGTCAGGAGGAAGAAGCAAAAAATTTGGGGATAACCCTGCAAAAAGGGCCAAGTCCAACACCAGTAGTTAAGAGTAGCCCCAGAAGGTTCAAGCACACATCTACAATAATCCAAGTCCCTCAAAGCATCCCTGTTCTGCCTTTAGTAGCACTTAGGAACACCACATCCTCTTCCAGATGAAAAGAAGAACCAAAGAATCTGTGAGGCCCAGAAAAAAATATCAGTATACACCAATGACCCAAAATCCCACTGATGACTTAGGGATGAGATTGCCACCAAAAACACCAGTTTACACCAGCTTAAAAGACAAAAGTTCCAAGAAGATGTCTTTCAATAGTTTGAAAAGAGGGTCCTGGAAAACACTCAACACTTCTCCAAGCAGCAACCAACAGCACTCTATGAGCATTCAGTTAAAAAATCTTCTGAATTGCCTACAAACCAGAGTCTCAATCTCATCCAAGGCACCCCATGGATCTTTAAAGGCCAGACTATTCACCCACTGGATCTTCAAAGTGAGGACAGTCAGTCCCATATCGAAACGATCCAAGAAAAAATCTAAAATGCTAAGGAAGGACAGGAAGGTGTATTCAAGCTCTTAGAAAGGCATCAACCCTGGAACGAAATCCATTGATGATTGTAAGTGTGCCTCAATTGTGCCTGTGAGAACTCAAAACAGTCTTAGCCGCCACATAATTGAGACCCATATGCTGCAAACATAACCTTTCAGTCTTCAAATTCTATAACACCAACTGAGAATGGACCAGCACCAGGAACCGCAGCAGGGATGGATTGAGAGTGAAAACTGAAAGGACACCCACAGCCAGATCGAGCAATAGGGGAAACCACATACACAAATACACCAAGAATCCAGCAGTAGAATCTCGTCCACATCCCAGAAAGTATGTAATTCTTGAGGGAGGAGAGATACATGAGGAAATGCATATAGAAAACCCATCAGCCACTGGACCTGCAGAGCATCAACCGCATTGCAGAACACTAAGGAATCTGGAGCAGAATTAAGGAACCAACATTTTAACCCAGGAAAGAAAAAAGACCTAGAGATGGAGTCCTCAAACTCCTGCATAGATCCTGGAAAACCTCTCTCGGAATGCTGTTCTGGTAAGAACACTAGAACGCTCAACTGATAATATCTACTTTCAGATCCACATTTTCTTGAGCAAAACCGCATCAAAGGAGAGGGGAGAAACTTTGCTGACCTGGCCAAGTGCCATTCAACATTTTCCAGCTTAAGGAATTAATATATCCCATTCAAAAACAACCAAATTACCCCAACATGGCTGTCCATCAGGTTGCACTGGTGTTGGTCATAATGACCACTGGGAATGCAAGTTTTAATGAGACCGTCTTCATCAAGTTGGGATTCTGCAACCTCCAGAATAATATGAGGTGATGATGGACATGCACTAGTAGAAACAATGTAAAGAGACCCTAAGATGGATCCCACTGACTAAGGAGATAGGAGAAAGAACTTTCAGGTGGTGATATGACCCTAGCACTGGAAACACCATTGAAGCCCTGTGACTCTATATCAAGCCTGGGAGGAACTTTTAGAGTTTCACTCTGTGGAATTCCGTGGAGTTACAAAAAAACTCTGCAAGAATCCGCGAAATTCCCGGAATGGGCAGAATTTGGCACATCGTGCTGCTCGCACTGTGATTTAGTGCTGGAAGCTTGTTCCCTGCTGAAAAATACTGCGAATGACACCACACGTGTGTCAGAGGGCATAGCTTCTCAAGTTGATTGTGCTGCTGCTCAAGTAGATTTTCTACATCAACGCTAGCTTTCTGACTGCGAATGGTCATGACCTCCCGTGACCACCCCCATTGGAGAAATCTCACCAGATGCTCATCTAGCGACCGAAGATCGCACTGGGGATGCCAAATCTTGCTTGCCAACTTACTGTTAGGGAGCCCTGTGCAAGAAAAAACTTTGCCATGCAGCGTTGGCGGAATTTAGCTGGAACTCTGTGTTACAAACATAACGCGGAGTGGCCAAAACTCAGCCAACTCCACTGCATCTGCAGCTAAGTCTCCATTATAGGAGAGTGGGACTGGACCAGGGATATTGGAACTGCTAGCAATGGTAAAACACTGATATTCAGATGCAACATCTTTCCCACAGAAGTCATGAGCAGAGTCCCAGTGAATTTGAGTGATTGAAAAGGAGTGAAATGACACTCCTCTAGTTCACGAATAATCTATGAAGATCGAGCACCTTACAGACTCACTGCATAACCACCCAGAACAGATCCCATTTTAACAGTTATCTAGGTAGGGAAAGACATGATTTTCCTCAAAATGAAAAGACCTTGCCAAGGGGGCCAAGACCTTTTTGAACACCCAGGGAACTATCTTTGTGCTATATAAAATGACAACAAACTGAACATGGAGATAAAATGTTTAGACAACAGATCTCATCAGTTCAGTAGACCATAGACCTGAATCCTGCACATCCAATTACAGGAGAAAATCTCCAGAACGAATCATTGGAATGATGTACACAAGAGTCACTATTTTCAATACCAAGAGCAGTATCCACTTGTTCAAATCCTTTATCTATGATAAATCTGAACCTTCTTGTGACTTAGAAGAATATGTTAACAAATGGGAGACTGATGCCCTTCACGATTCCTTGAAGCATCACAGACATCCATGCACTTAAAACATCCAACAGTGGACAAGTCCTCCACTCAGTACAATGAAAGGTTCCTACGGGCCTGTGTCTTGAATCAAGACTTTCTTCACCCTGCTGGTTGCACATAATGCACCATGATTGACCCAGAGAAACTGGGAGACGCACATCCAGGTCACTGCTCTGGTTATCTGGCCTACTGTGAGTGAGATTTGGACTTGGAAAGGAAAGGAATGGGTAGGCATATTTACTATTTTTAAACTCAGACTTGTTCAATGCATTCAATTCGGAACTGTGAGACCCTAGGGGTGAGGGAGTAAGGTATCACTACTCCCAAAGTTAATAAACCAGCACCTTGTTGTACAATTTCAATGTGAAAACCTGAACTTATCCCTGCACAAAGAAACAGGCTAATGTGGGTATTCAGTTGCTATAAAATTAGGTCACAAATGGATTATTTAAGTTTGGAGTTAGACCATGGTAAGTAGGGGCAGAAATTGTGCCAGTGGTGTAGAAGTTAAATGTCGCTTATGGACTGTAGTGTATATTTACACTGCCCACTAAATGACTAAAGAGGTATGATTCGAAGTACACCATTGTGTACTTTGTGGCTTGTGATTAAAAACCCTGTAGTAACACATATCAGAGAAAAGTGCTCTACATGTAGAAAAACCTACTTTTGTACAATAGCTAGAATACTCATAAGTGTTCCAGGTAGGCCCATAGATTTGGATACTAACTGTATAAAAGTAGGACATGCTAAATAATAAAGGAAATCTGTCCCTACCTTAAAAAGCTACCATATTTTGTTTGTCACTGTAAACATAATCTGGTACTTTCACATAGAAGATTGATTATGAATGTATATAATAAAAGTTTTTTTGTAAATTTAGCAAGACACTTGCTTAAAAACTATTTTTATACCATTTATAAAAATCTAGTTTATAAAAAACTCTAGTTTATTTGTGAAAGTAGATTTTGATATCTGTAAAAGAAAGGCAACATTGAAAATTAATACTTTGTCATACCTGAACGCCTAGAAGTAATAAACCAGTTCTGCTGGCTTCCCTTCCATCCAGTGACTGAAACTGGTATTCACATTAAGTGTAAAAATGTGTTCTGCCTTGAAACAATACATCAGCTTCTAAAGGCAAGACTGTGTGGTGCAATCACTTAACATGTAACTGGCTTGGGCCATTTGGGTTCTACAGGAACATATTTCATCATACAAGGCTAGAGCAAAAGCCAGTCTTTTGACATTGAGATGTCAGAGGGAGGTCCAAATGAAAGACGTTTTTCATCCGGGGATTCCTCTTAGACAATCATACCTGCTCATAAAATGAAGTAAATCTGTTCATATCAGGAAGAGTGGCTGATTCTTTAATATCATGGGGGTTGAACTCAGAGTGGTCATACTTTAAACATCTGAGATTACAGCTAGACTTCTGACATTTGCAATAGAGAGTCCTGGGAAGGAATACAGCTTGAGCAAGAAACTTATTGCTTTAAAAGAGGGTGTGTTTTGGTGGGAATTCACATTGATTGGGTCTGGAGGAGTCATCATTCACTCACTAGTGAGCTGAGTAAAAATGTCTATCCAGCACCAGCCCATCACTATTCCTGGACAAAACCATTAGAAGAAAAAGATAACTGCTTGGTCTGCCTGACAAGAATGCATACTCAACAGTGGCTTGAGTATATAGATGTTCCTTTGAATGGTGTGGCTATCTCTCTAAACTCTTCATGGTATATAGTAAGCACCTCCTGTGATGAAGTCTGTGTTTTGAGAGGTCTGGCTGGAGATAAATCTGAACCTTAGAAGCCTTAGTCGGAGAGATCCTCTGGTGGACTGGGAAAAAGGCACATAAGCTTTACAAGGCAAGTGTGTTCTCTCTGGCTGACGATTGCCAGTTTTGCCCACTATGAACTTTCGCCATCAAAGCCTGAGGCTACCACAGCACCACCTAAAAGAACTATCAGACGAAATGGAGTACTTATTGGCTACAGTCTCCTGACTTGCACACTGATGACACCTGAGAACCATAAAATAATAAGCTGGAACATATGCTTAGGGTCCTGGGTGGGACAACAAATTCATCCCAGCAGTGACTATGAAATCCAACTTTGATCTGCTCTAAGCTTTTCTTCAGAACTTCATTGACAATGTCCCCACAATAGGGAGACTGCTTCAGCATTCTGCATCCTGTGGTATGTGACATTCATTAAAAAAAGACTAAAGTTCTTATTTAGAGTTTGGAAGACAGGTGACTCCATCACAAATGTGGTGGGTGTCACATGCACCATATTACAAGTGCATTTTAGCCTTTGGTACATATAATGCTGTGGGCAAGATTCTGCCACATTTCAACTGAGTATGTGGTCTGCTAAACTCTAAATGCAGCACTAAATGCCAAGGTAAAGTTGCTGACTGGTGTTATATGCAAAGTAGTTGGTGAGAAATCATGCCAAGGACCCAGTCCACTGCAAACATTCACATTAACATTTACATTCGTTTGTATTCTGTAACAGTTAACAAAAGGAGGTCCCACTGCACTTTACAAGGTTGTGAGATTACTTCTGTCTCTGAATAGCTGAGGTTGTATAGTTTGTAAAGTAAATGGCCTTTACCTGCTTGTTCATCTCTATCCATCTACTGACGTTCTAGGAAGGTTCTAGTCTCTATGATAGAAATTGTAGCTAAAGCTACAGTCAAGCTGATCAATGTTCTACCACAAAAGCTATTTATCACTTTAGTTAAGTCAAAGTATGTTTATCATGCAGCTTTTGGTAAGGGACAAAGAGCTTGTGCTTTCCCAACAAGCATGAGACAACAGAAAATTAAAGATAGTCAGCAGGCTATATTCGCATCAAGAAAATTAAAGGCAAAGTTGGAGATAGTAAGGTGGAAGGCATTGGAATATAGGTAAGAACTGTGGTAACTAATATGCAATGAATACGAATACGGAGCTGAGAGTGACAAATTATTTAAGACAATACTGTAGAGCTGAAGAATGAAGTACAGTAAAAATATGTGTTTTGAAAGTGACTAATAGCAATGTTGTAAGAAATTGGGCTATTAGTTGAGAGGTGTGGAATCCTGCCTCAAATAACAAACGCAATCCTTATCAGGGTGAATCACAAAAGTCAAAAAATTAACCTCTGCTTAACTCTCTGGTAAGTAACACAAAGAAGTCAGACTTAACTTGGAGTCAATGTGTAAAGTATTTATGCACCACATAAGCAGTAATGAAGCATAAACACAACATAAGAAAAATCCTAAACCAATTTAGAAAGATAGAGTACATTTAAATTAGGTCACAAATGGATTATTTAAGTTTGGAGTTAGACCATGGTAAGTAGGGGCAGAAATTGTGCCAGTGGTGTAGAAGTTAAATGTCGCTTATGGACTGTAGTGTATATTTACACTGCCCACTAAATGACTAAAGAGGTATGATTCGAAGTACACCATTGTGTACTTTGTGGCTTGTGATTAAAAACCCTGTAGTAACACATATCAGAGAAAAGTGCTCTACATGTAGAAAAACCTACTTTTGTACAATAGCTAGAATACTCATAAGTGTTCCAGGTAGGCCCATAGATTTGGATACTAACTGTATAAAAGTAGGACATGCTAAATAATAAAGGAAATCTGTCCCTACCTTAAAAAGCTACCATATTTTGTTTGTCACTGTAAACATAATCTGGTACTTTCACATAGAAGATTGATTATGAATGTATATAATAAAAGTTTTTTTGTAAATTTAGCAAGACACTTGCTTAAAAACTATTTTTATACCATTTATAAAAATCTAGTTTATAAAAAACTCTAGTTTATTTGTGAAAGTAGATTTTGATATCTGTAAAAGAAAGGCAACATTGAAAATTAATACTTTGTCATACCTGAACGCCTAGAAGTAATAAACCAGTTCTGCTGGCTTCCCTTCCATCCAGTGACTGAAACTGGTATTCACATTAAGTGTAAAAATGTGTTCTGCCTTGAAACAATACATCAGCTTCTAAAGGCAAGACTGTGTGGTGCAATCACTTAACATGTAACTGGCTTGGGCCATTTGGGTTCTACAGGAACATATTTCATCATACAAGGCTAGAGCAAAAGCCAGTCTTTTGACATTGAGATGTCAGAGGGAGGTCCAAATGAAAGACGTTTTTCATCCGGGGATTCCTCTTAGACAATCATACCTGCTCATAAAATGAAGTAAATCTGTTCATATCAGGAAGAGTGGCTGATTCTTTAATATCATGGGGGTTGAACTCAGAGTGGTCATACTTTAAACATCTGAGATTACAGCTAGACTTCTGACATTTGCAATAGAGAGTCCTGGGAAGGAATACAGCTTGAGCAAGAAACTTATTGCTTTAAAAGAGGGTGTGTTTTGGTGGGAATTCACATTGATTGGGTCTGGAGGAGTCATCATTCACTCACTAGTGAGCTGAGTAAAAATGTCTATCCAGCACCAGCCCATCACTATTCCTGGACAAAACCATTAGAAGAAAAAAGATAACTGCTTGGTCTGCCTGACAAGAATGCATACTCAACAGTGGCTTGAGTATATAGATGTTCCTTTGAATGGTGTGGCTATCTCTCTAAACTCTTCATGGTATATAGTAAGCACCTCCTGTGATGAAGTCTGTGTTTTGAGAGGTCTGGCTGGAGATAAATCTGAACCTTAGAAGCCTTAGTCGGGAGAGATCCTCTGGTGGACTGGGAAAAAGGCACATAAGCTTTACAAGGCAAGTGTGTTCTCTCTGGCTGACGATTGCCAGTTTTGCCCACTATGAACTTTCGCCATCAAAGCCTGAGGCTACCACAGCACCACCTAAAAGAACTATCAGACGAAATGGAGTACTTATTGGCTACAGTCTCCTGACTTGCACACTGATGACACCTGAGAACCATAAAATAATAAGCTGGAACATATGCTTAGGGTCCTGGGTGGGACAACAAATTCATCCCAGCAGTGACTATGAAATCCAACTTTGATCTGCTCTAAGCTTTTCTTCAGAACTTCATTGACAATGTCCCCACAATAGGGAGACTGCTTCAGCATTCTGCATCCTGTGGTATGTGACATTCATTAAAAAAAGACTAAAGTTCTTATTTAGAGTTTGGAAGACAGGTGACTCCATCACAAATGTGGTGGGTGTCACATGCACCATATTACAAGTGCATTTTAGCCTTTGGTACATATAATGCTGTGGGCAAGATTCTGCCACATTTCAACTGAGTATGTGGTCTGCTAAACTCTAAATGCAGCACTAAATGCCAAGGTAAAGTTGCTGACTGGTGTTATATGCAAAGTAGTTGGTGAGAAATCATGCCAAGGACCCAGTCCACTGCAAACATTCACATTAACATTTACATTCGTTTGTATTCTGTAACAGTTAACAAAAAGGAGGTCCCACTGCACTTTACAAGGTTGTGAGATTACTTCTGTCTCTGAATAGCTGAGGTTGTATAGTTTGTAAAGTAAATGGCCTTTACCTGCTTGTTCATCTCTATCCATCTACTGACGTTCTAGGAAGGTTCTAGTCTCTATGATAGAAATTGTAGCTAAAGCTACAGTCAAGCTGATCAATGTTCTACCACAAAAGCTATTTATCACTTTAGTTAAGTCAAAGTATGTTTATCATGCAGCTTTTGGTAAGGGACAAAGAGCTTGTGCTTTCCCAACAAGCATGAGACAACAGAAAATTAAAGATAGTCAGCAGGCTATATTCGCATCAAGAAAATTAAAGGCAAAGTTGGAGATAGTAAGGTGGAAGGCATTGGAATATAGGTAAGAACTGTGGTAACTAATATGCAATGAATACGAATACGGAGCTGAGAGTGACAAATTATTTAAGACAATACTGTAGAGCTGAAGAATGAAGTACAGTAAAAATATGTGTTTTGAAAGTGACTAATAGCAATGTTGTAAGAAATTGGGCTATTAGTTGAGAGGTGTGGAATCCTGCCTCAAATAACAAACGCAATCCTTATCAGGGTGAATCACAAAAGTCAAAAAATTAACCTCTGCTTAACTCTCTGGTAAGTAACACAAAGAAGTCAGACTTAACTTGGAGTCAATGTGTAAAGTATTTATGCACCACATAAGCAGTAATGAAGCATAAACACAACATAAGAAAAATCCTAAACCAATTTAGAAAGATAGAGTACATTTAAATTAGGTCACAAATGGATTATTTAAGTTTGGAGTTAGACCATGGTAAGTAGGGGCAGAAATTGTGCCAGTGGTGTAGAAGTTAAATGTCGCTTATGGACTGTAGTGTATATTTACACTGCCCACTAAATGACTAAAGAGGTATGATTCGAAGTACACCATTGTGTACTTTGTGGCTTGTGATTAAAAACCCTGTAGTAACACATATCAGAGAAAAGTGCTCTACATGTAGAAAAACCTACTTTTGTACAATAGCTAGAATACTCATAAGTGTTCCAGGTAGGCCCATAGATTTGGATACTAACTGTATAAAAGTAGGACATGCTAAATAATAAAGGAAATCTGTCCCTACCTTAAAAGCTACCATATTTTGTTTGTCACTGTAAACATAATCTGGTACTTTCACATAGAAGATTGATTATGAATGTATATAATAAAAGTTTTTTTGTAAATTTAGCAAGACACTTGCTTAAAAACTATTTTTATACCATTTATAAAAATCTAGTTTATAAAAAACTCTAGTTTATTTGTGAAAGTAGATTTTGATATCTGTAAAAGAAAGGCAACATTGAAAATTAATACTTTGTCATACCTGAACGCCTAGAAGTAATAAACCAGTTCTGCTGGCTTCCCCTTCCATCCAGTGACTGAAACTGGTATTCACATTAAGTGTAAAAATGTGTTCTGCCTTGAAACAATACATCAGCTTCTAAAGGCAAGACTGTGTGGTGCAATCACTTAACATGTAACTGGCTTGGGCCATTTGGGTTCTACAGGAACATATTTCATCATACAAGGCTAGAGCAAAAGCCAGTCTTTTGACATTGAGATGTCAGAGGGAGGTCCAAATGAAAGACGTTTTCATCCGGGGATTCCTCTTAGACAATCATACCTGCTCATAAAATGAAGTAAATCTGTTCATATCAGGAAGAGTGGCTGATTCTTTAATATCATGGGGGTTGAACTCAGAGTGGTCATACTTTAAACATCTGAGATTACAGCTAGACTTCTGACATTTGCAATAGAGAGTCCTGGGAAGGAATACAGCTTGAGCAAGAAACTTATTGCTTTAAAAGAGGGTGTGTTTTGGTGGGAATTCACATTGATTGGGTCTGGAGGAGTCATCATTCACTCACTAGTGAGCTGAGTAAAAATGTCTATCCAGCACCAGCCCATCACTATTCCTGGACAAAACCATTAGAAGAAAAAAGATAACTGCTTGGTCTGCCTGACAAGAATGCATACTCAACAGTGGCTTGAGTATATAGATGTTCCTTTGAATGGTGTGGCTATCTCTCTAAACTCTTCATGGTATATAGTAAGCACCTCCTGTGATGAAGTCTGTGTTTTGAGAGGTCTGGCTGGAGATAAATCTGAACCTTAGAAGCCTTAGTCGGAGAGATCCTCTGGTGGACTGGGAAAAAGGCACATAAGCTTTACAAGGCAAGTGTGTTCTCTCTGGCTGACGATTGCCAGTTTTGCCCACTATGAACTTTCGCCATCAAAGCCTGAGGCTACCACAGCACCACCTAAAAGAACTATCAGACGAAATGGAGTACTTATTGGCTACAGTCTCCTGACTTGCACACTGATGACACCTGAGAACCATAAAATAATAAGCTGGAACATATGCTTAGGGTCCTGGGTGGGACAACAAATTCATCCCAGCAGTGACTATGAAATCCAACTTTGATCTGCTCTAAGCTTTTCTTCAGAACTTCATTGACAATGTCCCCACAATAGGGAGACTGCTTCAGCATTCTGCATCCTGTGGTATGTGACATTCATTAAAAAAAGACTAAAGTTCTTATTTAGAGTTTGGAAGACAGGTGACTCCATCACAAATGTGGTGGGTGTCACATGCACCATATTACAAGTGCATTTTAGCCTTTGGTACATATAATGCTGTGGGCAAGATTCTGCCACATTTCAACTGAGTATGTGGTCTGCTAAACTCTAAATGCAGCACTAAATGCCAAGGTAAAGTTGCTGACTGGTGTTATATGCAAAGTAGTTGGTGAGAAATCATGCCAAGGACCCAGTCCACTGCAAACATTCACATTAACATTTACATTCGTTTGTATTCTGTAACAGTTAACAAAAGGAGGTCCCACTGCACTTTACAAGGTTGTGAGATTACTTCTGTCTCTGAATAGCTGAGGTTGTATAGTTTGTAAAGTAAATGGCCTTTACCTGCTTGTTCATCTCTATCCATCTACTGACGTTCTAGGAAGGTTCTAGTCTCTATGATAGAAATTGTAGCTAAAGCTACAGTCAAGCTGATCAATGTTCTACCACAAAAGCTATTTATCACTTTAGTTAAGTCAAAGTATGTTTATCATGCAGCTTTTGGTAAGGGACAAAGAGCTTGTGCTTTCCCAACAAGCATGAGACAACAGAAAATTAAAGATAGTCAGCAGGCTATATTCGCATCAAGAAAATTAAAGGCAAAGTTGGAGATAGTAAGGTGGAAGGCATTGGAATATAGGTAAGAACTGTGGTAACTAATATGCAATGAATACGAATACGGAGCTGAGAGTGACAAATTATTTAAGACAATACTGTAGAGCTGAAGAATGAAGTACAGTAAAAATATGTGTTTTGAAAGTGACTAATAGCAATGTTGTAAGAAATTGGGCTATTAGTTGAGAGGTGTGGAATCCTGCCTCAAATAACAAACGCAATCCTTATCAGGGTGAATCACAAAAGTCAAAAAATTAACCTCTGCTTAACTCTCTGGTAAGTAACACAAAGAAGTCAGACTTAACTTGGAGTCAATGTGTAAAGTATTTATGCACCACATAAGCAGTAATGAAGCATAAACACAACATAAGAAAAATCCTAAACCAATTTAGAAAGATAGAGTACATTTAAATAAATAAAATGACACCAAAACAGTAAAGATCCAATCAGTAGAACCAGAGTTAAGAGTTTGTAAGGTTTTAGGTGAAAGATAGTGCCCATAGGCATGAAGCCAACTTCGGGTATCTGGTTGCACTGGACCTAGACAAAGCCACAAGTTCAAGCTGACCATGAAGGAGAGCGGGCCGGATACAGGTCCAAGTTTGGCCTGCTAGGAATTGAACCTTTTGTCCTTGATATGAAGTCTGCGTGACATGGCTTTGTGAGGCTTCACATCACTTGGCATTGATTCTGGTGAAGCTTTCAGCTGCGTGGCTTTGCATCACTCGAATTTGAATCCAATGAAGCCTTTGGGTAGGAGTTGGGTGGCTCTGCGGGGATCGGCACCATTCTGTGTTGGAACTGGTGAAGATTGTCAATGGAATCTGTGTGGTGTGGCTCTGCAAGTCTTTACGTAATTTAGTGTCAGTTCTGGTGAAGCTTTCAGCTGTTCCTGAGGCTTGCAGGGCTTCGCACTGGATCAGATAGAACCTTCAGTTTAGGCAGGAAGAAGTAAAATGTGACTTCAGCCAAGTGTCCCTGACCTGGAGGAGAGCACTTGGAGGGTCAGGACTCACTCCCACAGAGGCCAGCAGAGGGGACCAGGTCAGGTCCAGTGGGTCTGGTCAGCTGGAAAGCAGCAGTGGCCTCTGGAAGCTTGATGTGTCCTGTAGCTCAAACAGGAGGTTAGCCAACTGACACTTGGAGTCACGCTGGGTAGCCTGGGTTCAAGTCAAGCAGGTCCAATCTTCCTTCTTCAGTCAGCAGAGCAGTCTCTTTTCCTCAGACAACAGTTCAGTCCTTCTTCTGATCTTTCACTGGTCCAAGAGTGTTCTGATGAGTGGTTCTGAAGAGGCCACATTTATATCTGCCAGCCTTTGTGTGGGGATTTCCCAGACCTACCACCAAAACTGGTTCTGGTCAGTGTCTCTCCTTCCCCTGGGTTTGGCTCCAGACTGTCTAAGGTGACAAAGGCAAGGGCAGGCCTGGTGTCTGATTCTGTTGTGTGTGCTGCAGGAAGTGCCCTTTGAAACATAATCAGGGCAGGACACAACTCCTCCCCAACCATCCTGTCAGGAAGACACTCTGCCCTCACACCTAGGCCTCTTTTGTCTCACTGTCTGGAAGCAATATGCAAAACACCACAGGAGAGCTATTCACAGTCATTTGACCCTGGACACTGGCAGAAAGACACATTTGGTTTGGACAGAAAGATGGCAACTTTCTAAAAGTGATGCAGTGACAAATGATGGACAGAATGCTGAATGAATTAAGCATTCACCCCCAGTAAAGAGATCTGGGTTAAATACATCATTCTTTTGCTCCCTACGCCACCCCAGTTTGGACCCACTCATATGCAAATCAGTCTTGACCCTGTTCCTCATAGGGACAATCCAGCCCGAATCGCCCAGCCAGGTCCTCCCTGGACCAAAAACAAGCATCCTGGGACCCCTCATCAGTCAGGCTAGCTTGAATCGAGTGGTACAGTGAGCATGGGACCCACGTCTGGGCATACCCATCCCACTTAGGGGGAAAAGTGAAGAGGCACAGGGTCAAGACTGATTTCCATATAGCTGGGTCTAAACTGGGGTGGCATGGTGAGCAAAAGACTGATAGATTTAACCCAGATCTCTTGACTGGGGGTGAATGTTTTGATTTGTTCTGCATTCCGTCCATCATTTGTGTGTCTTTTTTCTTTCTCACCCTAAGTGCGCCGGGTATGTCCAGACATGGGTACCGGGCTCACTGTGCCACTGGATTCAAGCTAGCCTGGCTGATGAGGGGTGAAACCCCAAAACCGGTCCTAGGATGCTTGTTTCTGGTCCAGTGAGGTCCTGGCTTGGCAGTTCGGGCTGGACTGTTCCCATGAGCAGGAGGCACAGGATCAAGACTGATTTGCATATAGTTGGGTCTAAACTGCGGTGGAATGGTGAGCAAAAGAAAGATGGATTTAACCCAGATCTCTTGACTGGGGGTGAATGTTTTGATTTGTTCTGCATTCCGTCCATCATTTGTGTGTCTTTAACTTTCTAAAAGTGGCATTTTTAAAATTGTAACTTAAAATCCGACTTCATGATCAAAGAGAATTTAAAATTAAAATTAATTTAAGGTTAAACATAATGTTTACATCTGCTCCCAATTTAAAGTTAGCACATATAAAAGTTAATAAGATTACCTAGTGTTAGTATATGGGAAAGATAGGTCTCACAACACAACAGTGAAAAATTACTTAATAGGTTTTTCACTGTCAGGACATGTAAAACTTAAACACACGTTCTACTTTTTAAACACTAATCTACTGCTCTGTGAGCCTTTAGGGCCCACCATAGGGGTGACTTATAAGTATTAAGAAGTAAGGTTTGGGCCTGGCAAAAGGTGCATTTTCCAAAATTGAACTGCTGAGCCGGTACATTTTGCCAGGTAGAAATGGCAGTGTAAAACTGCACTACAGTCTGCAGTGGCATGTTTTACTTTAGTGAATGGCACAATGAGTGCTGCAGCCCACTAGTGGCATTTAATTTACAGGCCCTGGGTACATGTAGTATCACGTACTAGGGATGTCGAGGTAAAATAAATGTACTAATCAGGTGTAGGCCAATTTCGACATGTTTTAGGGGGCGAGCACAAGGACTTTACCACTGGCTAGCAGGGAATAAGTACAGAGAGTCCTAAAAGCCAATAAAAACTTGTTTAGCAAAGGAAGGCAGAAGGAGGCAATAATATGGTGTGACACTTCAGAAAGAGGCAGGCCCAATAGATGTGATAAGTAAGTACTAAAGAGTAGAACATTAAGATCAGTGAGGTAGCACACATTAAAAATAGTTTATGGTATCGGCAAAGGGTGGAGCCAGGGTGGATACCATAAACAATGGTAATGAAATTAAATGTGATTAAAGAAATTGTAGGAATACAAAGGCCCATAAACAAAATGAGATGATAAAATAGTGAGATAGATAAATGTGTCAAAGGCATTGGATAATGTAGATAAATCAAGGAAATGTAAGTGTTTGTACTGCTGAGACAAGGTGGGGGAATATACAATGGAAATAGGGTGAGCTTCTCCGGAATGATATGATCTAAGTCTGGATTGAAGTTGGCTGAGGAGAACGTTAGTATTGAGGCAAGTAGATGTTTGCTTATATAAAGACATTTCAGAGAAGGTGAGAAATGGCGAACTACATGGCAGGTGCAATTCCCTCCCAGACACTTTACCATTTAGGAAAGCAATAGATATTTTGAGATTGGACCAGTAGCAGTTAATGCCTAGAGGACTGCAGGTGATATACTGTGCTATATAAATTCCTTCTATGGTATGGTTTCATATGATAGGAGGTGCGCACGGGGCAAGACTGCATTTTAAAGGGTGGTTAAGACAGCTCAAGCACAGAAAGGGAGATGGAAGGAATGCTCGGGGTAGCATTCCAGCTGATCTTTCTTTTGCCCACCATGCCACCTCAGTTTGGACCCAGTCATATACAAACCACTCTTGACCCTGCTCCAGTGGGAATAGTCCATACAAAACTGCCAGGCCACGTATTCCCTGAACCGGAACACAAGCAACCAAAGACCCATGGCCTACCTAAATGGCACTAAACATATCCAAAATTCGAGATATGGTAAAGCACATAATAAGTTGTTTAAGCAAAATGGGGTAGATAGAAAAAAGTTCAGGGCCACAAATATTTGAAATGTTGGTACATTGAGCAGCAAATTGATGTGAGTGAGAAACAAGAGGTTGGAAATAGAGAAGAAAGATTGGCAATTGCTTTGCGAAATAGCATTGCTATTGGTAAATGGATTAGAGAGGGAATAGCAAATGTAAATCAGCGAAAGAATAGCTTAGCAATCGGTGGGAGAGAGATGAAACAAGTGAATAACTATTGCTTTATTGACATCATAATTTAAGTCGATCTAAGACACAGACGCATATATGCATGCCAGCGCATACAGACACAATCACACGCATAAAAGCATGCACCTGACCAACACTCCACCGTCTGAAAAATGGACGCATATAACTCATTGAACAAAACTGGGTGCCGTTTATGATTACTACTTAGGATATCTTTTGTCCTACAACACCTGAATTTTGAAAAGCAGTTGGAAAGAAAATGCTCGTTCTAGGGTGCAACTCTTCAGTCCAAATGTCTGATTATGTCCCGGAGCACAAGTACCAATCAGGCAGGTGTGCAGAACGTCAGCTGGGTTCATTAGTGAGCTCAGGCAGACAGGTGCACCTGGAAGTTAAAGTAGCTGCTAGATGGATGCTTTCATCAGGGCTCCCTCTCTCTGTTTACTCTGATCATGCTGGCTACAACTCAGTATGACCCAAACACGAATTATCTAAGATGATTTCAGAACGAGCTGCTTGAAAATAAATGAAAGGCATGTATTATACTAATTACCAGGCTGCTATAGAAGAATGCTTGTTTGCAACAACTCTCACCAGTCTCTGTCTAATGAGCCTAATTTACCAGTATTCATTGGGATTCACGTTATATTTAGGACATAGATATTAACTTATGGAAGGTAATATTCGATAAGGAAATCCTTATACACGAGACTATAAAATCAGGATTAGCTATATATTTAAAAAATGTATTTTATTTAGGTTAGTTTAAAAGATTAGCTAGATAAAGATTAGATACACAATTATGTGCTAAAGTACATGCGCAAAAAACATATGTCAGGTTAGTAAATGGTGGTTTACATAGCAAGCTTCCGAGCACACCAAAGTTACATAACTTCTGAATTTTCTAAACTTTTCACAATTTCAGAAATTGGTTAATCTTTTAGTTATGTTCGTAAAACATCACTTTACGCACTGTTCCTGCATGTCTTGCTACTCACATAGTTCATAGTTTGTACCACTAAGGAGCACGTCTTAACGTTGTGGCACCAGAATATCCTTGATATTGTGTCTTAAATGTTGTTTACAAAAATATCTCCCAATTACAGTTAAAAATTCAAAATCTGCAAACAATGGGATGATATTTTTGTAAACAATATTTAAGTCAGACGATATTTCTGTTTAGGATATTCTGACGTAAATACATATAAATGGCAAGTAAGGGCATGGCAGAGAGCATGCATTGATTAGGGGGACATCCCTTAGTGCACAACACAGCAGAGCATGTCAATGCAATCACAAACAACAGCACAACAAAGCACAGCAACATACATGCACAAACGAAAATAAAATAACAATCACCAAAACAACATCACATTGAAACAACACACCAGGGCAACAACACAACATTCCAACACAACAACACACCAACACAATCACAACACACAAGACAACACAATAGCATACCAACTAAACAAAAAATAACAAAAAACAACTTGAACATCGTATACCAACAGAAATCACACATTAATTAACAAAAATTAAAGACACAGTAAAAAAACACAATACAACAACAAAACAAAAATCCAAAACCATAAACATTAAATTGTTTGTATTGTATTTTGGTATTCTTGTCAGAGTATGAGGCTATTTCGCACACTAAGCCAATCCATTCATCAAGCACTGGGACTCTGGAACAGTCCAACCTGCTCTTCTTCAGAAAAAAATTGAAACTCATTTCTCCAACTCTACTTTAAAGACTACCTCCACACTGAGAACAACTCACATACACTTTGTTGAGTGTTTTTTTTTTTTATACTTGTGAAGCTTTCCTTTGCTCATGTGTTTAGATATGTGATATACAAATATTACTAATAAATATAAAGTAACTATAGTTTTGTGGTTGTGTTTTTTGTGTTGTTGTACTGGAATTATATTGTCGCTAGTTGTGTAGCTGTTCAGTATTAAGGCTTTCTATTGTTCTGTGATGTGTTTTTGTGTTGTGTTGTTCTTTTGTTGTAGTGTGTTGTATTCTGTTATTGTCTTGGTACAGTTATCTCGTGATTTTATGGTGTGTTGTTGCAATATGTTGTTGGTTTATGCTGTTATGTTATTGTGTTTGTGTTGTTTTGTAATGTGGTGTACTCAAATGGTTTTGCATTATCGTGTGGTTGTGCTCTCGTTGTGTTCTATTGTGTCTTAGTATAATTAAGGTGCTTTTTTTTATTTATTTTTAAGCTGTATTATTGAGCTGTTATTGCTTTTTGTTGTTTGATATGGATATTTTAGAGACGTCTAGGCATCAAGCTATTCTTCCTGATAAAAACAACACATTCATTTACATTTGCATTAAAAAGCAACTATTTACCACTGCCAACGATAACATATGTTGGACCTGGCCCTTTTTGCAGGGTTATCCCCAAAACTTTTGCCTTCCTCCTGTATTTTTTCTGACCTGATTTTGTTGGTTTTATGACTTTGGGCACTTTACCACTACTGATCAGTGCTAAAGTGCATGTGCCCTCTCTTGTAAACTTGGTAAGATTGGTCTACACCTGTTTGGCATATTTAATTTATCTGTAAGTCCCTTGTACAGTGGTATCCCATATACCCAGGGCCTGTAAATTAAATGCTTCTAGTGGGCCTGCAGCACTGCTTGTGCCACCCACAGAAGTAGCCTTTCAAACCTGTCCTAGACCTCTGCCACTGCAGGGCCTGCATGCGCAGTTTACTGCCACAGTGACGTTGGCACTTAAAGTGCTTGCCACGTCTGAAACTCCCCTTTTACTACATATAGGTCACCCCTAAGCTAGGCCCTAGGTAGCCCTATGGGCAGGGTACTGTGTAGGTAAAAGGTAGGACATGTGCCTTTGTTGTATGGCATGTCCTGGTAGTGACAGTCTATTTGGTTTCTCACTGCTGTGAGGCTGCCCTCTCATACATTTGCATTGGGAATTCCCTGATATGTGTTTCAGTGATAATTTCTGATATGAAAGAAGTAGCGTGGCCATGTTTGGATATGTGTGGAATGGTAGCGATAAATCCTGCTTATTGGTGAAAACGGATTTGTTATTACTATTTTAGAAATGCCACTTTTAGAAGCGGGCATTTCCATATGCCTATGACTCTTTGTGCCCTGCCTGGTTGTGTATTCACTGTCTGGTTTAGACTGACAGGAGAGGGGATGTGCATTCACTCTAGAAAGTCACAAAGGGAGTTGAGGTGTGTCCTGCCTTTCTTGGGTGACTCATAGTTGGCTGAATGGGCCTGGTCTTCATTTAGAGTGGTAGGAGGAGTTATCACCAGCACCTGTATCGGGCTGTGCCTGCCTTTCACAATGCTGTCTCCGCCCCCTGTAGTGTGTCTGGAGCCTGAGCTGGGATTTGAATGGGGGTGTTTGAAGTGCCCCCAGAACAAAGGCTTTACACATTGCCTCTGGGGATAAGTCTGATTGCTCTGTGCCAAGCTACCGGGGGTGAGCACAGGTTATCTTTGTTGTGTACCTAACGTGCCCTGACTAAAGTGTTGGGTTCTGCCTGGCTTAAGTGCATACCCTAGCCAACCAGAAACCCCATATCGAACAACATACCACTACTGTTGTTTTTCAACTTATCAGGACATCATACATTCCAAAACACTGGCAGAGAAAGTAGCTTGAATTAGTGAATACCCATGCTCACTATATGTGATCAGACCATATATATTTTTTCTTTTTAAATGTTCTGTTATGAACCCCACATCTTTTGAGTGGGAGGATATCCAGGTAGATCTCCCAAGCCCAAGAGAATTAATACATAGCGAACTCTCTTCCGATAAAAGGATTAGTGGCAGGTGTTTTCCACTCCTCTCTACAAGTTATGTAAATTTAGATAAGGAGTGTTAGAAGTCAAACAGCAATAACTCTCAGCTTCAGGGAGCATACACTATATACAGCTGGATCCCAACCCTAGACACTAGTTGTTGAAATTTTACAACATACAGTTATTTATTATACCATATTTCTTGAGTATCAGAATGATGGTAATGATTATGGTAATCTCAGCAGCCATAACACTAAACAAAATGAACATTATGGAAACACCAAGAATATGTCATCACACGTCCCTAGTTTCCCTATTTGATTAGCCTAGTTTGCTACCTCTTAGCTAAATGTGCATTCTTATCCTAATGATTGCTCTATTGACTGATTGATTATTAGAACTCTCTAATTATTACTATGCTAAGCCGTGGAAGTATCTCTGCATGCATTATAAATGCATCAGGCCTGCTATTGGAGAGCAAAACTTTGGCATGCCTTGCTTAGGAATCTGTCCTCATGTCTGCTCCTCCCAAATGCTCTCATCCCTTTATTCCTTCTCCTCCAATTGTTCTCTATTGAGAGGGGATGGGGAACTCCTATACAGTTTCTCATATCATTTCTCTGGAACATTAGCAAAGCCTCTGTTACATGAGAACATGAACGACAGGCAAATGTAGTATTTCTTTTTTCTCCTAAGTTTGATTTGTATGAGGCAAAATGGCCTTGTAATTCTAATCACTATAGATAGCCCTCCAGCCAGGGCTGGCTTTAGCGCTGGTGATGCCCGGTGCGACAATCATTTTTGCCGCCCAACATACCATGACCGCCTCCGCGGCATCTCTCACTACCACCGATCAAAAGTGCTCCTGATCTCTCCAATCATATGTTATTGCTAAACACAGCACCCCCCCCTGAGGTCAGCATCCCCTCCACAGGTGAGCGCCCAGTGCGGCCGCACCAGTGGCACTGCCCCAAAGCTGGTTCTGCCTGCAACTTTCAAAATGCCGAAAATATCAGTTCTCTGTTTTGTAAGCACAACTAATTTCAACTTACAGCTCTGAAAATAATGCCTAAAAATAATATGGCAATAATGCACGCATTGTTTGCATTACCATTTAGAATATTTGTTGCTTAGGCCCTACATCTAATGCACAGATACTCTAAAGAGTTAGTGCTTTCCTGTTGGCATAAAATCAACTCTGCCTTGTATGTAACATGGATGTACTGTGGAAAAACCCTGCCGTTCGCAATAGTTGGCATTTCTTTTCAGCCATCAATTCTGAATAATTTTAAGTTTAATAAACGTGTGGGTTTACTACGATATCAGGTTTTTTACCCTATTCTAATGCAACTATGACAATTCTGAAGCATAAATTACTCACATATCACATTAGTTTGTTGCCACAGCAGGGTTGGGTTGCATTTCCATGATGTGCACAAGGATAATGCCTGTGCCCTTGAGGCCTGAACCATTTATTTCTTCTCGAAGGATCTTCTCCCAGTCAGATATCAATGTTTAGGAATCTACTTACACAGTATTTGATTCTTTAAAAGACTGATTGTTTCATATTTGTGCGGGTTATAAATGAGATGCACTTGTCCTCGATTCATATAGGATTTTGCCCCCAAACCTAATTCACTGATTCTTTATTGATTGATTAGTACTGTATAACAAATGATTAGGTGCAAAATACCTTCAGACAGGGTTGAAGTACTAGTAGGGCGAACAATAAGGCACTTTTCCATTATCAAATGTGTGAAATTAAGAAGTAAGCAGTAGCGGCTGCTACCAGACCCAGGTGGTAGGGCGGGTGGTGGGGGGGAAGGAGGGAGAGAGGACGAAAAGAGAAAACAAAATACGTACCAGTAACTGCTGGCCGCTGCCTCTCCTCTGTCCTCTGTCATCTTCCTTCTCTTCCTGCAGTCCCGGCCGGCAGCAGGAAGCACCTGGGCTCCCAAGCTCCCCTGAGCCAATCACTACGCTGCAATGCAGTGTTGTGGTTGGTCTGAATGCCGTGGTTTGGCGCTCAGACGGGAAATAGGAGGCTGTGCATGTTCCTCACCAGGCTGTGTAATGCAGCCTGGTAGAGAAGATGCAAAGTGCGCAGGACTGTTTGGCCGGCCCAAGAGGGCTGGCCAAGCAGTCATGCGCACTTAGGGAGTGTAAACCACTCCTCCCCCTGCTCTGGCCTGACCCGAGAGCCACCGATGAAATAGGAAAACTAAAATGATAATAACGATAGTTGTTATCATTTTATTTTTCCTTTTGTTCCGTGGGGCGACGCTCCTTGGCCTTAGCGGAGGAGCCGCAATGGGAAGTAAGTCACACCTACTAAAGAATAAAAGCGCCTTCTCATAGAAATACCTCTGTGAACAAGCCAGAAAATATCTTTAAGTGCAATCAATGACTATATTGTTGCATACTTATGCCTGAAAGATGGCGAACTACACAGCAGTGACCGGGATGCTGAAACACTAATGACTGCTGAAAGCAAAGGATGTCAGCAACCTAGATTGGGTGGGGGACAGGGGCGTAGCTAGGCACTCTGCCGCCCGTGGCGGTCCCTGCCTTTTGCCGCCGCGCTGAAGAGCGGTGGGGGGGGGATGCTGGCGATGATTTTAGCGACCGCCGCCGCCCCCAAAACTCGTGCCGCCCGGGGCGCACCGCCCCCTCCGCCCCCCCTTGCTACGCCACTGGTGGGGGATCATTCCGGCTGCACTCCCATGCTCTCTACCCACATTGAGGGAAATCTGCACACTCTCCACCACTGGGCACGGGGCTAGTCTTGGCACATGTATTATAAAAACAGGCATTTTGGTGCTGGAGACTTACCTCTATTTGCATGAAGAACAGCCTCATGCACATGGAACCTCACCTTGTGAATTGACCACATTTAAAATAATGTATAATTTGTTCGTACAGCTCTGGGCCATGAAATATACAACATAAATGACTCAACGAAATTACAAAGTAATGCTGGGAATATCTCCGAATGCTAACTAATAGAATACAGTGCAAAGAAAGGGCATCATCTCTGAAAGCGAATTTCCTGTTGCATGCATCAATATTCATAGTGTTTGAAACTGTGTGATTAATCTGCTTCCTTCATAAGTAAGTATTCCTATTATCTTGCTATATATTTTCCCCCACAAGTCACCGTTGTGCTCTTTGATTTGAGTTCTCTGTGGGCCAAGGGTTCCAACAATGAAACCCTCTTTTGAAGTGAATTAGACAGCCATTAGCCATTCACATAATGTCAGGCTCAGTCAAGATCAAACATCATTTGTGTGCCCCACACAATGTGAGATCTAATCTCAATTCCATTCATGGCAGATAAATAGGAACATTTCCCCCCTACAGCCCAAGAACCAGAATCACATCACTCACTTGGAAAAGGGAGATCATTTGAGAGAAATGGGGCCATATCATGACCCTATCATGTGTTGCACTGATACAGAAAGGGTCTGTGTATTTCTGTTTTCCCGTCTACATACCAGGAGCGGACTGGCCTAGAGGGCAATCAGGTAGTGTCTGACGGGCGGGGTAAAAGGTCAGTGTCTGGGCGGCTTTTTGGCTGTTTGTGGGCCTATTTTATAGTCTCCAGGGCCTGTTTTTCCTATTGATTTCCTTGATATTAAAACAAGCATTGTCTGTAGCAAATTAAAATCCATGCAGGCTTCCATTCCCTTCAAAACATTTAAACAGTGTGTCTTTACAAGTTCAAAACCGTCCCAATGTGCAAACATGGGCCACTTTTTTAGCCTTCTAATTAACTTAATTCACTTATGGACGGCACTTTTATTTTGGTACCCAAGCCTATTTTCTGTACCAGTCCGACCCTGTCAGTGGCACATACATTTACATCAGAGCTCTGAACCACGAAGAGGCAATTACTGTCCTGTTTTTTTTTTTTTTAACTCTGCTGTCTGCAGCCCACACACTGCAGATACACTTGGAGATTTGTAGAGTTTGTGGGCATTCATGTGCCAGTTTCAGAGAAGATTCTGATGCTGTAAATGTAGATACATTATCATGCATGTATGTTTTGCATTTGAATACTCCATGAAATCTAGCACTGTCATAAATAAGGCTATGGGACTTTATTTGGCAATGTTGAGCGTTTTATAATTACTAAAATAACAAAAATAGAGGCCCCTGGCATATGTTTGGTGGGGAAAGAAGGGAGACATAAAGGCTCAAAGACGATAAACAAAGTTTGTGTCTCTGAAACGTTGGAATAAATGTCCAGTCATAAGCGAAATGTAAAGTTTCACAATTACATACATGGTTGTTATATGGCAGTGTGTGGGAAAGAAAGACCCTTTTGGCAGTCAAAATGCAGAACTTACCCCTCGAATGCTGCCCTCCAGTGGAATTCTTTGTTATTGCAGACATCACTCTTGAGCCTGGCACCACTAAAAAGAATAAAAAAGAGAACCATTCTGTAATTTTCACGTTTGGCCAATGGTTTAATTTTATTTTCCCACTACAGTTTTGAGTTTTCTGATGTCCATGTTAGTGAAGCAAAAGGGATGGGAATTTACAACTTCCCCACCCATATCTGTAAATTCATCTGAATTAACCATTCATATTAATGGAAACGTTGGACAGAACCAGACACGTGGAACTACAATTACTGCTGTGGAAAATGAAAACACTCTTAGAAAATATGTCCTGCTCAACTTGGAATGCATATCTGTTGCCTATTTTGGAAGTTTGTAGTGGAAAAATAAAATTAAAATCAGCGTCAAATACGCAAATATTACAGAATTTTCTTTTTCTTGAACACTACAATTTATATCGTGGTGCCAATTAAAACAAAGTTACTTCCTGTAGAGCCTTGAACATCCACGGGCGTGTGAAATGTTAATTTCATGACATCCTTTAGCATGCTTGCTGTTATTACGGTCCAGAAATAACTTATGTTGCCAGTACATTCTTTATTTTATTTAAAAATTGCTTGTTCCACTCCAATTTTGACGTGCAGAACGGTAGCATTTTGTGTGACAAAAGGTGGCATGTATATTTCTTGAATTTTATATATCACAGTATAATTATGCATACTCTTAAAACTGGGAAAATTTGAAAAAACCCTTGCTGTGCTGCTAAAGCTTTTAAAATGTAATCTCAGAAAAATAATGAAAAAATACATAACCTGACGTTCACATTTCACCTTATGATGACCTGATTTATGGACATGTTTAAATCACTTGGGATAAGGAGGATTATACTGATTATAACAACCAGGGATATTTTCATATTAATATCTCTCCTCACAGATTCAACTCCAAATAAACTCTCACACTTCCAATGTAAACACCTAATTTGGGGCCTATTCACAAACTGCACGTTGTAGTACGTGTGCAGTACTACAGTGGTACTACTAGATGACAGGAAATTAAATGAATTAGTCCACCACAAGTTATAAGGTCACCATCTTGTTAGGTCCAGTTAAAGGTTTCAGTAATTTAAACCTGGGCTCAACCTCTGGTAGCTATGGCACAGAGCAGACAGGCATAAGGCTTAAGAAAATGTGTAAAGCATTTAGAAATACCAACACAGTTAAAAAGTAAAAAAAAAATAGAATAAAAAGCTCAAAAAGTGCAAAAAGAGGAAAGCACCATTGGAAGTAAATGGTGATGATACATCAGGATCTAGGCCAACTGCAATGGAGCACGGGTTGGAGGTTTTACCTTGGGAGTTTTCTTTCTGGAAGTCAAAATCTTTCAGCGGGGGAAGGCAGCATGCAGTATCCGAGAAGGGCTTCATGAAATCCAATAGGCATTGGACGAGGTCCCAGTCAAGCTATTGGTTTTGACGAAAAAAACCTCAGTGCGGGAGGAATATAAATTCCCACCCAGGGAAGTTCTCTCACCGGCTGGATACTTTTGGAGCTTTTGTCCGGTGACCCTTTCTATGTTCAGACATGCTTTCTTTTTTGGAGCTTGGAATCCTTCACCGGGGAAAGGCTAAATCCAAAGAGGGCTCCATAAGGCCAGATACCTTCCAAATGAGGTCCCGGAGAATTGGACTGCTACGGCATAGAAGCTCTGAGCAAGGAAAACCTGTTTCTGCAGCCCTGCGGCAATTCAACTTGGGCGGATCGGCATTGCATGTTTGTTGCTGTCCCCTGGAAGTCTTCAAGTTTAAAAAACTTAGAAGTCCCAGGTTGTCAAGCATGTAACGAGAAGTCTAGTTACACACAGCCAATGGTCCCAGGGCCTCAGGAATAGCACTTGGGGCCAAGACTCAATCCAATATAGGCCACCAGAAGGGTCCAAGTCAGGCCCAGTTGGTACTGGTCAGATCTTCAGGAAAAGGGCTCTTATAGCTTGTTGTTTCCCTATAGCTTACACAGAAGGTCAGCCAACTAACCCTTGGAGTCCACTTCTTTGTCCTGGGAACAAGGGGAAGGAGATCCAGCACTTTGTACTTCCTCTCAGGTCTCAAACAGCAGTGGCAGTCCTTCTTCTGTTCTTCCACAGGTCCAGAATTGTTATGAAGAAAGTGTCTTGGGGTGCCACATTTATGCCTGCCATTAACTTGTGGGTGGGGTGACTCCTGTCCCTTCCCTTACCAAGAGGGTAACAGTTCCTAGAGGTAACCATACCCAGCTTTGCAGCACTTCCTGTGTGCCCTATTGCAAACAATCCCACAGTGCCCCCTCACTCACTAAATTCAAGATGAAGAAATCAATATTCACTAGTGCAGAGCCTGCGCGGCCAACTATAGGTATGGTCATGGTAATCAACAGATGAGCAGCCCTCTCCTCTTGAGTCACTCCTAAGCAAGTCTGGGGGTAACTTCCACCCACGGGCTGGTGCCAGCCTCTCTGGTAGGTCAAAAGAAGGGAGCTGTGCAGGTGCCATCTGATATCTGCTTGTGACAGGAGATGCCTCTTTGGAGTAAATTAAGTTCTTGAGTACTGTCTAACTGCTATTCCTGCCAGAGGAACAAAATACCTCCCCACATCAAGGCCATTGTCCCTGCTCTGAAAGTAGTTGCCACATCTCAACAGGGCCATTCACCAGTTGGATAACATTTGGAGGCTAATGCAATTAGCCTCTAGGAGCTTCAGGCAGGGAAAATATTACTTTCTGAAAGTCCTCTTTCCTTAATATTTATTAAAAAGTTGACTTAACCATTGAGTAGGGATTTTTAATAAATATTCAAAATTGTCCTTGAATTATCGTTCTAGCTCTACCCTAGCCTGAGACAGCAGAATATTGAATATTGCTTCCCAGTATTTCTCTATGGGCAGCCTTTCTACACTGAAAATAGCATTTGTGGGCTAGTCACTGTAAGGACATGGTAACTTTAAAATCTGTACATGTCCCACTTTTAAATACCATGCACCCTGCCTTGTGGGCTAACAGGCCTAGACAGGGCTAACTCATTAGTATTTGAAATGGAGGTTTTCTCTTGTCAAAAGATTTATTCTGACAGGTCGAAATGCAGTTCTAAAACCGCAGCATCCGGGCTTCAGTGGAAGGCCTGGAGTCATGTTTATCTTGTCATACTTTTGGATGGCACAGAAGTAATGCCAGTGCTGCATTGCATTACATTTCTTAGTGATAGGTGTTCAATGGGTGGAGCATGGGTGTTCCGATGCATCCACCCATTGATTTCACGCTATTCCAAATTTACTAAGGTTTGTAAAGGTTGAGCTGAGTGAAATCTATATGCCTACTAAAGAGAGACATAATGAGGAGAAATATATTTATTTCTCCCTGTTACTTTCTCTTTCTATATGTGATGCATCACCAGTTGTGTGCCGCCTCCCTGAAGCTGGACTTCGCATGTGGATCCATGCAATGCGCCTCAACCAGGATTTAAGATACTTTCTTCAGCGGGCCTAACGTGTGGCCCTGTAGCTGGCCCATGCTATCAGCAGTAAGCCTAAACTTGTGACTTTGTCCAGTTCTACTAATTAGAGTTTTGTCATTTTGATCCTGCTTTATTTATTAAATTAAGCTTTATTGTCCTAACCTGGTGTGGGATCCATGTTGTGTTTTCACTGTTTAACTGTTTGAAGTGTTGCACAAATACTGCTCTGTGTCAAGCTACCAGGGGGTGAGCACAGGTTAATTTAAGGTTTGCATGTGCCTTGCCCTGACTAGAATTGTGGTTGCTGCTTGTCCAGAGCTCATACTCCAGTCAACCAGTAACCCAATTTCTAACACTTAGCAAATCTGCCCCTCAATCTATATTCACCCATCTCCATGAGAGCAACTGCAGCGTGATATCATCTGTTCAATATTAGAAGAATCCCCGCATGCCACACTGCCACGTCCTGCAGTCCTTCAGACTGCTCTACTGGTCCTCACACAGTACACATTCTCTCCCATCAAAAACAGAATGATTCTCTTCTTAACAACAACCACTAACCACAAGTTAAATGGCTTTTCTCTATCTTTAAAGCACAGTTGAACTTTGTTATATTGCTCACCTGTTCACTGATTTTATATTTCCATGCACATAATTTAACTTTTACTCCCTCTACCGAAATTAGCCCACTGCAATTACCTCCCATTGATTACCGGCCTAAGCCATCTTTATCGACCATCTAAATTGATTGCAAAACTCATGTCATGAATAAATATTTATTATCAACTTTTGTGACCTATAACATGTGATCCGTGGTCTCTGGCAGTGCAACATGAGATGGTTGCATAGTAAAACATTCATACAGTGAGTTTTATTGTTGGTTGATGATGATTTTGACTTGCTTGAATACTCAATATATAAAATTATCCTTATTAAAATTGCCACTACCTGTGTTCAAGAATATTATGTAAAAAGGATGCAAATAGGCCTGGTCACATGTGAAGTACTTGTATCTCAGAGAAGAATGCCTGATGTCTGGTAGGGTAGGTGGACAGGAAACATCTCTCTTTTGTAGAGCGAAACACTGTATCCAAAACCACAAGTTTCAGTTGATCAACAACATTTTCAATTCTGGGGGACACTGTGCCAGTCGGCTGAGCACCATGTCCAGCTATTCACTGTCTGGTTGTTAGGTTTCAAATTCCCATCCCTGCAATGCACTTCTTTCACGTTATATTAGGTTAGCAATGTGTGGCTAAATAGATGCCAGTTGTATTCACGTTATGCAACCCACTGAGGTATCCCCGTAATGTGCAGGCTTCAGTTAGCGAGTGTGACTCCATTTTGCATTTCGTAATCCTTATTAGGCTGCTTAGACTGTGCCTGAGTTAGGCCTCATGGCTTGTAATGCTTGCCTCAGCAGAACACTGTATTTCGTTATTATTTTTTCTTTCTGTCCAAGGCTGTTTCCCGACTTGCTAATGAGGAGACCATTCTGCTCTCACATACCTATCTAAGTGTGTAGTTCTGCTCCCACGTTAGGAGACACTAAGACCCAGCACAGTGGCCTTGGGTCTCTGATAACATGTACCCATCTGGCAGGTGGTAGCTCATCTCCCTGTGCCTCCTTTGTTCATGTTCGGCCCAGGCCGGTAGTTTTCCATGGTGGGCGGGGTTGGAGGCTCCTGGGGAAGAATGATTACTCACTGTAGACTGTTGGGGAGTCAGTCCATCGGCAGACATCTTAGGGTACAGGTCATGATGGACTCCTCTGCAGAGCATTACTAATAAATGTAAGTTTGCATTCTCTACTGTCTGACCGACTCTTCATTCTTGGGAAGGCATAGCAGGTGGTTGTGACAAAAACCCGAGTGGCCCTAGAGGGCCACTTCCTTCAGTTGGCGCCCGAACAGGGACCCCGCAAGGTGATCCGACTCGCCCGTAATCGTGTTGTAGGGTCGGGGGTGCGTTTGGTCGGTTGGGTGGACCGGGGTACCCCACACAAGACCGAGCTTGGTTCTCACAGCTGCCACGCCCGGCTGATTTGGCGCCCCCTCGTCTAGTGGTCACCAGCTGGGGTCCTGAGAAGGCGAAACCTTGGAGTTGACCGTTTGGTCCGAAGAGTCGGCAGTGGAGAATAACATGACTCGACCTGTGTGCACCAGGTGAGTGATTTGATTCTTGGAAAAATGGCGCCATTCTTGATCGGCACGAGCCTGCGGGCTGTGCCTTGATACAGTCTCAGGACTGTCTTGTCTACAGTTTTTGAACTGCCTTGCTTGAACGACACAAGTCAACAGGCTGTGTCTTGGTACGGTCTCCGGACTGTCTTGTCTTGTATTGAACTTGGTGGGTCTGCCGACCCTTGAAAAAAGGCACAGAGTGTTTGCGAGCAGTTCACCGGACCACCTGGAAATTTGGCTCGCGCTTGAAAAGGCCCAGGACTGCCCGCGAACAATCTGCCAGGCCAACTGGTAATTTGGCTAATGCTTGAAAAGGTCTGGGGCTGAAGCCTGTCTTCTTGAATTGGATACAGTCCCTAGACTGTAGGGAGTGGTCCCTGGACCGTTTTTGTTTGGCTTCGTGACTAATATTTGTTACTTTAGCTTGTCTCAGTTTGTTGATTGTTGGTGTTCTACTTGTCCGTTAGGGACAGTGCATGTGTCTTATATTAAGATGCCTTGTTTCAGCAAATTGGGGTGTTTTGGATGTCGATGTTGTTCTACTGATGCTCGATTGGAAGAGAGCCAGCCTGCACCTCCGGAGGGTTCTCCAAATTTTGACATATACGTTAAACATGGTATTGGCCCTGTTATGTTTAGCACATTGTGGCATAAATATACGAGGGACAATGCTGAGTTACAGTGGCCACTTACTGGCTCATTTGATGAACAGAAATTGAATTTCTTGCAGGACACGTTGTTTGCTAGGAGGAGCAGACAGTCGATGTTTGATTCTCTGAGAGTATGGCAGAAAGAAGCAAAGCAGCGACGATTGAGAGCAGAGAAAGAGGCCCGGAAGAGGCAGACACAAACTATAACACAGAAAGCAGTAGCCTATGAAAGAGGAAAAATAGAGAAGGGTATAGAATGTGCAGATAGAAAGTTTCGGTTACAGACAGATAAGTGCTATGTCACTAGAGAGGAAGGTAATGATTTTGTCAAACTATTGAATTCTCGTCCTCCTCCTCCTTATGCCGCTGAGCGGATATACCCGGCAGTCCGACCTCTCAGTCCTTGGCCCCTAGTGCCGCCCATTCCAGCATTCCTGTTTCTAGTGCTACCGCTTCAGCCCCGGCCCCTCTTGCTACTCTTCTACTCACACCAGTCACCCGGGCGAGTGCTGTTATTTCCCCTGCCCAGTCTATCAGTTCTGTGTCAACTGCTACTCCCCCTTTCACCCCTACCACCCTGTCTCCCTACATGATAGTACCTGTCTCTGCATCTGCTCCCTCCCACGTGAGTGTGTCCCCCGTGAGTGTGGCACACCAGGCACAGTTGAATGTCGAAACTCCTGCGCGTGGAGTGCATGATGTGAACTGGGCAGCAGTGCGAGATCGAATGGATAAAGTGTTGGTGCGTTCTGCAGTGGGTGATGAGGAAAAGAAAATGGTGGCGAATCAAGCAGCTCAGTGGGCTTGGCACCCGATCTATAGCGTGGAGGATGTGTAGAGTGTCATGAAAGATTACGAGCCGGTTATACAGCAGCATGCCCTTAAACACATGTCAGCGATGCTGATAGAGTTGTGGGAACAGTGTTTTCAAGGTGTTACACCGCAAATAATATATGACATACGGAATAGGGTATATGCTGCAGGTATGGCTCCCAATGAGGTTTTTAGCAATATAACGACACTAGTGGGTTACCGAGGTAGATTGCTCCAGAAGATTCCGACAATGGGGACACAGCATCCCATGAGGGAAGTTCATCCCATTTACCACCCTGAAATTCCAGAACTGCGCGATTCCACCAATGCTGTGATTAGACAACGGGTCGATGCTCGGTTTCAGGAGCAATGGATCTATACTCCTTGGAAGAGGAGTGAGGTCCTATCCTTAAAGGGCCAGCTGCCGGACCCCCGGAAAAACCCTATTGCATATTATAAAGAATTGACGGAGGCGGCTTCCTCCACAGTAATGACGCTAGCTGACATAGAGTTGTTTTTAGGCCTGTTGGTACCGGTGGATATATGGAGGCAGGTTATGTTATGTTAAGCAGTTTTGTAGAGTGCTCAGCTGCCCCGGCAAAGGGGCGTCCCGGTGCTAAGAGCAATAGTAGCAACTGGCTGCAAGAGTCCGGTCTAGAAAAAGAAAAAAAGCCAAGAGATGTGAAAAGAATGACAGACGGGGGGGCAGGTAACCTAGTGAGGGAAGAGGTGGGTTTTCAGTGCTTTTCGAAAAGCAAAATAGTTATCCATGCACCGGATATGACTTGGAAGACCATTCCACAGCTTAGCTGCCAACACGCGGAAAGAGCGCCCACCGGCACGGGCCCTCCTCACACGTGGGATCGATGCCAGCTGTTGATCTGCGGAGCGTAACTGACACGTGGGAATATAGGCAGAAAGTAGGCCAGATAATATCCCAGGGATCGGATATTTCAAGATCTTAAACGCGAAACAGAGAGACTTGAACTCCACCCGCCTCTCCACTGGCAGCCAGTGTAGCCGACGAATAGTACTGGAGGTGGAGCAGCATCTGGGCATGGCAAGAAGAGTTCTAGCGGCGACATTTTGGACCCTCTGCAATCTTGCAATCTCGGCCCTGTTGACCCCCAGGTAGAGCACGCTGGCATAGTCCAATCTTGACAGCACAGATGCCTGCACAATCGTCTGCCGGATAGAGGGGTCAAAGAAGCCCAAAATGGGCCTGAGGCTGCGCAGAATACCAAAACAGGTCGCCGCTACCCTCTTAGTTTGATCTAGGAAACTAAGCGCCGAATCTACCCAGATGCCGAGATTTTTCACCACCTGTTTGGGAGTGGGAGCCGGTCCCAGGGTGGAGGGCCACCAATGTCCGCTCCATAGCTCAGGATCTTTTCCTACCAGCAGGACCTCAGTCTTGCTGGCGTTGAGCTGGAGACAATTGGCGGTCATCCACCCTGCAACATCCGCCAGCCCCCTTCGAAACTTAGCAGCATCGTTTAGACAGTCATTGGAAAGGGCGACGACTAATTGAATGTCGTCAGCATATGACACTATAGTCAACCCACTCCTCTTAGCTATTGCAGCTCAGGGCTGGACGTACAGGTTAAAAAGCATAGGACTTAGAGCAGAGCCCTGCGGGACGCCCTGTTTGACGGAATGCACCTTAGAAGAAAAAGGGGGGGCCGACACCTGAAAGGACCTGTCCGAAAGGAAGGAGGTGAGCCACGCCAAGGCGGGGCCCACAATACCAGCATCCTTCAGTCTCTGGATCAGGATCTGGTGGGAAACCGTATCAAATGCGGCACTGAGGTCCAATAGGATCAGTGCCGAAGTACGTCCCTCATCCAGAGCTGCTCTCAAGTGTTCGGTCACAGCTAGCAATGCGGTCTCTGTACTAAGACCCGGGCGAAAGCCACACTGAGAGGAGTCCAATATGCAATTCTCCTCCAGGTGGCCTGAGACAATGGTGTTAACATAAGCTTCAGATATTTTAGAAATCCAGGGAAGCAGGGAAATGGGACGATAGTTCTCGGGTTTTGTCGGATCTAAAATGGGCTTCTTTAATGGCGGCCTTACCGCGGCTTGCTTCCATGTCCTCGGCACTGTGGCCGTGGCCAGGGATAGGTTAATGACCTGGCCCAGAGGTGTGAGAAGCACAGGTAAAAGTCTTATTAGGTGTTCCGGCTTCATAGGGTCAGCTGGAGAACCCGATTTAAACTTCCTGCAGAGTATGCTAAGCGCTTCTCCAGTGATTGGTGGAAAAGTAGCCAATATATGGGCAGAGGGGGCAGGGTCCTCAGAGTCGGGGCCATTTGTTATCTGGGGGAAGGTTTTGTAGATATTGTCCACCTTTGTTATAAAAAAGGTGGCAAGGTCCTCACATTGTTCATTAGACTTAACGGCAGAAGCCACAGGCGCCCCCGCGTTTTTGAGATTTTTAATAATAGCGAAGATCTTCTTGGAGGGATTCTGGCTGTTTCTGATCTCCTCAGAAAAATAAGTAGCACGTGCCTTCTGAACGGCCCTATGATAATTCTTAATGGCTGACTGATAAAGACCTTTCCGGGTAGAGTCAAAGTCTCTCCTCCACTCCCGTTCCAGTCGTTTGCACGATTTGCGGATAATGGCTAAGTTGTTATTATACCATGGATTGGCCTTGGTGCTTCGACATTTTGATTGTTGAACCGGAATCATATCATCCAAAGGATGTCTTATCCAATCATAGAGCGCTTCGCTGGCAATGTCTGGATCCTCTGGCCAATTAGGCACACTCGTAGAAAGGATAATACTAAGTTGGTCGAAGTCTAATTTATGCCAAGGGCGACGGAGCGTGCATTTCTGATGTGACTTTCGTGAGGGCACGACCCCCGAAAGCGTCATAGAAATCAGATAGTGATCAGTCCAGCATAGCGGAGTGGGAGTCGAGACAGAGAGACGCGGAAGGTTCGAAAAAACTGGATCAAGTAAGTGACCAGCAGAGTGTGTAGGGCCCCGCACCAATTGGAGCAGCTGACAGGCTGCTAGGTCCGCTGAGAAATTGGCCACTTCTGAATCATGGGAATTATCAAGATGCAAGTTTAGGTCCCCAATAACAGAGAAATTGGCATACCTCACAACCAGGGCGCCCACTAGGTCAGCCAAGGCAGCCCTACCTTCCTTAGAGGGGCCTGGGGGACGATAAACCAGGATGCCAGACATGGTAAAATTGGAATTAAAAGTAATCCTGAAACGGCCGCACTTGCAACCCGCTACAGTTTCCTTAATCAGTGTGCAGGTGTAGCATGATTTAAACACAACTGCCACACCACCACCTCTTGTCTCTCGGTTAAGGGTTGCAATACTGTAGCCTGGGGGGAGTGCAAGACCAGGTTCAGCCACCGTGTCTACTGACAGCCATGTTTCTGTCAGAAAAAAACCATCTGGTGAATCGCCTTGTAGTAGGTCATATACATCTAAATAATGTTTAGCCAGTGACCGGCAATTAAGACTGAACATTTTGATATCTTGACCCACTACCAAAGGGTGAATAGGGGGAGGAAAGATAATTGCCCCTGAGTCAAAACCGCAGTTCCTACAGCAAAATGGACCCACGGGAGGGCTAGAGGGGAGAGAACAGCCCGTGTTCCTTGTTGGTCTCATGGCCATGAGTTTATCCCGAGAATATAGACAAGTGTTTTCGTCTACACTGGCAGAGTGACTAGCGACTGGCGACGTCCAGGCGCGGACGGGCGCAGACGGGTTTGCCTTTGGCGCGCCTTCGGCGCGCCGCCGGCGCTCCCGCACTGCGGCCGGCATAAAATAGCCGAGGTCCGCCTTAGCCCCGCCTCCCGCCCTCAGTGATTGGCCCCAGCGATAAAAATCAGGAAGTAAACTGGACCGGTAGCCAAAGACAGAGGCCGGTGCCAGGATTACTAACTCGATAGCAGGTAGGCTAAAAACAAGTTCAAATTCAGAATCACAACACAATTAGCAGCATAATAGTTTTAAGAACAACAGTGACTCGGGCAGCAGCGCTATCTAAATGCGCCCGCTCCCGCGCTGCGGCCGGCATAAAATAGCCGAGGTCCGCCTTAGCCCCGCCTCCCGCCCTCAGTGATTGGCCCCAGCGATAAAAATCAGGAAGTAAACTGGACCGGTAGCCGAAGACAGAGGCCGGTGCCAGGAATACTAACTCGATAGCAGGTAGGCTAAAAACAAGTTCAAATTCAGAATCACAACACAATTAGCAGCATAATAGTTTTAAGAACAACAGTGACTCGGGCAGCAGCGCTATCTAAATGCGCCCGCTCCCGCGCTGCGGCCGGCATAAAATAGCCGAGGTCCACCTTAGCCCCGCCTCCCGCCCTCAGTGACTGGCCCCAGCGATAAAAATCAGGAAGTAAACTGGACCGGTAGCCGAAGACAGAGGCCGGTGCCAGGAATACTAACTCGATAGCAGGTAGGCTAAAAACAAGTTCAAATTCAGAATCACAACACAATTAGCAGCATAATAGTTTTAAGAACAACAGTGACTCGGGCAGCAGCGCTATCTAAATGCGCCCGCTCCCGCGCTGCGGCCGGCATAAAATAGCCGAGGTCCGCCTTAGCCCCGCCTCCCGCCCTCAGTGATTGGCCCCAGCGATAAAAATCAGGAAGTATACTGGACCGGTAGCCAAAGACAGAGGCCGGTGCCAGGAATACTAACTCGATAGCAGGTAGGCTAAAAACAAGTTCAAATTCAGAATCACAACACAATTAGCAGCATAATAGTTTTAAGAACAACAGTGACTCGGGCAGCAGCGCTATCTAAATGCGTGTAGAGTGTCATGAAAGATTATGAGCCGGTTATACAGCAGTATGCCCTTAAACACATGTCAGCGATGCTGATAGAGTTGTGGGAACAGTGTTTTCAAGGTGTTGCACCGCAAATAATATATGACATACGGAATAGGGTATATGCTGCAGGTATGGCTCCCAATGAGGTTTTTAGCAATATAACGACACTAGTGGGTTACCGAGGTAGATTGCTCCAGAAGATTCCGACAATGGGGACACAGCATCCCATGAGGGAAGTTCATCCCATTTACCACCCTGAAATTCCAGAACTGCGCGATTCCACCAATGCTGTGATTAGACAACGGGTCGATGCTCGGTTTCAGGAGCAATGGATCTATACTCCTTGGAAGAGGAGTGAGGTCCTATCCTTAAAGGGCCAGCTGCCGGACCCCCGGAAAAACCCTATTGCATATTATAAAGAATTGACGGAGGCGGCTTCCTCCACAGTAATGACGCTAGCTGACATAGAGTTGTTTTTAGGCCTGTTGGTACCGGTGGATATATGGAGGCAGGTCCATACGCAGGATCATGCACTAGAGTTGGGGGGAACGTGGGATGAGATCAGAGCTTGGGATAAGGAGCGTAAGCCCGGCGACAAGCCGAAAGCGGAGCTCCTCGCTTTGCCAGGGCATATTATAACATACATGCACTCACTTATCCCGCCAAGGAGAGTGGATTGGGACATGTTGACTGTGTATCGCCAGAAGAAGTATGAGAGTGTGTCGGATTTCTTTACCAGATTCGAAGGGGTGTTTTTAGATTTTAGTGGACAGGAGGGTGGTGTTCGTTTATTTGTCAACAGATTTGTCACTAACTTGCTTCCCGAGATTGCAACACGGTTGCAGGCTTCGGAAAGTACTTTGACGACATCATCCCCGTCAGTGATATTGAGTATGGCACAATATTATGAACATAGAGAGAATGAGGACATGGATAGGGTGGAGAAAAAGTCAAAGGATCTGAAGACGAGGGTATTGATGCAGCAAGTTGCGAGGGGAAATGGACGAGGTACAGATTCGGGTTCGGCCCAACAGCTGCCCCGGTCTGGCAGGGGTGGTGCTTCAAACGCGCCCCTTGGGCTCAATCAATGTGCATACTGCAAGCAGGAGGGACATTGGCGGAATGGGTGTCCGGAGTTGTTACAGAAGAGTGAGGCCCTGAGGGGTTGAGGTTTTCGAGGACGCGGACGAGGAACAGGAGGTAGAGGGGGGATGCAGTCCAAGGACACGTCACACAATAGGCAGAGCGGGAATTATTTTTGACGACCCCCGAGGACGACAGTTCTATCATGACGATTATGACATGGACGAAGTGACAGGGTTGTCTCACAGCTAGGACAGCCGAGGACAGGGCGAGGGACCAGTTTCTGTGCCTGTAGATTAGCACGGACCTTATGTCACTGCTTATTTACAGGGTACTACTGAAATTTTTTTAGTTGATACAGGGGATATGAATAGCTCTGTTTCCCGTTCACTGGTCCCGGGGGCAGCCCTGTCTGGCCAAAACAATGTGTTGGTGTGTTTCTCAGGTGTGCCGGTCATTAGCCCCATTTCCAAGCCCCTTGCTTTGACTATTGGCCCCTTTACGGTCGATTCACCATTTTTACTGACGTCAAATTGCGGGGAGAATTTGTTAGGAGTCGACTTGTTAAAAAGGCTGCATGCGACGATTTTTTGTTCTCCAGACGGCGTTTACATGACTATTGGACCGCAGGTAGCTCGTGCCAAACAGTGCTTTGCAAAGGATGCCCCCCTTCCAGCTGAGTTTAAAGATGTACCGCGTACGTTATGGGCCACAGGAGACATGGATGTGGGGTTGCTCCAGATCCCGCCAGTCTCTATACAGATTAGAGACAATGCTAAATTGCCACGTATTTCCCAGTACAAGATATCCCAGGAGGAGAAAAGGCCTTATTGCAAATAATACAGGATTTGATTGAGTCAGGAGTAGTTGAAGAGACTGCGGCGAATGTGTGTAATAGCCCTATTCTTCCTATTCTTAAAAAGGCACCCTTGGATTCTTCTGATGCCCACCCTGACGTTTACCGTTTTGTGATCGACCTCATAGAGGTTAATAAGATCGTAGTTCCCCAATACCCTGTGGTTCCGGACATTACAGCGATCTTAACAATGATTCCCCCATCAGCAAAAATTTTCTCTGTAATTGACTTAAAAAATGCTTTCTTCAGCATACCGATCCATTCAGATAGCAGATATCTGTTTGGATTCGCAATAGCCGGTCGGAGCTTTAGATTCTGCCGTGCTCCACAAGGCTATACTGAAAGTCCTAGTATTTATAGCCAAGCCTTGAAAGCTCAATTGGACTCTTTGGAGCTTCCCCCTGGTAATGTGCTGTTGCAGTATGTTGATGACCTCCTTGTGGCCTCGGACAATGAGGATGGTGGTAAAGATGCCACAGTTAAATTATTGTTGCATCTGGCGCATCACGACATAAGGTGTCACTTTCCAAATTTCAATATTGTCGACAGGAGGTCACCTATTTAGGTCACCTACTGTCGAAGGAGGGTCGCAGACTAACACCTGAGCGCATAGCTGCCATTACTAACATGTCTGTCCCTAAAACCCAACGCGAGGTACGCGCGTTTATAGGGATAACTTCGTATTGTCGGCATTGGATCCCTAACTGCTCCCTACTAACAAAACCCCTTCTTTACCTGACCACAAAAGATGTGCATGAACCCCTGCCTTGGACACCTGCATGCCAGCACGCTTTTGAGCAATTAAAGACAGCGCTTTGCTCTGCTCCTGTGCTTGGTACTCCTGATTACCAGAAGCCTTTTGTGCTCTACGTGCATGAGGTGGACGGTTGCACGCTTTCTGTTCTAACACAGGGTTTCGGTGGTAAGCAGAGACCCTGCGCCTACTTCTATGCCATGCTTGATAATGTCGCCAGAGCGCTCCCGAGCTGTCTGAGAGCTGCCGCGGCGGTGGCAGTTTCTATCAATCAATCAGCAGGGCTCATCCTTGATACTGCTCTCACAGTAATGGTACCCCATGCTGTGGATTCGCTATTGAATAAGACAAAGACACAGCACCTTACTAGTGCGCGTCTAACTGGCTATGAACTGACTCTGTTTGCTCCGCACATTACCATCAAAAGATGTGCAACTCTGAACCCGGCCACGTTACTACCCCTCCCTTCGGAAGAAAAGGACAATGATGTCCATGATTGTTTAATTCGGACTGAGGAAGAAACGAAGGGACGGGTAGACCTGACTGACGTTCCCTTATCTGACCCCCAAGGGGAACTATATGTCGATGGCTCTTGTTTCAAATTACCAGATGGCACCACCACTGCAGCCTATGCAATCACAACTTTACACACTGTAGTTGAGGCATCCCGTATCCCACACCAATCGGCACAAGCTGCAGAGTTGGTTGCCCTCCTTAGGGCTTGTGAGTTGAGTGAGGGACTGGCTGTTAATATCTACACCGACAGCCAGTACGCCTTTGGGGTGGCCCATAATTTTGGGCGCCTCTGGGCGGAGAGAGGGTTCTTGACTTCACACGAACTGCGGATTCAGAACGGGCCATTGATACATAGATTGCTGTCCGCACTGACACTTTCCAGCAAGTTAGCATTAGTGAAATGTAGCGCTCATAAGGCTATTACAGATGATGTTGGGAGGAGAAATGCTTTCGCAGACCAAACAGCTAAGGAGACAGCTCGATCAAAGATGACAAAGATGTTGGTGGCAGGTCCCGCTATGTGGGTCCCAGACAATGGAATGTTCAAGGACACGTTGTAGAATGTCAGGGAAATCCAGGGTGAGGCGACTTTAGATGAATTAGCGATGTGGGAGGAGAGAACAGGTCGCTTGGATGAGGATGGGTGTTGGACTGACTTGTCAGGGAAGCAACGATGGTTGCTGCCTAATTCATATGTGCTCCCTGTTGTTACCATGGCCCATGGCCTGGCGCACATTAGCGCCAAAGGAATATGCAAGCTGCTGGACCCAGTATGGCAGAATGATAATATCGCTAAGACAGCCACGCACCTAGTGAAGCATTGCATCATTTGTCTGAAGCATAACCCTGGGAAAGGTACCCCTACACCCGCTGGTAACTTTGCACCGCCTTCCTTCCCTTTCAAGGTTCTCCAGATAGATTTCATCGAAATGGAACGAGTTAATAACCTAAAGTATGTGCTAGTAGTGATCTGTGCATTCAGTAAATGGATTGAGGCCTACCCCACTAAAGAGAATACAGCTATGGCGACGGCAAAGGCACTTCTAAAAGAGTACTTCCCACGGTATGGGTTGCCACGCGTGATCTGGAGTGACAACGGAAGTCACTTCAATGCAAAAGTCATTGAATTGGTGTGCACAGGTTTGCATATTAAACAGAAGTTTCATGCAGCGAATAATCCCCAGTCAGCAGGTCTGGTTGAGAAGTACAATGGTACTCTCAAACTGAAGCTACCAAAGATTCAAGAAAGCACAGGACTGCGATGGCCAGATGCACTACCCTTGGCTTTATTATCTACCAGAGCGACAGCGCATTCTAGAACAGGGTTGTCCCCGTATGAGGTGGTCTTCGGACGCCCTGCTAATGTTTGGGGTGTCCCCAGACCCAAGCGCTTTTCCGAGATAGAGTACCCCCTGCTTGTAGACTACCTGTATGAATTGTCTAAAGATTTTCGTTCTCTTCATCAACAGATACAAGCCACATTGCAGCCAGTACCAGAGGGGCCCGGGCATTGCATACAGCCCGGCGACTATGTGATGATTAAGAACTTCCAACGAAAAAGCAGCCTGGAGCCGAGGTGGAAGGGTCCTGTCATCATTCTCCTTGCCACCAGAACGGCTGTAAAGGTAGAGGGAAGAAAGCACTGGATCCATACATCTCATGTGAAACGGGTGCCTCTCCCGCTCCCGTACGACCGTTGGGTCAACGAAGGCATCGGTGATCAGGAGTGTGAGAAGGTGCCACGCTTCGTTCCCTTCTCTGACGCCCGGGTGAGGTGGGCGCAGATGGACGAAGAAAGTGATGCAGTTCTGTCTGAGGCGATCCCACCAGAGATAAGGGCCGCCCCGGATAACACCATCTCTAACCCACCGGAATCTGAGTCTCGATGCCCATCTGATCCTGAGTTTCTGCCCCTTTTTGTTGATGAAACAGTGCCTGGAGTGACAAAGTATAATCTGAGGCCCCGTAAGAAGGACGGTGCACCAGCCGAACAGTCTAGGAGTTAGGGAAGGACTTGAGCTTAGGGCACAGGTGCTGTGCCTAAGGTGCCTGTATTAGACTAGGGTGAACTACACTGGTGCACTGCCTTGGACACTGGACAGGATAGTTGAGGGCATTGGCCCAGGAGGGAGGGTGCCCTATCCTGAAAGAAGAAGGATTTGTTTTGCTGCAAGGGCTGTGATTGTGCAGCTCCTCCATGGGAGTGCTTCATAGCACCGTCGTTGATGAACAATAGGAGCCTACCGGCGAGGCTCTAAACGGACACTGGGTGACTTGTGCCCTCTGGTACTGTTGTTGCAATAAGTGGCTCTAGCCCGTGAATTTGTCTTTCCCTTTTTACATCTATAGGTTGTCCTTGAAGTTTTCCAAATGTATCCTTTGGTCGTCCTATCCCTGATGAGGAGCAGCCCTTTGCGGCTCCGTGTCCCACTCCAGATGGTCCTGTTTGACCCTCTTGGTCCCCCAAGACTAAAATAGTGTTTGTGGTAATAATCTTGCTTTCTCTGATATTTGTGTTTGGGGTGCTGTTTTTCCTGGAAGAAAAATATCCTGTGCATACTTGGATAAGTACTACACCTGCCCCTCCTGAACATTTTTTTGGTACATTAGCACCTCACAAAGAAGAACACCGGAAGTCCTATAAGGACAATGTTTTTATTCAGACGTTGCATCAAATGCATGCTGTTTATAATACAACGAAATGTTGGGTGTGTGGTTTGCTACCTTCTGTCACGCATCGAAGTGAGAACTTGCTGCCTATGCCTCTATCTCATGTTAATAGCTGTGAGGGATGGTTTACCTTACTTAGCTTGATTCGCTCATTCTCTCAACCAGACTCCTTGGAACTCAGAAGTACCAGTTCCCACTCTCTGACAATGAATGTACACTCCCAGCATAGGTCCCCAACTCGTGTTTCCCCTGGAGATGGGCGATTCGATCGAGTGTTCTTAAGCTCTTGCCTCAGAGCAGCAGATCGAGGTAGAAAGGCAAACAGAACAGGGATGGATAGAGATAGGTTTTCACAGTTCAAAATATCTGACTACTACCAATCCTTCCAAGTCCGCAATGTCACTGAAGATAAGCCCATAGCCCTGGCGGTGGTAGACGTATTGGCCCCTTTTTGTGTTCAAGGGGCGAGAGACATAGCGGTGGGGGTCAGTAGATGCAACACTACTTCCATATTGAGAATGCCCAAAGGTCCGCCCTTGATCCCACCACCTAATGTTTATTTTGTTTGTGGTAATCGTGGCTATGTGTGGCTCCCTGAGGGATGGTCAGGGAGGTGCTACCTTTCTTACCTCCTTCCCCCAGTCTATATAGCTCCTCCCAACTACCACAAAACTCATCGCTTGCAGCTTAGGAGTGCCCTAGCACCCCGAGTTAAGAGAGTTGTCAATCCAGACAATATTGATCAAACAGATACATCCTTGCAGCAATTTACTGACATAATGAAGGGCATTCTGCCGTTCTGGGGTCCCATGTTCAATAGCCGTAATATTCGTCGCCTTGCTAGAGTAGTCGAGGGAGTTATTAATACTACTGCCGGTATACTGACTAATATTACAGTCGAGCTTCAGGCTACAAGGCTCGTTTCTCTTCAAAATCGGATAGTTTTAGACGTCATCCTGGCTGATAGGGGTGGAGCCTGTCGCGTCATCGGCCACAGCTGCTGTGTGTACATACCTGATAGTGCCCCCACTGTATATTCTGCAATACAAAAATTACACAGACTTGCCTCGGATATCCATCAGGATAATGGTTCATGGTCCCTCACAGGGTGGCTCTGGGGTCTGGTGACATCATGGGGTTGGAAGATATTACTTGTCCTAATAGCCATCGCTGGGTTTATCTTTACCTGTTGCTTATGCATTAATTGCCTTCCAGCCTGTTGCACCTATTGTATGAGTAAACTTACCCCTACCCCTACATTGCCAAGAAGTGATAACAACATTTCTGTTATGATGATGCAGGAAATTCAGGACCTGATGCTCATAGATGAGGGCATTTTTGAGCGTTCAATGCTCATGTGTTGCTTGTTTTTCCCTTGTTACCTGAGTGACTATGCAATTCCTTCCCCTCCCATAGAATTGTAAAGACCCTACCGGATAGCGAATAAAGCATTTAGCCACCCATGCTAAAAGGAGGGTCTGTTAGGTTTCAAATTCCCATCCCTGTAATGCACTCCTTTCACGTTATATTAGGTTAGCAATGTGTGGCTAAATAGATGCCAGTTGTATTCACGTTATGCAACCCACTGAGTTATCCCCGTAATGTGCAGGCTTCAGTTAGCGAGTGTGACTCCATTTTGCATTTTATAATCCTTATTAGGCTGCTTAGACTGTGCCTGAGTTAGGCCTCACGGCTCGTAATGCTTGCCTCAGCAGAACACTGTATTTCATTATTATTTTTTCTTTCTGTCCAAGGCTGTTTCCCGACTTGCTAATGAGGAGACCATTCTGCTCTCACATACCTATCTAAGTGTGTAGTTCTGCTCCCACGTTAGGAGACGCTGAGACCCAGCACAGTGGCCTTGGGTCTCTGATAACATGTACCCATCTGGCAGGTGGTAGCTCATCTCCCTGTGCCTCCTTAGGGTACGGGTCATAATGGACTCCTCTGCAGAGCATTACTAATAAATGTAAGCTTGCATTCTCTACTGTCTGAATGACTCTTCATTCTTGGGAAGGCATAGCAGGTGGTTGTGAGAAAAACCTGAGTGGCCCTAGAGGGCCACTTCCTTCATGGTTATGTTTCTAATACTTGCCTGTGCTAATGTTTTACTAATAACAGCCCTGCATCTGTTATGGCCTTAGTTGTGGTCAAATAAAGACTTGAAAAATGTATAATTCATTGTTATTATAGAATATTGAAGTAGAGGGACATCATGGAGATCGGAAGATGGATAGACACCTGTTAGTCCTGCTGCAGTATCAGGTTTAAGAATTGGTAATAGCAATTAATATTAAAATCTTATCATCAAAGCAATTGCTCTGCAAAGCTCAATTCGTTAATCAGATTTTAGTTACCTTATTTAGATATTAAAGCATGTCTAAAATGGCTTAATGGAATTAAAATTGTTCATACATGTGACTTGAGGACATTAAGCCTTTGCATATCTCTTAATGGCCCTGTTTAAGCCAACTGCCATGTTGGTCCTTCGAAAGAACCAGACACAACGTTAAGAGATATGTGAAATCGATAGCCTCCTGAATGTTTGTAAGTGAATAATGTTGCTATTACCAGATAGCTCCTTTTAGATAGTGACTGTTTCCACTACTGAATGGATATTCTAGGAAAGTACAAGCAGAAGGTGCTGGAATACCTCTAAATGTCTCTGAAGTAGACATGGCTGAATTAGTTAGTGGTCAGTACCTATATGCAAAGCATGATTTTAGGACTTGGGTGCTATTTGGCACACATCCAGAACAAGGAATTCATCACCTTGCAGTAAAAGTGGGACTGGGAACATTTTAGGGTTTGTTTTGCTATCAATTGCGAACTGTTAAAAATCCATACATTCTCAACTGGCACTTCAGAATAAGTACTAGAAGAAGCTCTGCCTGTTAGAGGACTCTGCTCCCCTTCCCTAATTATATACTCTTTGTGTCCTAAATCCAAGGAAACACCAATTTTTTCTCCTTGTTCAACCATACTGGAGATTGTTGTCAGTCTGCTAGAAGACCTTTCCTATAGAGGGCAATTGAAACTCCAAGATCAGTGGAGGTGGCTAACAAGTACAGATTCAACTAACTAGATGTACTGGGGAATTTGGAGGAAGATTTGCTTCCATAGTTCGAAGTAGTTGGGATAACCTATTTCAAGATACGTAGGACTCCATGAGGGCTGTGGTTAGCTTTAAACATGCTATAGAAACCCATGGTACTCTAAATACTTTGTTTTGCAGGGGCATTTACCTGATTTACAGGACAAAATCTTCATATTTGTGGGTTTAAGAAGACAAGAGTAGAAAAGGAGCGGCTATTCAGGCCAAGGCACTACTTTGTCAGATAGCCACACACGTTACAGTCTGAGGTTTTCATTTTGTTCCCGGAGACCTCCTGTGAGGCCAAACTTACCTTATGAAGACCTCATTGAATATAAGCTTTAATTTTGCATCACTGGATTGCTTCTTTGTCCAAAAAAATGATTAAGAGGCCATTAAGACCCCAGGAGGTAAGTCACACGGGTGCTAGGCAGTAGAAACCACAGTACTGCCTACCCTGTAGGAGTCTGTCCACCCTATTTAAAAAATCTGCTGATCAGGAGGCTTATTTCTAATGAAAGTACTTCCATTGATACAGCAGAAACTATTTTGCCTGGAATTAATGCCATTTGGACTACCATATCTAAATGATTCACTTAGCTTTCCTTTTTGCTTTTGATAAATAAATTGCCAAAATGGTGTGAGGCTAGGTGGATCGAGACAAGGAAAATGAACTATGGCCCCAATGTGCAATGAGAAATCTTTTTACACATAAGGGCCATAGAAAGTTTGATCTTCTCAACTCCCCCTTTGGAAGTACATTTGAGAAGCCCCCCCCCAAAACAAAATAGTAAGCATACCAAAAATACATGTCGTCCAATCAGCATTCATCAGAGTATCTGCCTCAGCAGTGCACTGTAGACATCCCCACCAGGCAAGTAATTATGTGGAGTGGGTGTCCACTAAAGTTTAAATCAGTCTCTGTGTAATCTACTGCATAGAGTATTAGTAACACGATAGGCAAAGCACAAGGAGCATTGAAGGCAGAAATTTGCAACATCTGTACATGATCAAGAGAGGTGTAAAAGGAGCCGAGGAAGCAGAAAAGTGGCTGCAAACGGGCACTCAAGGCAGCTAGCATAAACACAGTTGAATAGCAAGAGTGACTGAAATGCAAGCAAAGAAATTGGTCCCCCACCCCATTTTGATAGTGAAAACAGTAACAAACTGAGGTGAAGTGAGCTACTTACATTCCTAGGCCCCGTTGCCACTTCACCTACAGCACTATTGATAGCTACACCCCTGCATTAACAACAATAGGGACATGGGGAGTAGGAGCACCGGTGGATAAAATTGGTAATAACCTGCACAACACCAACAGATATTAGAGAGGTAAAAGGGAGCAGGGGTTTGTTTTTCAGAAAATTGCTTTTTGGAACATCAGCCCGGAACAAGCCCAGTGCAAAAACAAAGAGCTTTTATGTCCAGCTGCTTAAATACAACTCAACAAAATTAAACATCCTGAGAGGAATAAGGCTGCAGGCTTGCACCTGGAGTGCTGCAGATGATAATGATCTTCTGCTTCCCTTTTTGAGTTTTGGAAGGTGAAATGGAAGAGGGCCTTTCAGATTCACAGTGCTGCAAAATGTGTTCTGCCCATTTAATATGCACAGATTTGTTTGCTTTTTGGATCACCCAGTTTTGGACTTTTTACTGTTGGTGAGTCTCAATTACATGTGTCTTCCCAATGGACTGCGCGTGTTTACTGCCAGTGTTCACCTTTTAAGATAAGGGCGCTGTGACACCGCAAGAGTGAGGGGCACTTTATTGGTTATACATATTATTATTATTAGATAGACTTGTAGATCGCATGGCTACCCAAACAAGCATTTGCAATGCAATAGGTCTCGCATTTACGAGAGTTTGAGCTATTGGCATTGTAAATGACAATGCCTTTATTTTATGTGTTGTTTTTAAAACAGATAAATAAAAGCTGGTAATAACAGGCGCCTCATGAAGGATTGGACAGATAACAGCAGCTAATGATCTGACAAAAAGGCAACAACACTTATTGGATAAATGTAACTATCTACTGGACCGTAGCTAAAAATATCTTGACTTTGTTCTCAACACAAGATTGAATATACTGTAATATATCTGGAAAAATTACTGCATAGAAAATGTACGTCTAGCCATTTTATTGACCACAGAGGAACAACGAGAGAGTCTATCCAACCGATAGGCGTACTTCTGACCTGTGTGTTTCACACATTCTCAGCCGCAAGCTCTTAACTCGCTGTGCTTTTCCATCTGATGATATAAATCTAATATCTGCTATCTGGACATTATTCCAAAAGGCACTTTGGTCATTGTGCGTACAACCTACTGTAGATTACTATAGAGAAGCTAACCTCCACTTCTCTGATATGCCATGTTTTTTCCTCCCAGATAATGGCGAGGGAATATTTTTCGGCGTTTAGTTATTTAAGGCTGGTTCAGTATAATGCGGACAAAGCAGGCTAAAAGTGACCTGTTGCGAACTTTTGAGCAACCAGGTTATCACAAATCTAAACTTTAAGATGCAACACTTATCATGTGGTGTCTCTGACCTGTTGGAAGGTCTTTCTATCTCTCTGCAGGTCACTAGGCTCCGCCCACAGCCACAGAGCTTTGACAATGGGCTGTTTGCCACCTTCATCCACACCTCTGGTAGACAATGTTTCTGTTCCTTCTTTCCCGTCTCTTCCCCAACCGCCCCTCGATGCTTTTAACTTGTTTTCCTCCTCCTTCCTGGCGTCTCTGTCATAAGCCAGCTTCCTGTCCATATCCTCACAGCCAACCCGGCAGCATATCTTTAAAACGCACGTGTAGTCCTTGGATTCCATTTGGAACAATGGCCAATTTATTTGCCATTTGTGGATAAAAAGGAATGCAGTGGATGAAATGGGCCTGTATAAGAGATAGAACCTAGCATTTTTATATTCTAAGCGTTTGAAACGAACGTCAATGTTTCTATAGGTGTTTTTTATACTGAATAAACGGAGACTAAGGCAGTATGTTAAGGTTATTAGCAAGCAGTACAGTCTGACGCTTCTTTACAAAAATCATCAGTACTTCCTAAAGTTAGTCACAAGTACAGCATGTCAACAGTTTCACGAAGCGCAGTACTTTCAAGACAAGGGTCATCTGCTTAAAGCTGTGGGGGATATGTTGAGGTTTCTGCCTGATACATTCATAGGGACACTTTTTTGTGTTCTTTCTGTGTTAACTGCAGTGCGTGTGTAACAAAACACTAATCCCAGTAGAAGTGCAAGAATATTAGTGATCACCATGATAGATTTCTGGAAAGGATGAAGGTGATGGTGGTGAAATATACAGAAGTTGTATCGCGCATAGCATTTCATCATGCGACAATACAACTTTTGGGGGAATTTGTGGGGCTAATGTTTCCTGTTATCGAACATTCTCCTGTAAAATGTCGTATGTTAAATATAAGTTTTCTATAGCGAGGGATAAATATGAACTAAATAATTTTTAAAAAGTAGAGATTAAAATAATCAAGAAAAAGTGTGCTTCGCTGAGTGAATCAATACAGTATCACTTTTCAAAACGTAATTTTGGAGGAAACATAATCCATCACAGGTGCTGCTGTGTGTCCAGTGTGTTGTGAGAAGCACGGATGTGTTTTCGCTGTCAGGTCACAGTACTCACTACTTGAACATCTGCTGCTTTCAGAGAAGCCTTTGGTGGTGTGCGCTGTGCTTGGGGTTCGGGGGTACTGAGATAGTGATGCACACAAAACACTCTGGCAAGGAACAGCACAGCAGCACACAACTCTCTGGCAAGGAACAGCACAGCAGCAGACAACCCTCTGGCAAGGAACAGCACAGCAGCACACAACTCTCTGGCAAGGAACAGCACAGCAGCACACAAACTTCTGGCAAGGAACAGCACAGCAGCACACAACCATCTGACAAGGAACAGCACAGCAGCACACAACTCTGGTAAGGAGCAGCACAGCAGCACACAACTCTCTGGTAAGGAGCAGCACAGCAGCACACAACCCTCTGGCAAGGAACAGCACAGCAGCACACAACCCTCTGGCAAGGAACAGCACAGCAGCACACAACCCTCTGACAAGGGACAGCACAGCAGCACACAACTCTCTGGTAAGGAGCAGCACAGCAGCACACAACTCTCTGGTAAGGAGCAGCACAGCAGCACACAAGTCTCTGGCAAGGAACAGCACAGCAGGACGCAACTCTCTGATAAGGAGCAGCACAGCAGCACACAACTCTCTGGTAAGAAACGGCACAGCAGCACACAACTCTCTGGCAAAAAAACAACACAGCAGCGCCATGACGGTCTAAATATCACACAGTGACTAGTGTATCATAAATACAATGCCAAAAAACAAAAATATTCTATACCACACCATACCATAACATTAAATGCTACAAAATCCCAGAACATAAAGCACAATGTCATGCCTCAGCATAACATAGCATGTGACAACTGAACATAGCATGACCTGACAAAATCCATAACCATCAATTAACACTGCCAGGGTTCCAAAGAAGCAAACGACTGTAAAACAGGGTGTGCATATGACAATGTCACGTAATCCCTGTGCACTCAAAAAAAGCATGTTTACTCTTGTGTTTTTCATTGCATTTAAGTCGTGCCAAAAGCCCTTCTGATACTATTAACGTGAAGGGTTCATTTCTAAAACAAAAATAGCTTATTTTATAAAATGTGATGGAGAGAAGCACGCAGAAGACTCATAAATATAGCACCTTCAAAAACGAACCTGTTATGAGTCTGGGAATGTGGAGCATAAGAGACATACCTCAGTCACTGGAGTCTTAACCTCTTCAAAGTCCTCACTGTTATGAAGGTACATGTTTGTACTTCCAGGGTGGATGCTACAGAGCCGGCATGTCCCAGTACTGACCAGGTTCACAAGGAAAGGCAACTACCGGCAAAACAGGGCTCAAGCGGCCTAAAGTTCTGCAGAGCGCGTTGCCGAGCCTATGAAATTCCGCATGCCTCGTTCCCACGCTCACTCTGCTCTTAAATATGATCCCAGAGTCGGTAAACAGAACCTCTGGGTGTCAGCCGTGTGAGAAAATAACTGTCTGGCATGTAGCGTTCATCTAAAACTGCAAGAGCCAGAAGAAAACAAAACACACAAAACAATAACAAGCATTTGCAATGCAATAGGACTCGCATTTACGCGAGACCTATTGCATTGCATCATGGACAACGGGAGTGCGGGCGGGGGGAGGGGGGAGAAGGCATGGACAACGGGAGTGTGGGCGGGGGAGGCACGGACAACGGAAGTGCGGGCAGGGGGAGATGGCATGGACAACGGGAGGGAGGGGGGAGTAGAGAAGGCAGTAGGAGTACCTCATTAAAGAAAATAGTGCTCACAGTCTAAATAACACATACCGTGTGACACTCGAAGTAAAGGGGCCAGTAGCCATGGGAGGATCCAAATGACGACATGGCACTAATAAGGCGGGACTAACAAGCCTATAAACCAATCCGAAGGCAGCATTTACGAAAGACAAAGACACAAGCCAATGAAAAATATGGGCGGGGGAGTGGGCGGGGCTTTCCTTATGTACTGAACTACAGCAGAACTTCACCAGAGCAGTGCTTGCGCGCTGACTCTAGGCTCGACCTAAAAAGGGTTTCAAGGTGATACACTACCGTATGAAACTCACAGTCACATTACATCAAGATTAAAACATCCAAGTTTTCAGCTTCTTACGGAAAAGCAATAGAGAATGACAGCCTCTTAATTCAGGGGGTAAGGAGTTTCATAACTTTGGACCTAAAAAGAAGAAGGGACGGCCTGCTTGCCAAGATTTCCTGATTTGAGGGAATATCGCCAGATCCAGGTTACTGGACCACAAAGCCCTGATGGGTACATATGGTGACACCAGAAAATTAGGATAGCTGGGGCTTGAGTTGGAAAGACATTTATGAACATAGCTCAGAGCCTTGAATTGAACACGACGTTCAATTGGGAGCCAATGAAGTTCTCGAAGCATGCTAGCTGTAGAATAAAATTTCGGCGGTTGCAATAAAAGCCTTGCCACCACTTTTTGCATGATCTGGAGTTGTCTAAGCAGACTTTTTTCATTCCTAGATAGAGAATATTACCGTAATCCAGCCTGGACATAACCAAGGCCAGGATAATGGTTCTTTGAACTAGGGAGACTTTCCAACATTTTATTCAGCCATCTTCAAATGCCAAAACATGTGCCAGCCACCTTGATAATTTGATGACTCATGGATAGGCTTTCATCAAGCCTTACTCCCAAATTCTTGACTACGGGCACCGGGGTAGGAACCGCACCTATAGCCACAGGCCACAAGTGAGGGCCCCACAGGTGGGGATGGTTACCCACCAATAACACAGCAGTCTTATCCCCATTTTACTTGAGAGAGCTGATGTTCTTCCAAGAGGACACTAGTGTGAGGAAGCTATTCAAAGCCTTCACTCTATGATTCTCCTCAGAAGACATGAAAAAATAATCAGATTGTCATTAGCATATGAGAAAAGACTAAGACCCCAGTTCTCTACAGTGTCCTCCCGTGGTCTTACATTGGACTGAGAGTTGATCCTGGAGGGACCCACAGAGGTAAAGAGTGTGGCTCAGAGAGATTGTGATGTGAGTGGGCTTAAAATCCTCGATCTTGCAAAAAGGAGGTCAGCTATCACAGGGTCATGTCTTACACCTCCATGGCCTCTAGTCTTTGATGTAAAATATAGTGGTTGACCGTATCGAAAGCAGCACTGAAATCCAAAAGGATCAGTGCTGCAGTGCCCCCGTTATCAAGCTGTGGCCTGAGATATTTTATATGCCTTGTGAGCTGTTTGTTCACATGATTTTCTAGAACTTTGGATAAGGTGGGCAGGAGAGATATTGGCCTATAGGTTGGCCAGATAAACAGGTCAAGATTCAGCTTTTTAAGTAAAGGCCTGACCGTTGTGTGTTTCCTTTGGAACAGTGGCTTCCATAAGTGAAGCATTTAAAAGTTGGGTGAGCACTTACATAGATTTGTCTCCAAATTTACCCACCACTGAGGGGGGACATGGGTCAAGCAGGAAGCCTGACTTAGTAGTGATAAGATGGGAGAGAAAAGATGGGAGAACCAGGAGCTGAAATGTGCCCAAAGGACAGGGCCCAGCAATGTGTCCAATTTGAAAGACCGGTTTGAGTCTGGGAGAAAAGGAGGCCTGGACATCTGCCACTTTCTTTGAAAAGAAAGTGGCTAACTCCTCACACAGAGATTGTGAGAGAGAGATGGCTGAGGCCATGTTCGTTGGATCGGATAGCGACTTTACCACTTGAAAGGGAGTTTTCAGACACTTTTGAGCCAAACTGATTTTGCCCGAAAAAAAGGCAGCTCTAGTTGCGACATTATTTGTGGTAATCTTTTAGGCCGACTTTTATCTGCTTTATCCTGTTAAGAGTATGATTTATGCTAGGTCCTTTCAGGAGTTTTGCAGATTGTTTCTTCTCTCTCAAGTTATCATCAAACCAGGGGGCCGGTGGAAGGATTCTATGTTGCTTTTTGGCTGTAATCAAGATAAAAGAGTTAAGTGTAGACTTAATCCAACCCTCAGTGATAGGAGCGTCAAGAATTACTGACTTCCTCAATGAAGGCAATTATCCTCTGACATGGAATTGAAAGTAGAAACATTACGTTTTGACCAGGTCCTGCTACAAGAACCAGACTGTACACTCTCTGCCTTGGAGTGCCCCAGGAACAGTAAGAGAGAAGGGGACTGCAAAGTGGTCTGACCAAGATAGCGGAATGGCCTCATCAGCCAACAAGGACTTTAGGTTGGACAATATTGGGGTCACGCAAATGATAAGCCTCGTGAGTAGGGCCCTTATTAACGAGCTGAATGTCAAGGGCCCGAAAATCCTCAATAAGGGCAGAGGCAGTATTGCACATACTATTATCAAAATGAGTACTGATGTCCCCAAAGGCTGTGAAATTAGCATATTTTACTGTAAGTGGGGATAAACTCTCCATTATACTAGAGCTCCAATTTCCTTCTGGAACAGGTGGATGATACATCATAGCCCCTGGCAAAGAAAAATTCTTGGAGAGAGATAGAGAAAACAGCAATACTTCACAGTCTGGAACGGTAAATTTGTCATTTTTACAGACATAATGTGATTTAAAAACAATTGCAATGCCTCCTCCTTTATTGTCCATACAATCCACTCTAAAAGTACCTTGCTTAAAGGTACGACTTGTGGCCTTGAACTAAAGGCAGGTAATGCATAGTTGCAATGTGAACATGCTCCCCAAGATCAGGGTTCAAAAGAGGTGGCAAGCCTCTATTATGGTAGGTCGAAGGGCCAACAACTGTGCTGAGGTATAAGACATCCTACCTGGGGGCAGGAGACCAGAGTTCCTGGCCCCTGGTCCCATTCGGGCACAGACGGGCTTGCCTTAGGTTCACCTTTGGTGCGCCATGGTCGCAAATACATACGGCCCAACAAAGTTTCAATTCACACTTCAATTTCCCAGATAAAAGCACAAACAAATTAAAGATACGGCTGGTTCTAATCATTGAAAATTATGCCCGAGGTACCGTAATGATAGCAGTCCTGTCCGCGCCATGGCCACATATAAATATGCAGGCCAGGAGTGAAAGAGAGGCTCAGAGCACTAGAGCGCTAACCGCACTCAAATCATTTCCCAACAAAATGGGTGCTTCATTCAGAATTCCCCCCAACAAAGATTCAAATCACACTTCAATTTCCCAGGTAAAAGCACTTAAAAATTTAAGATACGGCAGGTTCTAAACATTCAAAAATACGCCCCACATACTGTATTGATAGTGGTACTGTCTGCGCCACGGCCTGAATAAATATGCAGGCTGGGAGCAAAACAGAGGCTCAGGGCACTAGATCACTAACTGCTCTCAAATCATGTCCCAACAAAATGGTGGTTTCAGTCAGAATCCCCCCCAACAAAGTTTCAAATCACACTCCAATTTTCCAGATAAAAGCACTTAAAAATTAAAGATACAGCAGGTTCTAATCATTGAAAAATATGCCCCAGGTACCGTAATGATAGAGGTCCTGTCTGCACCACAGCTGCTTATAAATATGCAGGCCGGGAGAGAAAGAGAGGCTTAGGGCTCTACAGTGATAGCTGCTCTCAAATCATGTCCCAACAAATTGATGGCTTCAGTCAGAATCACCCCCAACAAAGTTTCAAGTCACACTTCAATTTCCCAGATAAAACCACTTAAAAATTAAAGATACCGTAGGTTCTAATCATTAAAAAATATGCTCCAGTTACTGTAATGATAGCAGTCCTGTCCCCGCCACAGCCATGAATAAATATGCAGCCTGGGAGCGAAAGAGAGGCTCAAGGCACTCGAGTGCTAAAAACGTGTGCACACGCATGTGCACATGTTTGAAGGCTGCGCGTGTGAGACAACTGTCATGCACAGCTCGGTACAATGCACAGGTAGCCTAGCGAAGAGGGGACTCTGCAGGATTGGATACTGACCTGGGGTAGGCCTTATAATGTTAATGTACATTCATAGGGAAAGTCAGTGTGGTTTACTATTTTGTCTGCAGTGACAGTTTAATATACACATAGGGAGAAAACTGTCTTTGAGGGCAGTTTTGCTTCCCTTTGGCCTACAACGTGCAGTGACATATCAAAATGGGGTGGAACATGAAGGCACAAATCAAATCTCAGAGTTCCAAGAAGGTATCTGTAAAACTTATGGGTCATCCAGAATTGTCATATTTCTCTGGCTCAGCTCAGGATCAGAGCATAGGCCTTTTGTCAACCTGCTGGGCCACATTAATCACATTTTTCTCGAGCAGCAGGAACAAAGGCCTCCCCACACAAAAGGAGCGATTACCAGTGCTTCCCTTATCTTCTTAGCAGAAAGGGGGTGGGATAAGGGTGACGGGTAATTAACAGATCTGCATCTGTTAATTACCTGTCACACTGTACCAGGGCTGGGGACAGCACAGGCCCACTTAAAGGAGGGAGCCCAGACAACTGGAGCCAACTCAGGAGGTGGTTCCTCTTTGAAGTGTTTGTGGGAAAGGCCATTGCAGTGATGTCAATGAGCAGCAGAGCTGAGAGACGAAGGGCAGATGTGACCAGTGACTCCTGTATGACGCAGTCTTGAACTGTTCCAGCATGCTACGCAGGAGGGTTAGGACATGGGTGGAGAGGTGATGTGGCACCCCAGGATTGGCCAGGTGTGCCTGGCTTCTAGAACCTTCTACCTCTGTTTAAAACTCTTGCACAAGAGAGAGAGAAAGGGCTTCGGGTGATTTTTTGCTTTTTGCTACTGGACCCTGGGGCTGCGACAGTTATGGACAACTGAAAGGAGGAACCTCCTGTTGCCCAAAATGACCAGGAATTCTGCTTCAGTTGACCCCAGGACAAGTAGGTCTCTCCAAGGGCCAGTGAGGCTGGCCACCTCAAGCTTCCTGAGAACCAGCTGGGGGAAAGAGCTGGATTCTACGCCCAGAGACAAAGACCAGGAGCTGGTGCAGAGAGTCAGTGGAACCATCTCCCTGTAGATGACACCTTTTTGGAGGTGAGGAGGTCTGTTAAAACTGCAAATGGTGGCTAGAACTCACCACCAGGAGTAAAATTAACCCAAGAGCATCTAAATTGGCCCAATGAGGCCCAAGTTATGGCCTTTTAAAGGTTGGCAACCTTTGACCTTTTACCATAAATGGAGCACATGGGGCTCCGCTGCACTCCTTTCCACTACCACTGTGTGGACCAGGGCCCTGGGGTGGGCACGAGAATTATTAAATTAGAGGGAAGAGGCATGAATGGGGCCCCCTTCCCATTACCACTTTTGCCCCGCGGATCCCCCCATCTCTCCAGGAGCTGACACAGAGTGTGGGGGAGTGCAGTCACACTTCCCGAAAGAAGAAGAGGCCCAGGATCCCAACTCTGGATCCCTAATGGTGGTGAGCCTGACCCCTGCTCTTGTGCGTGTGTCGGGGGAGCGGGGCAACCCCAGAGAAGACAAACTCCCTGCCTGTAAGTGCGGGCAGAGGAGCAGAGTTGCCAGCTCCCATGTGTGGTGAAGGAGATGCTGCCGGCACTGTGAGCCAGTCAGAATAGCCTGGGGTGGGCTCCCTAGGCTGCCTCCACCGAAGGAAGGTATGCAAGGTGCCTGCGTGGGACCAGGCACCCCTAAGAGAACCAGAAAGGAAAATGCAACTCTGCTCTCCCCGGCAGAGCAGGAGAGTGGCTCATAAGATATGCACTTCTCCAGGCAGAGCAATACATAATGCCCTGTGAGGCTGGTCAATTTGCATATTTTTTTTGCCTTATGATGGTTCCAGGAGGACAGGGGCACCACCAATTAACCTGCAAAGTATTGGGGGGGGGGGGCTGTAGGAGGTACAGCAACCCCCACAAGAAGTAATGTTTATAAAACTGACCCTATGTTTGTGGGGTCAAGAAATCCATGACCCGTTGGGATTTTCACATAATATTTCAAAGCACTCCCAAGACTGGTGCTTTTGCTCTCTAGGGACTGGTTCTATGATTGAATTCAACATGGCCTGAAGGTGTATAAAGAAAATATATGGAGAGCAGTGATCTCCAGGGGCTGGACCTATGGCTGCATTTTATGTGGCCTAAAAGTGGCACCATCTGGGGCTGTTTTTATGATTGTATTTTATATGGTCTAAAAAGTATATCAGAATCACACAAAACATGTTATGTTCATTTTAAAATGTATTATTGAAATAATGCTGATAGTAATTACTGATGAAAGTTAATATGCATTATTGACATTAATAATTGCATTTACTCGTGGTTATTATTAATTGCATTTACGCGCAAAATTATAGCATTTTCAACATGTGGTTTGTTGCTGTTGTGATATAGTGAACCCTTGATAAAGCCAATAGGCCTGTTTTATCTAAGGTGATACCCCGTATATTGTGATGTGTTGTCTGGTATAGGTGGAGGGCACTGGGGTTTAGGGGTCCTGACCCTTTAGGGGTTAAATGTGGTTTCACATTTTCATCTATAGATTTTTTATTCACCTCAAGCATATATTTGTAAATTAATGCATTGTATTTAGAAGTGTGTGTGTGTAGTAAATGTACTTTTCCTTTTTCTAAACAAAAAGCACTGACTGGACAATCATTTAGTGATTGTTATTATTGTGTCCCAGCAAATGATGATTACTAGCCCACACCACCTCCCCTGAGAAGGCCTTGGACTGCTCTGCTTCACTACCCTCACAGTGTCAAGCTCTAAAATGTGGTGCTTGGTTCCCAATAATGGTAGATTGTGGACCTATTACTTATGCGGGTCTCACATCCTGCACAACTAATAACCCAATTTCCTATACACAGGCATTGCACATTCAAGAAAACTATACAAATGTTGCCTTGTTTTCAGAAGCATTATCACTGTATTATGATTTCTGTACCCTCTTCACTCCAGTAGAGAATTCTAAGGCCTTTCAGAATGTTTGCAAAAAGCATGAAGAGGCAGGAGGTCGACTATGGATTAATTCTGGTGAGAAATTACATGTTTCAATGAGTCAATTGATAGTACTTCTAAGTGCTCCCCATAAAATGCGTTTACACTGATTTACTTCTGTTGGGTCGTTTCTTTTGATATTGTTAGAACTCAGTATCAACTCTTATCTTAGCTGTGTACCAAGTCTGCCAATGGATACTCCTTCAACCAGCATGACACAAAGACTGTCTTGCCATTTCTGAATCTTGCAACAGTAATCCGATATATTGAAACATGCCTCATGTTTGTTGTAATGAACCAGAAACAGTATTAACCAGATCCCAACCTTATGAATAAGTCCTAAATACCTTGAGCAGTAAGTTGATGGGAAGATGTTCCACCTTTTAACTTAAAACACTGATTTATCCAAGGCCATCATGAAGAAGTATAAACCTGTTCAACAGAAGTAACCAATTATATGACAATATGGCTGCATGTTTACAAGGAGTTCACACAGCTCAGTGTTATTTTGTGATATCACAGTCATGATATTTGTGACGCTTGTCTTAATCAGGGCCAGGAAGTGGGCTTCCAGACAAAATGTCTGGTTCCAAAATACGTTTTTTTCTGGCCAGGACTCAACAGAATTGGATACAATGTTTGAAATGTGGTAAAAGCAGCAATCACCAGCATCCGACATACTGTCCATTATGCTCCATTTGCAAACCTTGCTAAAATATTGACTGCATTCAGTATCAAGAATCCTTATGCTACTTATTTAGAGTGCATATCATCACCCCATTACTGCTGTTAAATGTGGAGTGCGAACAGATAAAATGTCTATATTTAGCTGAAATTCATGAGCGAGACAGAGCTGCTTTTTAGACCCCAATTTCATTTAATTTTGAATTTAATGGATTTTATGGCTAACACATCTGAAGGTATTGCAGAGCCACCTAGTTAAAATAGCACCATATATAAATATCGGCTAAACGTGGAAGGATATATTTAAGATGGGGTAAGACACAAATCAACATTTAAACTCAATGAACCAGCTTTCACAGTTTACTCTAGCAAGATGTAGGATACAGAAATGTTCCAATGACCTGGCGTGGGAAGTGAAGATGATAATTTTTGCATATTTGTTGATATTTATAAATCACTTTCTGTGGATTGTCATCCTTAAGTGTGATTTTTAACACGGAATCTGTTATGTTACAGTAAACTTGCAGGCTTGAATCCTAATCTCTTTGCTCAAATTGATATTTTAATTAAAGGACGTGTTCAAAACAGATATTATATGTTAGGTTAATTGAGGTCTTGTTAGTTGCCATATGCTTTAAAACACGTCATGTCACTTGCTGATTATATTCTGTGTGAGGAGTATATAAGTGGACTACTAACAGAACATGTACCTGTCAGAACATCAAGGTTTGCAATGAAAAGCAAGGAAGACCACTTCGGACCCAAATCAGGACAACCAGGGTTGTTCAAACTGAAGGCAATTTGACTCCTTGCCAATTTGATTCTATCCTTTCTCTCCTAGCATTGTTAAGGTGCAATCAAATTTCACAATAAAAAAGATCCAGCAACCAGGGTATCAAGAAGATATCTGACCATGTTCGGACAACACTGGAAGCATAGTTCACAACCAGCCAACAGGGAGTTCGAACTCAGACTTGCTCCATATCAAAAGGAATCCAGAGAGATATGCTAAACTCTGCAATTCCAGTAATGAACTTCAGGTCTCTGATATACAAGACCATGTTATTCACATGCATTAACCCCAAGGTAAACTACTTCCTCATATGGATAACTTTTCAGACTAAAGTTGTGTCAATATGATGCTGCAGGGCTCGTAACAGATTAGGGCCTATGTGTGCCTGTGGTGGGAAAGAAAATGAATAGCTTAGGAAGAAAAACCCCTCAACCTCAGCACTTGTCTTGCTACAACATGGGGTCTGCCGATATTGTAGTGAGAGATTTTGCGTGGGTTGACATAAGGAACACACCTATTTTACTTCTAATTGGGTTCTTTGGGGGAGTTTGTTTCATCCTTCCTCTGTTTCTTGCTTACATAACCCTTCCTCCTTGCTGAAGTTGTCGCTCAAGTCTGTGCACTCTGGCTGAATGTGAATTTATGTGAATGTATCCTGCCCCTAAAAATTCACCATGACAGCTGGTAAACTTGTTTGAGGATGTGTATCTGGCCACCATGTTCATCTCTGTGTTCTACTGGCATTACATTAGGATGGTGCCATTCTGCCAGGAACACTTGCCTGGACTTCTTATTCAAAAGATTCATAAAGTGAGATTTTCATGACAATGTGTTGCATTTTTGTGATAATATCTCTCAAGGAGAATAACGCACATTGCAAAAGGGTCGGGTGAAGAAAGCATAACATTACTTATGTATAGTGCAATCTACTTAATGTAAATACTACAGATGTTAGGTCTAGGCTTTAAAAAGCCATGTGGTGAGCTGCTGGGTGGATTGAAATTCCCAGTGAAGTTGCTGAGATAAAGCTACACACTGGCAGGCAATTCCATCAAACTGGGCATTGTGAGCTACTTGCTAGTAGATTGCTGTTGGTCATGATTATTTGGCCTCCTCTACATGTATAGGGCCTGATTCACAAAGGTAAACTTACACATCTGTGTAAGTTTACGATTGATTGCTATTCACAAGGGGATTTACGAGTACTATCTTCACGAGTGCGGAGTTGCAGCACATAAAAACATAACTTTACCATTGTGAATCAGGGCCATAGTCTGTAACTAGTTTGGTTGACCAGTACATTGTATCGAACACTGACCCAACAAGTTATGCACCTTAAGAATTCAGTTACTATGCAAATTACATTGAGTAGAATATCATTGGAAGGTCCACCTCAAGCAGGGACATAGGGACACCATCTTACATTTTGAAAACAGAAAACACACCAAGCTCCACAGAGTCACAACATATGTCCAAGGCCTTGACAATAGGGTTGACTGGCATCAGATGTGAGATACAATTCCTCACCATGTATGTCGACCAATGGTGCAAGACATACCAAAAGAGTAGACAAAATATACACGTCCAGAAACACCCTGCTACCCAGCAGTTCACTGTTTTGTTTCAAAGTAAGTCTACACCCCATTGAAGAAATTATCAATCACCAACCGTAGGCACCATGTCACGGTTTATGAAGATCTGGGGACAGTGAGTAAAACACAACACTGGTACATGCTTTATTAATAACAACATACTCCTGTTGACTACATGTTTAAATGGATTATTCTGCTACCCCCTAAATATCAATCCTGTAGCCTTGTGGAAAATAAGTATGATATCAATTCAGAAGGCAGTAAGATGAATCAACAAGTAGAAGCTGACCTCCCCATAACTGTATTGTGATATTTACCAGGCACCCGCAATCCCAAATATAACATGAATACCATACCATGAGCTGCACTGCCTTGATGACTCCTCCCCAATCAAGCAGATTTATGCATTTTCAGAGCAGACTTTAAACTAATAACCCTACCACAAATGACAATAGAGTCTTGTAGGTTCCCAATGTAAAGATAATTACTTAAAAAGCATTAGGGAAATTAAAGTTCAGAGCAACGGTGACCAGCAAGTGACCTGGCATCAATCAGAACCTAGCCTAAAAATCCACAGAGGGCTCACAAAACTTGAAAAAACTGGACTTGTGCAATATAAATGATAACGGTCCCACTGCCATATGTGGAGTCATTTGCAAGGGGGTAGGGCAGAACATTAGGCTATGCACCTTATATCCACTAGAATAGGGTTGGTAGTTATTGATCTTTTGGGATATTTGAGGCCACAGACCTTCTAATACAGTACAGTATTAGGTCAATGCATCTCTGAGTTCATAGTCATGATAGAAGGGTAAAAGATTGTTAAGTTATGGACAAACTATGGGAGCAATTGGTTGTGGACCAATTGTTCAAATAGTTGCAAGCACTATGGCAATCTGGCAAACATCTTCAAGCCCCTTTGCATCCACACACTGGAACTCACCAACTCATCCTTGACTCAAAACAATTAAAATAAACCAACAAATACAAACACAAGAACATATAAAAGACCCACAAAAATGGTCATAGAGAAAATGGCAGATCACAAGTTGTAAGGGAAATAGATCCACACCCAGCAACATGCAGGATATCAAGTAGAATTAACAGTTGAGTTTAAAATTGCATTCAAAGTACAAAGATGGAACATCTGCCTAACGAACTTACTAATAGAGAACAGTGCCATGGAGTTTATTATACCAACCACAATAGTTGCATCACACAGATCAAAGCAAAAGCTCTGTACAGGGTTGGTACCAGAAGTGTGATTGAAATCCATTGAAGAACCCACAACTGAAACAGTAGACAACATCAGAGAAGGACTCACATCTTTTCCAGAATTATGAATCCACCAAGAACCATTAAGATGGTTGGAAAATTCTCCACTTCCACACACATTTTTAGAAACCTTAACCACTCTTATTGGATACATTGATTTAAACTCCCCCCTTCGTACCTTATAAGGTTTCTTAATAAGTACCCAGTCTCCTACATCCAGCACAATTTATTTGGCATTATGCCTCTTGTCAAACTATTCTTTTGAATAGTTCTGCTGAAACAAAACTTTGGCAGCTAGTTTGTTGCACACTTCAACTTCAACCTCATTGGCAAAAGATATACTCTTCATCTAATCTTGGCACAGATTTGAACTAGGAGCTCTTTTACTAAACAGTTTAAAGGGAAAAATTCCAGTAGTGTTATGTAGAGTAATGGAATAGGCCCACAGATTTTGTCTAAGAAAATCCTCTGCCTCAGAACCAGTAGCTATAGGGGTCTTTAAAAAGGTATTCATTCTTTCTAGCACACCTTTCAAAGTAGAGGGAATACAAGGCTACTTGAAGATGTTTAATACGATACAAATCAATACATGGTTAATTGAAACTGAGGTGAAGTGTGTGACCCGTTCTCTATGTGCTCCTTCCATTTGAAAATTCTCCTTGAAAACTTATCACAAAAATTGTCAGACCTGTCATCCTTAGGGTGGTCTTCCCCCAACTTTTTGCCTGCTTAACTCCACTTTTTGCTGTATGTTTTTTGTTGGTGTTAGGATTCTGAGCACTTTACCCCTGCTGACCAGTGCTAAAGTGCATGTGCTTCTCCCCTAAAACTTGGGGGTATTTGTGTAAACCTGATTGGCATATTTATTGTACTTATAAGTCCATTGTAAAGTGGTATACCATATACCCAGGGCCTGTAAACTAAATGCTACTAGTGGGCCTGCAGCACTGATTGTGCCACCCACACACATAGCTTTTCAAATCTGTATCAGTCCTGCCATTGCAAGGGCTGTATGTGCAGTTTACTGCCACTTCAGCTTGACATTTAAAACCACTTGCCAAGCCTTAAACTCTCCTTCTATTATACATAGGTCACCTCTAAGCTAAAATAGGACCTAGGTAGCCCTATGGACAGGGTGCTGTATAAGTAAAAGGTAGGACATGTACTTTTAAGTTTTACATGTCCTGGTAGTGACAAACAGCTACATTTGTTTTTCCCAATGCTAGCCTCTCATAGGCTAACATTGGGAATTCCTTAAAACACTTTTAAGCTGTAATTCCTGATTAGAAAGGTATAGCTAGATCATGTTTCATATCTTTGGAATGGTAATGATAAATCCTCTTTAGTGGTAAAGTTGGATTTGCCATTAATATTTTAGAAATGCCACTTTTAGAAGGTGGAGATTTTTCTGCTCTTAACTTTGTTCTGTGTGCCTGCAGCCTGTCTCCAATACACGTCTGGGCTGGGTGACAGCTATACTTTGTACATTCCCTCTAGACTGCCACAAACACAAGAAGGTGAGGCGCATCCGCATTCTGAGAACTCATCTGCATTCATCTGCAGTCTGATGGGTCTTCCTAGGCAGGGAGAAATGGGAGGAGGCTAACACTTTGACTTCAATAGGTAGTGTCCTGTCCACACACAAAGCACTGATTCACATCCACGGGTAGCCTGACAGACAGGGCTGACTTGAAAGGGATCCTTGTGCATTTCAGAGTTACTTTGAAGTCCTCCCCTACATCAAAGGCACTTATTGGATATAAGTACTGGGGCTCTGACCCTACCAAATCATACACTACTGGACCTGTGAAGAACTCTGCTGGAGTAAAGACTGCTGTGCTGTAAGGATTGCCACGTTGACTGGACTGACTGTTATGAGGATCTGCTTCTTTGCTTTGCTGAGCTGCCCTGCCACCTGCTGATCTCTGCCCTGCTGAGGACAAGGATTGGACCCATCTTACTTGAACCCAGAGTGACTCCAGGGACTTGCTGGCTTGCGTCTTGTTTTCTGCAGTCTTAGGGACACAAAAGACTTCCTGCAATCCTGCTAGTGCTGCTGGACTTTGCCATCTGTGAGTCCTACCCTTGCCTGAGGTGCCCCCTCCAGTCATGGGCCTCAGAAGTGGGTTCTGCAGCTGATTCCTGCAAAAACCTAAGCATCGCCACGGCTGCGTGAGAAATTACACTGCATCACCTTTCGACACCGATGCAAAGGCTCTTCAACTACAGCGGATCCTTAGCTTACACTACTCGATAATGATGCTCTGCATGGCTCGACAATGACGCATTGCATTTTCTTCAACGGAGATCAACAATGACTTGGGACCCCCTTTGTGCGGCTCGACGACGACTCAGTAGGCTCTCGATGTCGACACTTGCTCCAGCCAAGGTATTTCTTCAGCTCGACCATTCTGGCGCATATAGTCGACCTGTCCTCCATCGCGGTCAACCTGAACTTTGGATTTACCATGGTCCAGCACAACCTCAAATAAACCCCAAGCGCTATATGTTTCTAAGCGCTACTTTTTTATTTATTCTTTAAATATAATCTACTTTTCTAACACTGTGTGGAGTATTTTTGTGGTGTTTTCATTGTGTTACTCTGTGTGTGTGTGTGTTGCACAAATACTTTACACATTGTCTCTTTAGATAAGCCTGACTGCTCTGTGCCAAGCTGCCAGAGGGTGAACACAGGTTATCTTTTAGTGTGTATCTAGCTAACTCTGACTATAATGGTGGTTCCTGCTTGTACAGGTTGGATACTCTGACAACCAGAAACCCCATTTCTAACAACCTCTACCTAATTATCAACAAATATACGATAGCCAAAGGGGGATGCTGTCCCTTTCTTTTATGGATTTAAGCAGTGCTTTTGACAGAGTTAATGGTAGTAAATTATGAAAAATCCTGTTAGACCTCGGGCTTGATGATGAGTTGGTCATTTTCCTGTGGGCTTTACACTGAGGGGTAAGTGCCACAGTAAGGTATGGACCAGGAGGCAAATGCACTGATCCGTTCGATTTGCAGCAAAGTGTTGGTGCCAAGGCTGTGTTTTGGTAGCAATCTTGTTTCTTTCTTATATAAATGGCTTGAAAGACCGCCTGCAATTTGTAGGGAAGGATTTGCCCAAGATTAAGTCCACCTCAGTACCAGGCCTGCTATATACAGAAGATGCCATCTTGATGTCTCACACCCCCAATGGTTTGAGGACCCGAATCAATAGTTTTGTCACTTTTATGGACAACTTAGATTTGGAAACTAACATTTCTAAAACAAAATACATGATTTGTGGTTCCAAAGTAGTTAAAGCTGGCCCCTTCATTCCAAATGCTTGTGGAAGCCCAGTGTAACGAATCAACGTTTACGCTTTAATCTGTCTGTTGTGGCTCTGTTTGACTTTGCAAAAAGAGTAGGTAACAAACTGATCCAGCCTCTCCTGGAGGTCTATATGCGAAAAAGTTTTCCTATTTTAATGTATTGTGACAGAGTTTGGGGCTACCACAACGTCGCCAAGTTGCAGATGGAGGAGAACCGATTCTGCCAGCATTTGCTTGGCCTCCCCCATGGACCCGTCACTTCTTCTTACATTAGAAACTGGGTATCACCTATGTATCTGATCTGTTTACGGCTGCACCACTACTGCTCTGAGTCTGTGCTCGGGAAAATAAGCATACCATTCTTAATCTACAGATTATTATAGACTGCATGAATTAACTGAAGGGTATTGCCTTCCATTGGCTAAATTACTTTCAATCTACCTCTAAAGCCATAGGATGGAATCAACTGTTTAAATTTCCCTACTCACTTACTAAAGCAGGTATCTCTCGAGTTAAAAATCAAGTTATTGTGAGACATCCAGGGAGCAAGCAGAGATGAGGAAACCGCTATTGTGGGATTATGTTATTCTCCAAAAGTCATTAAACCGCAGAAATAAAAAGGGGGTTCTCAAGGCACGTTTTCCTAATTCATTTACCCATAGGAACTTTAGACACATCTACAGCCCAAACCGCAAAACGGATTTATACCAAATTTGTCAGAAAGCTATATCTTGGTCCATAAAAGGTGCTTTTGTGAATTGGTGTAAATCTGTTCAATAGTTTTTGAGCATATAATGCTAAAGCAAATTGTATATTTCACATCGCGGAGGATTGACAGAGCCGACAGATGTCCTGCTGAGATCTGAATGGCTGCCACCACACCAACCAGGAAGTAGTGGCAGCCATCCTAAGGCTCGGACTCAATCCTGAGGCCTAAGAAAATGCAAAAAAAGGCATAGTGGGCGGTGTAGGCCAAAACAGTTTAAAAAAAAAAAAATGCTGCAAATTCACGGAGGATCCGTGAATCTGTGCTTCTTTTGAAAACCAGTGGGGTGTGCCAGGTCCTGGAGTGCAAAGATAGGTTATTTTTAGGTGGAGTGGGGCATGTGCCCCCCTCCCTGGGCCTCTCAGAGGCCTCAAGGACCTTATCTCCGGTGCCGACAATAAAAAGGGAGGGGGAGGCTCGCGGTCCCCCTCTTGGAGTCTTATTAGGCCCTGGGGATCCCCAGGGTCTTAAAAGGCTCATGGAGGGGGCTGTGCAGTGTCTGGTTGGCCCTGCGGCCAACCCCGGCTGCGCATGGCCAAAGGCCATGTGCACGTTGATATTGTCCATGCCAGGCCCTGAGGTCCGACCTAGTAGCGTGGGGCTGGCTGCCTGTGTAGGGTTGGAAGTAGGGCCTGTCCATAAGCTGTAGGGGGTTGGCTTTATGTATGGTAACAAAATATTACTTTACGTTAAAAAAACGCTAGAAATTCACTGAAAAAAACAAAGAAAAACACTGAAATTCACCAGTTATAGTTATATCAAGTAACTATAACTCCCGCCCTAAGGTAACTATGACTCGCGCCTTCACCATGAACTGCTAATTACCCCACATATTACATCACTCATGACATATATGACAATATTGATAATATCACTGCAACATTTGCAATTGAATTATTGATGAGAAAACTGTGCAACTGCTAGTTATAGTTACTTTAGGGCCCAAGTTATGGTTACTTGAGATAACTATAACTGGTAAATTTCAGTGTTTTTTTCAGTTAAAAGCATTATGTTGTTACTGAACTATTCACCTAACTATAACGTTACTGTAACCTTTGTTTTTTAGAGAATATATATATATATATATATATATATATATATATATATATATATATATATTCACTGAAAAAACCATAGGTTTTAGGGACAGTTATAGTTACTTGGACATTGCACTCGTACAAAACCCGTGAAATTCCCCCATTATAGTTAGTTCAGCTAACTATAACTCGCGCCCCACAATGCACTGCTGATGATGTCACATATTACATCACTCATGACATGGTCAGTGACATCACTGATGACATCATCCAGTGACTGTGTGTTTCTGTAAAGTTTAAATATTTTTAATATATATATAGGAAAAGACGTATTGAAGAATGAGTGGGTGTGTAAGTGTCTGTATGGATGATTTAGTAGGTGCGTGACTGACTCTATAAGTGAGTGATTTAACGTATCTTACTGAATGCATGGGTTAGTGACTAAACTGGGTGAATGTCTGTATCCGTCTGTCTGTTGCTGTGTAAGTGGCTGCATGTGTTTGTGAATAGCTACATGAGTGTCTATATGAGTTATTGAATGGTTGTCTGAGTATCTGTATGGGTGCCTGAGTGTTTGTGTGGGAGGGGTGTGTGCGACTCTGTGCATAGATGTGTGAGTGGGTGATTCACTGGGTGGATGGTTTCAAGAGTGTATCTGTGATAGACTGTATGGGTGGGTAAGTGTGTGTAAGAGTGTGTTAGTGAGTGAATGTATGTCCCAGTGGTACATGTGTGAGTAACTACATATGTGAAAGGCAGTATATATGTGTGTTGGAGTATATAAATAGCTATAAGCGAGAGTGAGTGATTGTGATAGTGGCTGTATGGATGAGTGTGTGCTTGTATCAGTGATTGTATAAGAGCGTAAGAATGTGCTAGTATTTGTATGAGTAAGTGAGCTGGTGTGTGTATAACTGTATAGGTGAGTAAATGGCAGTGTGTTTAATTATTTGCATGACTGACTAGGTGTGTGAGTACCTCTATGGATGAGTGGCGGTGTTTGAGTGTCTATATAGGAGTATGAGTGCATATGATAGTCCTGTACTGAGTGACCGTAAGTATGAGTGACTGTACGGGTGAGTGAGTGGATGTGTGCGTAGACCTATGAATCAGTGAGTGGGTATGTAGTTATTGGTGTTGGAGTGTCTATGGTTTTGCGAATGGCAGTCTGTAATTTAGAGTGGGTGTATCAAAGGTTATATTAGGGTGTGAGGAGGTGCATCAGATTATCACGTGGATGATGTCATCAGTGATGTCATTTGAGATGTCATCAGTGATGTCACTGACCATGTCATGAGTGATGTAATATGTGACGTCATCAGCAGTGCATTGCGGGGCGCGAGTTATAGTTAGCTGAACTAACTATAACGGGGGAATTTCACGGGTTTTGTACGAGTGCAATGTCCAAGTAACTATAACTGTCCCTAAAACCTATGGTTTTTTCAGTGAATTTCAAAGGTTTTTTAAATGCTAATTTCTAACTATAACATATCTGAAACCTATGGTTTTTTCAGTGAATTTCAAAGGTTTTTTAAATGCTAATTCCTAACTATAACATGTCTGAAACCTACGGTTTTTTCAGTGAATTTCAAAGGTTTTGTAAATGACAATTTTTAAATGTATTAATTGTTATATTAATTTTTTTCATACTGATTTACTACATTTTTAGAAACAATTTTTTTTACATATTTTATTTTTTAAATTACATTGTAATTACATTATACATTACATTACAAAAAATACTTTCTGAGAATGAATGACTTTAGTTTAAATACTTTGCACATAGGCAATAGACTTTTAAGTACAGTAGTTACAGTTGTTGCAATGGGCAACACATTTTCAAACACAATGCAACATTCAGCTCAATGTGAATTTCTAGTTAAATGCAATTAGTTACTTTATGGATTACTTTTCTAACCACAGAACTGGATCCTAGATTCAGTCCTGGGACATCTTCTGTAAACAGTTGAGTAAAAGCGTTTTGGTTACAGTCGTGATTTTTAAGGAATATTATTGTATTTTAAAAGTTGACAGAAACTTTTTCTCATAGAATCACCAATGTTATCCTATGGAAGGAAATTCACTTAGCAGGTAAAAACTGTTATCATTACTTTTTCTTACTCAGTGTTGGATCCTGGATCCAGCACTGGTGCATCTCCTGTAAACAGTTGAAAGAATGCGTTTAAGTCATACAGGCGATTTTTAAGGAATATTTGTAGTTTGTGAAAATCGACACTTTGAAACTTTTCTGCTGAAAACCAGACAATGGATTCCTATGGAAGAAAATATAAGTTACTGGTAAGTACGGTTAAAATTACTTTTCAGGGTCAGTGCTGGGCTAAAAGATGCAGCACTGAGGTCTCTCCTGATAACAGGTGAGTAAATCGGAATTCGTATTTCGGCTGATTTTAGAGGAATATTTTAAAGTTCCAAAACTCCACACTTAGAAGAATTTCCAAGTGAAACCAGTCAATGTTAGCCTATGGAAGGAAATTCAAGTTACTGGTAAGTACGGTTAAAATTACTTTTCAGGACCAGTACTGGGCTGAAAGATACAGCACTGAGGTCTCTCCTGATAACAGGTGAGTAAATCGGAATTCGTATTTCGGCTGATTTTAGAGGAATATTTGTATGTTTCAAAAATCAACACTTAGAAACTTTTTCAGCAAAAAGCAGGCAATGATATCCTATGGAAGGAAATTCAAGTTACTGGTAAGTACGGTTAAAATTACTTTTCAGGATTAGTACTGGGCTGAAAGATGCAGCACTGAGGTCTCTCCTGATAACAGGTGAGTAAATCCGAATTCGTAGTTCGGCAGATTTTAGAGGAATATTTGCACAATGGTGAAGGTAGGGGGCGGGGCCTGAGGTGACATCTGTGCAAACGCGCCCCGTGGCGCGTTTTAAGTTGGGGGATTAAGTCCCCTTGAATCATGAGGGTCCCTAGGGGCCAACTAGCCCACCAGGAACCTCCAGTATGCGCCAGGGGCTGCGTTGCAGAGACGTGTAGAGGGCCACACCCCTTTACACCTCTCTGCAACGCAGCTCTGTGGCGCTTTCTGGATGTACCTGTTGGGCTAGTTGGCCCCAGGGACCCTCAGCATTGAAGGGGATTTAATTCCCCATCTTAAAACGCGCCACGGGGCCTGTTTGCACACATGTCACCTGAAGCCCCGCCCCTCCCTTCACCACTGTGCAAACGCGCCCCGTGGCGCGTTTTAAGTTGGGGGATTAAGTCCCCTTGAATCCTGAGGGTTCCTGGGGGCCAACTAGCCCACCATGTACCTCCAAAAGAGCCACAGAGCTGCGTTGCAGAGAGGTGTATAAAGGGGCGTGGCCTCTGTACACCTCTCTGCAACGCAGCCTCTGGCGCATACTGGAGGTTCCTGGTGGGCTAGTTGGCCCCCAGGGACCCCAGTATTCAAAGGGAATTACTTCCCCATCTGCAAACGCGCCAGGGGCGCGTTTGCAGAGTGGCGAAGGAAGGGGCGGGGCCTGCGGGCCGATCGTTTTTTTTTTTTTTCCCTGAAGGGGGCTGTGTGGCCCCCTTCCTTTTTCTTATTTTTGGGCCCTGGGGACCCCATCCCCCAGGGCCTTACCCCCTTTTTTTTTAATTATTTCTGGGGAGGGGGCCGCGTGGCCCCACTCCTAGCCACTACTTGCCCCGGGGACCCCATCCCCCGGGGCCTGGCCTCTGGTTGGGGACTGTGGGGGGTCCCCAAACCCCCACAGTCCCGCCGGCTCCCCGTGTCCTACGGGAGCCGGCATTGCTTTACACATGGGGAGCAGCTAACATGCTGCTCCCCGTGTGGAAAGCAATTGTCTTTGGATATTGGAAGCGAGAGCAGGTTTCCCTGCTCTCTCTTCTAATATCCAAAGCAGTTTGCAATGACAGGACGGGAGCCGCGAGGCTCCCGTCCTGTCATTGCAAACAGCAGTGTCCCGGGGGTAGGCACCCCGGGACACTGCAGGAGCTGGCCCTGGGGGTGGCGGTCCCCAGGGCCACCACAGGCTCCAGGAGGGGGCCGCGCGGCCCCCTCCCCACATCAGCACAGCCCCGGGGAGGTGGTGGTCCCCAGGGCTTCGGGGGTCCAAAACGGACCCCCATTTTAATTTGTTAGTGCCCTGGGGAGGTGGCGGTCCCGGGCGTGTGGGGGCTCGAGCCCCCACACAGGAAAAAAAAAAAAAAAGAAGCCCCGGGGAGGTGGTGGTCCCGGGGCTGCGGGAGGGCTCAGAGCCCTCCCGCACCATTTAAAAAGAAAGCCCCGGGGGTGGCGGTCCCCGGGGCTTGGGGGCCCTTAGAGGCCCCCATACATAAAATAAACACCCCCCAGCATGCCCCCGGGACTTGGCCCACCCGGGGGCAATTAGCATCGAAGCGCGGGAGACCGCGCTTCGATTTCTTTATCGGCAGGATCCGCGCACCCTGAGCGCATCCTGCCGATTTAAAAAAAAAAAATGCTTTTTTCTGCCCAGGGATCCTTATGGGACCCCCTGAGCAGACCTAGGGGTCAGGGTGTTTCTACCCTGCCCCCTTTGTGCGCTTTGCGCACTTGTTTCTGTCCCTCGGTTCTACCGAGGGACAAAATGGCTGCCAACATTTCCTGAATCGGAATGTTGACAGCCAGCTGACAGCCAATTAACATGCAGCTCGTGATCGGGACGGTGCGCGCAGGGTGCGCTCAGGGTGCGCGGATCCTCCGTGCCCATAGATATATATGTACTTTTACTTTTGATTTTCTCAGCAACTACTGAACGGATTTACACCATTTAACAAAAAGGGTTCTTTCTGAACCAAGAACTACCTCTTTGCCAAATTTGGTGTAATTCCGTTCAGCAGTTCGGGCTGTAGCCGTGTCTAAAGTTTCCTATGGAAAAATGAATGGGGAAAACGCGTTTTGGGACCCCCTTTTTCTCGGCCCCCGCTTGACGAATCACCCCGAGACTTTCAGGGTAGGAGCGGACCGGAGCGCCCCACAAAGTTTGAAAATTTTGCGAAGATACGTCAACCGGCAAGAGAGTTATTTCAAATAGAATGTCGCGGATTTCCTATGGAAAATAGGTTCTAACTATAACTATCTACTGGCGACCGCCAGTAGATAATATATATATATATATATATATATATATATATATATATATATATATATTCCATCCGATTTTGCCACGCAAAAAAAAACATGGGGCGGCCAGTGCAACAGTTGCGAGGCTTGCAGTTAATATACCATCCATTCCTTCTTTTGAATAAAAAGAGGTGCACCGACACTGGTTGGGTTGCTGTTCAAACATTTTAATGGTGGAGCAACACGAAGGTAAGAGGCTTCCTATTCCCAACGTTTCTGCTCTAGGAGCCTTGATCACGGGAGTCAGCTCTCTGAATTTTAAACAGACCACGTGGTTTCCTTTTAAACATCGCGGGCCGTATTGGGCAGATGTATCATTGTAGCAGTTTGCGAGTCCCTAATAGCGATTTTTAGCGAATCGCTATTAAGGACTCGCAAAATGCTAAGTAGGTAGAAATCGCAATAATAATTGCGATTCCTACATATTCCTTAATTGCGAATCGCAAATAGCGTTTCGCAATTAAGGAATCCCTTCCCATTCATTTCTATGGGCCAAGAAAATTTTTTAAAAAAATCGGCAGGATGTGCTCAGGGTGCGCGAATCCTGCCAAAAAAAAAAAAATCGAAGCGCGGTCTCCCACGCTTCGATTGTATTTTGCCCCCGGGTGGACCAAGTCCCGGGGGCATGGTGGGGGTTTAATTTTATGTGTGGGGGCCTCAAGGGCCCCCAAGCCCCGAGGACCGCCACCCCCGGGGCTTTTTTTTAAAATGGTGCGGGAGGGCTCTGAGCCCTCCCGCAGCCCCGGGGACCACCACCTCCCTGGGGCTTTTTTTTAATGAATTGAACAACCTGTGTGGGGGGCTCCAGCCCCCCACACGCCCGGGACCGCCACCTCCCCGGGGCACTAACAAATTAAAATGGGGGTCCGTTTTGGACCCCCGAAGCCCGGGGACCACCACCTCCCCGGGGTTGTGCTGATGTAGGGAGGGGGCCGCGCGGCTCCCTCCTGGAGCCCTTGATGGCCCTGGGGACCACCACCCCCAGGGCCGGCTCCTGCAGTGTCCCGGGGTGCCTACCCCCGGGACACTGTAGTTTGCTATGGCAGGACGGGAGCCTCGCGGCTCCCGTCCTGCCATAGCAAACTGCTTTGGATATTGGAAGAGAGCAGGGAAACCTGCTCTCTCTTCCAATATCCAAAGCACATTGCTTTTCCACATGGGGAGCAGCATGTCAGCTGCTCCCCATGTGGAACTAGCAATGCCGGCTCCCAAGGGACGTGGGGAGCCGGCGGGACTGTGGGGGGATTGGGGACCCCCCACAGTCCCCAACGGAGAGGGCCAGCCCCGGGGATGGGGTCCCCGGGGCAAGTAGTGGCCCAGGAGGGGGCCACGCGGCCCCCTCCCCAAAAAAGAAAAAGAAAAAAAAATGGAAAGGCCGGCCCCGGGGGATGGGGTCCCCGGGACCTTAAATGGCCTGAGGAGGGGGCCACGCAGCCCCCTCCCAAGAAAATAAAAAGGCCATGCCCCGGGGGATGGGGTCCCCGGGGCCAATACAGGCCCAGGGAAGGGGGGCCACGCGGCCCCTTTCCCGTTTTTTTTAAATTAAATTAAAAAAAGGGGTAAGGCCCTGGGGGATGGGGTCCCCAGGGCCCAAAAACAGGAAAAAGGAAGGGGGCCACACAGCCCCCTTCAGGGACAAAAAAAAACGATCGGGCCCGCAGGCCCCGCCCCTTCCTTCACCACTCTGCAAACGCGCCCCATGGCGCGTTTGCAGAGGGGAACGAATTCCCCTTGAATACTGGGGGTCCCTGGGGGCCAACTAGCCCACCAGGAACCTCCAATATGCGCCAGGGGCTGCGTTGCAGAGACGTGTAGAGAGGCCACACCCCTTTTACACCTCTCTGCAACGCAGCTCTGTGGCGCTTTTGGAGGTATATGGTGGGCTAGTTGGACTCCGGGGACCCTCAGGATTCAAGGGGACTTAATCCCCCAGCATAAAACGCACCACGGGGCGCGTTTGCACAGTGGTGAAGGGAGGGCGGGGCTTCAGGTGACATGTGTGCAAACAGGCCCCGTGGCGCGTTTTAAGATGGGGAATTAAATCCCCTTCAATCCTGAGGGTCTCTGGGGCCAACTAGCCCAACAGGTACATCCAGAAAGCGCCACAGAGCTGCGTTGCAGAGAGGTGTAAAGGGGTGTGGCCTCTCTACACGTCTCTGCAACGCAGCCCCTGGCGCATATTGGAGGTTCCTGGTGGGCTAGTTGGCCCCTAGGGACCCTCAGGATTCAAGGGGACTTAATCCCCAACTTAAAACGCGCCACGGGCGCGTTTGCACAGATGTCACCTCAGGCCCCGCCCCTCCCTTCACCATTGTGCAAATATTCTTCTAAAATCCTCCGAAATACGAATTCCGATTTACTCACCTGTTATCAGGAGAGACCTCAGTGCTGTATCTTTCAGCCCAGTACTGGTCCTGAAAAGTAATTTTAACCGTACTTACCAGTAACTTGAATTTCCTTCCATAGGCTAACATTGACTGGTTTCACTTGGAAATTCTTCTAAGTGTGGAGTTTTGGAACTTTAAAATATTCCTCTAAAATCAGCCGAAATACGAATTCCGATTTACTCACCTGTTATCAGGCGAGACCTCAGTGCTGCATCTTTCAGCCCAGTACTGGTCCTGAAAAGTAATTTTAACCGTACTTACCGGTAACTTGAATTTCCTTCATAGGCTAACATTGACTGGTTTCACTTGGAAATTCTTCTAAGTGTGGAGTTTTGGAACTTTAAAATATTCCTCTAAAATCAGCCGAAATACGAATTCCGATTTACTCACCTGTTATAAGGAGAGACCTCAGTGCTGTATCTTTCAGCCCAGTACTGGTCCTGAAAAGTAATTTTAACCGTACTTACCAGTAACTTGAATTTCCTTCCATAGGCTACCATTGACTGGTTTCACTTGGAAATTCTTCTAAGTGTGGAGTTTTGGAACTTTAAAATATTCCTCTAAAATCAGCCGAAATACGAATTCCGATTTACTCACCTGTTATCAGGAGAGACCTCAGTGCTGCATCTTTCAGCCCAGTACTAATCCTGAAAAGTAATTTTAACCGTACTTACCAGTAACTTATATTTTCTTCCATAGGAATCCGTTGTCTGGTTTTCAGCAAAAAGTTTCAAAGTGTTGATTTTTACAAACTACAAATATTCCTTAAAAATCACCTGTATGACTTAAACGCATTCTTTCAACTGTTTACAGGAGATGCACCAGTGCTGGATCCAGGATCCAACACTGAGTAAGAAAAAGTAACGATAACAGTTTTTACCTGCTAAGTGAATTTCCTTCCATAGGATAACATTGGTGATTCTATGAGAAAAAGTTTCTAAGTGTCAACTTTTAAAATACAATAATATTCCTTAAAAATCACGACTGTAACCAAAACGCTTTTACTCAACTGTTTACAGGAGATGTACCAGGACTGAATCTAGGATCCAGTCCTGTGGTTAGAAAAGTAATCCATAAAGTAACTAATTGCATTTAACTAGAAATTCACATTGAGCTGAATGTTGCATTGTGTTTGAAAATGTGTTGCCCATTGCAACAACTGTAACTACTGTACTTAAAAGTCTATTGCCTATGTGCAAAGTATTTAAACTAAAGTAATTCATTCTGAGAAAGTATTTTTTGTAATGTAATGTATAATGTAATTACAATGTAATTTAAAAAATAAAATCTGTAAAAAAAAATTGTTTCTAAAAATGTAGTAAATCAGTATGAAAAAAATTAATATAACAATTAATACATTTAAAAATTGTCATTTACAAAACCTTTGAAATTCACTGAAAAAACCGTAGGTTTCAGGCACGTTATAGTTAGAAATTAGCATTTAAAAAACCTTTGAAATTCACTGAAAAAACCATAGGTTTCAGACACGTTATAGTTACAAATTAGCATTTAAAAAACCTTTGAAATTCACTGAAAAAACCATAGGTTTCAGACACGTTATAGTTACAAATTAGCATTTAAAAAACCTTTGAAATTCACTGAAAAAACCATCGGTTTTAGGGACAGTTATAGTTACTTGGACATTGCACTCGTACAAAACCCGTGAAATTCCCCGTTATAGTTAGTTCAGCTAACTATAACTCGCGCCCGCAATGCACTGCTGATGACGTCACATATTACATCACTCATGACATGGTCAGTGACATCACTGATGACATCACTGATGACATCTCAAATGACATCACTGATGACATCATCCACGTGATAATCTGATACACCTCCTCACACCCTAATATAATCTTTGATACACCCACTCTAAATTACAGACTGCCATTCGCAAAACCATAGACACTCCAACACCAATAACTACATACCCACTCACTGATTCTTAGGTCTACACACACACATCCACTCACTCACCCGTACAGTCACTCATACTTACGGTCACTCAGTACAGGACTATCATATGCACTCTTACTCCTATATAGACACTCAAACAACGCCACTCATCCATAGAGATACTCAGACACCTAGTCAGTCATGCAAATAATTAAACACACTGCCATTTACTCACCTATACAGTTATACACACACCAGCTCACTTACTCATACAAATAGTAGCACATTGTTACGCTCTTATACAATCACTGATACAAGCACACACTCATCCATACAGCCACTATCACAATCACTCACTCTTGCTTATAGCTATTTATATACTCCAACACACATATATACTGCCTTTCACATATGTAGTTACTCACACATGTACCACTGGGACATACATTCACTCACTAACACACTCTTACACACACTTACCCACCCATACAGTCTATCACAGATGCACTCTTGAAACCATCCACCCAGTGAATCACCCACTCACACATCTATGCACAGAGTTGCACACACCCCTCCCACACAAACACTCAGGCACCCATACAGATACTCAGACAAGCATTCAATAACTCATATAGACACTCATTTAGCTATTCACAAACACATGCAGCCACTTACACAGCAACAGACAGACGGATACAGACATTCACCCAGTTTAGTCACTAACCCATGCATTCAGTAAGATACGTTAAATCACTCACTTATAGAGTCAGTCACGCACCTACTAAATCATCCATACAGACACTTACACACCCACTCATTCTTCAATACGTCTTTTCCTATATATATTAAAAATATTTAAACTTTACAGAAACACACAGTCACTGGATGATGTCATCAGTGATGTCATCAGTGATGTCACTGACCATGTCATGAGTGATGTAATATGTGACGTCATCAGCAGTGCATTGCGGGGCGCGAGTTATAGTTAGCTGAACTAACTATAACGGGGGAATTTCACGGGTTTTGTACGAGTGCAATGTCCAAGTAACTATCACTGTCCCTAAAACCTATGGTTTTTTCAGTGAATTTCAAAGGTTTTTTAAATGCTAATTTGTAACTATAACGTGTCTGAAACCTATGGTTTTTTCAGTGAATATATATATATATATATATATATATATATATATATATATATATATATATATATATATATATATATCCATCTACAAAGGTTACCCCCAGGGAAGAGCCACATCAGGTAGGTAAATTTCCATTCATTTATTCGTGAATGCTGCAAGCGAATTTTGACAGAAAACCGGCATCAATCTTCATTCCTGCCAGACGCGTTTCGGGTTGTTTCCACCCTTCAAGTGCAGCCATTATATTTGTTTTTATTTTCGACCGCCCCAGTGGGCGTGGCTACTCCTGTAGCCTTCTGGTCTTTGTAGTTGCACTTGTAGTATTACTCAAGTGAGTCCGTCTAAAAGTACATTTGTAACAGTTTTTGAATTAAAAAACCACATTGGGATGATGTCGTCTCTATTCAAATTAACTGCACACTTCCCCATTCGCGACAGGACTACCTTCCATGTATCGCAAACACCCGATGGCATTGCTACGGATACGCCGCACTTGCGGCGGGGCTTCTTCCATGGCCGGGCCAGCCGCAAAACATCCATCTACAAAGGTTACCCCAAGGGAAGAGCCACATCAGGTAGGTAAATTTCCATTCATTTATTCGTGAATGCTGCAAGCGAATTTTGACAGAAAACCGGCATCAATCTTCATACCTGCAAGACGCGTTTCGGGTTGTTTCCACCCTTCTTCATTGGCAAACAGTACAACAAGGCGGAAAAGTGCAGCCATTATATTTGTTTTTATTTTTGACCGCCCCAGTGGGCGTGGCTACTCCTGTAGCCTTCTGGTCTTTGTAGTTGCACTTGTAGTATTACTCAAGTGAGTCCGTCTAAAAGTATATTTGTTACAGTTTTTTAATTAAAAAACCACAGTGGGATGATGTCGTCTCTGTTCAAATTAACTGCATACTTCCCCATTCACGACAGGACCTCCTTTCCATGTATCGCAAACACCCATGGCGTCGCTACGGATACGCCGCACTAGCGGCGGGGCTTTTTCCGCGGCCGGGCCAGCCGCTAAACATCCATCTACAAAGGTTACCCCCAGGGAAGAGCCACATCAGGTAGGTAAATTTCCATTCATTTATTCGTGAGTGCTGCAAGCGAATTTTGACAGAAAACAGGCATCAATCTTCATCCCTGCCAGACGTGTTTCGGGTTGTTTCCACCCTTCTTCATTGGCAAACAGTACAACAAGGCGGAAAAGTGCAGCCATTATATTTGTTTTTATTTTCGACCGCCCCAGTGGGCGTGGCTACTCCTGTAGCCTTCTTGTCTTTGTAGTTGCACTTGTAGTATTACTCAAGTGAGTCCGTCTAAAAGTACATTTGTAACAGTTTTTGAATTTAAAAAACACAGTGGGATGATGTTGTCTCTGTTCAAATTAACTGCATACTTCCCCATTCACGACAGGACTACCTTCCATGTATCGCAAACACCCGATGGCCTCGCTACGGATACGCCGCACTAGCGGCGGGGCTTCTTCCGCAGCTGGGCCAGCCGCTAAACATACATCTACAAAGGTTACCCCCAGGGAAGTGCCGGTTTTCTGTCAAAATTCGCTTGCAGCATTCACGAATAAATGAATGGAAATTTACCTACCTGATGTGGCTCTTCCCTGGGGGTAACCTTTGTAGACGGATGCGCAGTCCTACCACGACGTACGTATGATGTAGGGGTTTGCAGAGACCACGAGGAGGAGGCGGGTAGCCCGGAGAAGCCGCGTAAAAAGGTAAGTGTATTATTTTTAAATGTTATTTTATTTTTTTAAATATTTATTAGGGGGGGTGGAGGCGTGGAGCTAAAGGTGGGGCCCGGGGCTCAGAACTCCGCTCCGCTGTGGAGTCCGAGTTTTGCCTAAACTCCGTGTTCTCAGCGGAACACGGAGTAGGCAAAAATCCGCCAGCGGAGCGGAGTTCTCTGCCCTCCGCTAATTGGAGACCAATGTTCTCTCAACCCAATATACGGATACATCTGTGGACTTTTTCCCAACATTTGATGCTGGTAGAAGTAGAAGCTCTGCTATGTTTATTTTGTTGTTAGCAAATTAACCTTTTTTAAACTCTTAATAGCTACTGAATCACAGAACGAACTAGAATTAACACACCCACTTACTTACATGTTCTGGTTCTCGTGGATCAATGTATGTAATGTGAAACACGTCATTCACCTGAGAGTTCAAAGTCAATAAATATCTCAATAGCAATCTTGCTATGTTTTCACATCAAGCATGACTGGTTGTCCAAAAACGCTTACAAATTGAAACAAATCAAAACTGGGTTTTAGAAACTATGGCAAGTAGAAAGCAAACCATATGAGCCAGCGATATTCTTGCTTACTCCATAAACTCTTCAGCTTTTTAAGTGAGGGCATTAGGCTGTTCTAATTAATCCTATCCTTCCGGAACGCTAGGAAAAGCCACCTGTTTAAATTATTTCTGTCGTATATTTTGCTGTAAGCTCTTATGAAATATGGTCGCGTTTGAGTGATATAAACACCAACTGTGCACACTTGCATTCCATTTCCGTGGCACTAAGAGTTTCATGTTTTCTTCGGTGGGAAGCTTACCAGCAGGTGGAAGTATCCCCTACACCTGCCCTGTGCTGGAATGCAGCTGAATGTATAGATACATGTCAGCTTGGTAGGAACTGTTTTTACAAAAGTGTTCTGACTGAAGAGCCTCTTTTGCGAAAAACCGTGCAATGCTGGCAGCCATTTTATTATGGCCCATTAGCTATATTTTTTGTTCTGCAAAAAGTACATCCAAAAGAGTGGGTTATTTCTGCAGAACAAAAAATTACCTGATACGTAGGGAGTTTTCTTCTTGCGTGTCAGTGGCATTTTGGGGTTTTGTCTAAAGACAGCTTTATCTGTGTTTTGTCAAAAGACCCATGGGCACATTACCAATACTTACAGTTGCCTTTGTGGTTGGCTTTCTTGTTCATCTCATTTGCTTGCTTCTTCTTCAATAACTTTCCTTCCTCATATTGTATTTGTCCCTCCCCTGGAGTATAGCTCTTTCATTGTATTTCTGATCAGATGAGTTGTATAGATATTTCTCATTGATCCCTGCTCCTTTACAACCTCTACTTAATTATTTGTTTTAATATCTTTTTAACTTCCCGCCATCCTGTGTTGCTTTAGCAAGGGCCTAGAAGCTGCACACTGCTTCTGTGCTTTTTGCTTTCCCATCTCTACGATTTCTTTTCAGTTCCTTATTCCACTTCCTGTTAGTACTGTTTTTTTAACTTTTCTTTTCTGAGCATCCCAGCTAAGTGCTACTAGGCTACCCACTTCCTATTTGTCACATTCCACACACTTTCATTTATCCACTTAATTTACCATTCTATCCTGACAATCATGTTGGAAGAGTGCATGTACATGCACAGGGAACGTTTCTGCTTTATTAGAAAACCCATTACATTAGGCCACCTATTCACCTGCATGCATGTACATGCATTGTTACTCATTGGTGGCCATTTTAGAATTGATTCATAGCTGTGCAGAAAATGTTGTGATCCGGTAAACTAATATTAGTCGGTTACAGCAAAATAAAAAAGACCACAAAAAGGAAGATGAACCCAAGAACACTGCTTTTAGATGAAGTTTGAATGATAACATTATTAGATATAATGAGGTGGGATTGCTGTGATTATACGTACTGTTGCCTAACCAATGTTAGCCCATCTGCCGGCTTGTCCATCCCATCCAAAATATGATTTGCTGCACATAGACATATGCACATTTAGTTCAGCATATATAGTACACCAACTAATTGAAGCCGCTAGGATTGGTGGTCCAAGATAAACACCTCATAAGTGCATAAATGCAATATTTATTGTGACTGAGTCATCTTCTGCAGGTAGCATACCTTCCTCTGATTCAAAGAGTGTGCATTGCCACCTGTATATCCAAAAAAACAGGATCCTTCAATAAAGATGATACATTTAAAAAAGGTTATTTCCTATTTCTAGAACCAATGACCAGTCGAATATTTACAACAGGTGACTTTATGGATTGAAGCCCTCAAATCAACACTAATTTCTTGAGTTATTTAATTTGGGCCCTTATGTATCAATGCAATTCCCAACAGATACAGACAGGATAAACCCTTTAATACAGCAGGTCCTTGGTTTCCAATTATTCCTGAGGTACCTTTACTTGGACTTATTGAATGACAGCCTAAAACAGTGACATCAAAATATCTAAAACTGAAGAAGGAGGACAATTCAAACCAAGCGTGTTACCCATTGAGTATGTGATTGCTAAGATCGTAGATTTACAGGGTTAATACGTGCGTGATATCATAGGAGTACCTGTAAACACTGTTTATAGGTATCCTTATCAATTTATTTTCTTAAAATAGCATCTCTGTAGATCAGTAAGAAATTGACTATGAATGTGAATTTAGAGATAGAATATGCATCGTATGCATCTATCTATTCTAAAATATTGTGGCGGTATCAATCGGAATAAGGTTGACACTGACTGAGAAAGCTGAGATAGAGAATACAGAAATGTAGCGATCACTAAAACGTCTTAACAGGAACCCATTTGAATAATGCCATTTTTAGCACAATTGTGACAAAAAGACCAGCACAAACATCGAATTTTAAACAGAGTAACATGGAATACTTTTTAAATTCCAAATCAGTGGTAATTTCCATGTCGTTGAGATTGTATCAAAATGCAAAGTAATACCTTTCTGTAAAAGAAATTGAAGACGTCTTTTTTTGTTTTATGAAACACTTCATATAAACTCGTATTTTTCGCATGCAGTCATATTGTCGAAAGACGTCAGGGATGTGATGCCAAGACGGAAATAACATTTATGCCTTGAGACACTGTGAGCTTGATTCACAAAGGGCCTCTGCACTTGTGACGGAGGTCTGCAGTTGTGGGGGAGTCTCCGCGGAGATTACATCCCAGTGTGGTGACCACAACAGGACTGTGTGGCCTCCGCCACAGGTGAGGAGGCCCTTTGTGAATCAAGACCTGTATTTTTAAGCATGAAAGGTCATATTTTGTTAAAAATATAAGGATACTTTTGGTTCACCATCCAATGTTTTCCGCAAGCTTGGCGAAGAGGTGGAACTCAAGCTGAGAAAGATAAAAGTGTGTGCTCAAAGAATGACCTGAATTACCAGCCTGCATGTGGTGCTAATAGCCCATCAGTGGTGGAGATGCCTTATGCTTAGGGTCAAAGTGTCATCCATTCCTCTGCATACCGTGCAGGCTCTTTGACAGCAGATATGGAAGATGCTTCTGCAGAAGTGTCAATCTTTTCATTATCAACGAGTGATCACCAAAGGATAGGCACAGAAAATTCAATTCCCATCTCTCAGAGAGGCTCTGCTGAGACGTACAAATGTCAGGCCTTCTTTCCGTGTCAGTCTTTCATCATTCCATTGGCTTCCTGCTGTCGAGGGGATGAAAGGCTGGCACCTGGCAGGTCTGTCCATGTTTGTTAAAAGGCTCACTGTGCTAAAAACCAACCCTTCAAAGTATTCTAGAGATTTTAGTAGTTACACAGGTGATCCATGCCAAGGTTCACCTTCAACAATGTGACATTACTTTTTCTTCCCCCCCATGTTTGTAAAGTCGGCATAGTGACGATATTAGAACAAACTTTGAATACCATTAAAACAACTTGTTCATGATCTAGACTTACTTGAATTGAATATGATGTCTGAAAGCACACAGATCCTTTGGCACTACAACAATGACACTAAACAACATTATCCAGCACTCTACATAGCAATTATGCTGCTGCTCATCAAATACAATGTCTACTCGTCCAACTAAGAGGCTCCTATTTGCACACATCCCCCGCATACGCAGAACCAAAACTGAAGGTTGAGCTTTCTCCTCCTTGCTCTTAAAGCCTGGAACAACTCACCCCCTGCAGGATACCATCCCGGGTGATCATATGTTCAACAAATATACAAAGCAACATAACATAACACATGCTGCATACTTTGCACAAGCACACATGCGCATCATTGATCATAGTGAGGTTAAAATGCACACTTCCAAATTGATATCTGCACAGTGGAACACACAATTAAGTAAAATCTCCATAACTCAGGGACATCTAGTTATGGGCACTGTTGAAGCAAAAGACAATAAATCAAGGGCTGCAGTCATGGATTGTATGTCAAAATACCAATAACAAAAACATCATCTGACATAAATATTGTGGCCTAGATATTGTTTACAAAAACATCACACAATTAAATGTATATTTTCTCCTATGAACACCAATGAGAAAATATTAATCTAAACAATATTTAGGACACAATATTTTTGTCAAACGAGATTTCGGTAACATTATTGTGGTACAATACTGCATCAAGGCGAGAAGCTACATGAAGTAGCTCTAAGTTTAATGGACTTAGAATGAATGGATTTGGCATTATCTTAACTCAACCATTCTCATTGATAGAGGGTCAGCTTTAGTCACCTCTACCTGTTAACACACCTTTATTACTAAACATTTTATACATTATTTCTCAAATTTATCAAAGTTTTGAATGACCCTTATGCCATGCTAGGGAGAGTCAAAACCAAAATGAGATTTATCAAGCCACATAAGATAAATAAAGAGTAACGCAAGGCAGTGCAAATCACTGCCTTGCATTATTCAGGGGCAGGGAGGCGTTCCAGAAGTGGAACGTGGGTGTTCCCACTCATCCACTCATGGATTCTGATACCTTCCCAGATTTACCAACACTGGTAGACTTGGGAATGCGCCAGTATTGTTCGTCTCCCCACCAGAGGCACAACAATGAGAAATATCTTTATTTCTCCTTGTAGTTTTCTCTTTCTGAGTGGGCTGCATTCTGCAAAGCAGGCACCCTTGCAACATTACACAAGGGTGCCTGCATCTATGTTAAGCAGCCAAAAGTGTGCCAACACTACAAATTGCCAGCAATGCCCCATATAAAAGTAAATGCAGCAATTTCCTGCCCTGTCCTTTTCATGCAGCGTAGTGCAGAAAGATGGCTTGCTGTGTTGCGTGAGTTCTTGTTAAATATGGGCCTCTGTGTATATTTGTGCAGTCTTGTGAACCATCTCCTTTGCCACATACTCATTCATAAATTCAAATCAATTTTTAACAAGGTTTAATTTCAAAGGGACAGATGAGGATTGTTTTCTTTTTTATGGAACATGATCAAAATGTATCCACTTCAATAAATAAGGCATTTCCAAATGCAAGTTGAAATAAGAATGAGTAAACTATAATGTAAGTGTACTGCTGGACTAGTACTGACAGAATCACCCCATAACCCCTTTTTTTCATAGATACCATCCTCAAATTGTAGCTGTCATCTCTCCTTAGCCTCTCTCTGACATTTATTTATTTACTTTATAGCACTACTCAATCGAATTTAGAGTCAGGGTGATTTACATCACAAACATATACAGAGAACCATACAAAGACAAAAAGAGTTATACAAGTGTGTAAATCAATGTATAGGAAATGTTAACTGTTAGACCTGACAGCCTTAAGGTGGCCTTCTCCAAACGTTTAGCCTGCTTACCTCCTCTTTTTGCTGTAATCTTTTAGTTGCCCTTAGGCCTCTGAGCCCTTTACCACTGCTAACCAGTGCTAAAGTGCATGGGCTTCTCTCCAACATTTACTTATCAATGATTGGTACATTTACCTGCACTACCTGTTTCCGGGCCCTGTAAATTAAATGCTACTAGTCGGCCTGCAGCACTGATTGTGTCACCCACACAAGTAGCCCTTTAAACATGTCTCAGGCCTGTCACTGCACAGCCTGTGTGTGCAGTTTTACTGCCATGTTGTCTTGCCATTTAAAACCCTTTGCCAAGCCTTAAACTCCCCTTTTATTAAATATAAGTCAACCCCTAAGGTAGGCCATAGGTAGCACATAGGGCAGGGTGCTGTGTAAGTAAAAGGGAGGACATGCACTTTTACATTTTGCATGTCCTGGTAGTGAAAACACCTAAATCCATTGTTCGCTACTGTGAGTCATACTCCTCTCATTGGTTAACATTGGGAATTCCTTATTACACTTTTAAGCTGTAATTCCTGATTGAGAAGGAGTAGCTCTGTCATGTTTTATGTCATTGGAATGGTAATGATAAATCCTCTTGGCTTGCGAGGTTGGATTTAGCATTACTATTTTAGAAATGCCACTTTTAGAAAGATGAAAAAAGAACAACTGATGGACGGAATGCTGAACAATGTCAAACATTCACTCCCAGGGCAGAGATCTGGGCCTAAATTCTTAGTTTTTTTGTTTACCACGCCATTCCAGTTTGGGCTAGCCATATGACACCGGTCCTAGGATGCTTGTTTCCGGTCAAGGGAGGCATTGACCTGGCAGTTCAGGGTGAACTGTTCCCATGGGGAGCTGGGTGAAGACTGATTTGCATATGGCCAGGTCCAAACTGGAATGGCATGGTGAGCAAAAAAACAATGGATTTAGGCCCAGATCTCTGGACTGGGGGTGAATGTTTGACATTGTTCAGGATTCCGCCCATCAAGACTGATTTACATATGGCTGGGTCCAAACTGGAATGGTGTGGCGAGCAAAAAAATAAGGAATCTAAGACTAGATCTCTGGCTGGGGGTGAGTATTTGACATTGTTCAGCATTCCTTCTATCCACTGTTTTTTTTTTAATTTGTCACCCCAATGAGCCAGGTATGCCCAGAAGTGGGTCTTGTGCTCCCCATGCCAATGGATTCAAGCTATACTGGATTGTAAGGAGTGATACCTCGATACCGGTCCTAGAACGCCTGTTTCCACTCCAGGGAGGACCTGACCTGGCAGTTTGGACTGGACTGTTCTCATGGGGAGCAGGGTCAAGACTAATTTGCATATGGCTGGGTCCAAACTGGAATGGAATGGTGAGCAACAAAATTATGGATTTAAGTCCAGATCTCTGACTGGGGGTGAATGTTCGACATTGTTCAGCATTCCGTTCATCAATTCTTCTTTTTATTTTTAGAAAGATGGCATTTCTCTGCCTTTAAAGCTCTGTTTGCCTGCAGCCTACCCCCAATACACATCTGTGGTGGGTGACAGCTTGACTTTGTGCATTCCCTATAGACAGCCACACACAAAGGAAGGTTAGGGGTGTGTGAGTGGCCAACTACATCCTGGGCAGGATGGGAGGGAGAAACTGACACCTTCACTTGAATGGGCAGTGTCCTATCCCCACACAAAGAGTTGATTAACCCCCCTGTAGTGAGTCTCTAGCCAAAGCTGGGAAGGGGGGACATCTGTGCACTTCAAAGCCCCTCTTTGAAGTCACTTCCACTTGAATGGCTCAACTGGGTATAAGTACTGGGTCTCTAACCACACCAAATTAGACACATCTGGACCTGTAAAGAATCTCTGCCAAGAATAAGGAATGCTGTGCTGTTACAAGGACTGTCCCTCTGATGAACCGCTGCTCTGGAAGAACTGGTTTTCTGCTGTGCTTCCCTACTGCCTGCTGCCCTCTGCCCCTGCTGAGGAATAACTGGACTCTTGCTTGAACCCAGAGTGATGTCCAAGGGCATGCTGTCTTGCCTCCTGTTTTTAGACTCGGGGATATCAAAGTCTCACCTCCTGCTCCTGTGCCCGGTCTATTGGAAATGGTCTATTGGAAATGGATCCAGGTGCTTGCTCCAGTAAAACCGATGCATTCTCTGCTGTGTGAAGCAGAATTGACACATCGCTGCTGTTGCAGGACCAGAACCAGCGTATCGCACTCGGTACCAGCGCATCTCCTCCAGAATCGATGCATCAGCTCTGCTGCAGTGTGAGAAGATTGACGCATCTCCTCGACTACGTGGAGAAGCCCAGTGCATCAGCTTTGGAACCAACGCATCTCGACTTCAGAGATTTGTCTTTAGAACCAGCGCTTATCTATCATTGTGAGGAGCAAATCGACCCATCACATTGACTGTAGGGAGCGACATCTATGCATCGCTCTGCTGCGCCCCGCATATCGCTGTTGTGATCAGGATCGAGGTACTTTGTTCAGGGCCTTGCGTGGCTCAGGTATACGGCCTGCGCTCTATTACGGTTGGCTTGAACTCTTGACTTTGCCCCAATCCAGTGTGACCAGATAACCCTCATACGTGTTCATTGCTTTTAAGCGCTATTTTTACATTTAATCTTTTAAAATGTATCTCCCGACTTCTACTTATTGGTTTTTGCCATTTTGTTCTTGTTGTATTTATAAAATCACAACCTATTTCCTAAACTGGGGTGGAGTCTCTTTGTGGGCTTTTCACTGTAGCATCCTTGGCATGGCTTCCCCTAAAAGTTTGCCTTCAGACCTCCTGTTTTGCTGATTTTGTTTTTTGCTGGCCTTAGGACTCTGCGCACTTTACCACTGCTAACCACTACTAAAGTATTTGTGGTCTCTCCTTCAAACATGGTAAGATTGGCTTATACCCAATTGTCATGTTTTGTTCACTTACAGTACAGTTCAGTACAGTACTTACTAGTACAGTGGCACAACCTGTGCCCAGGGCCTGCAAATTAAATTATACTAGTGGGCCTGCAGCATTGATTGTGACACCCACTTAAGTAGCAATCTTAAACTTGCCTAAGGTCTGTAATTTGCAGCCTACGCATGTCGTTTTATACTACCATCTTGACCTACAATATAAACCAGGCCTAAATATTCATTTTTAATACATGTAAGTCACCCTTAGGGTAGGCCCTGGACAGTCAAGAGGGAAGGGTGCAGTGTATTTAAAAGTTGGACATGTACTTTTTACATGTCCTGGTAGTGAAAAAACATTACATTTGCTAGGCCTACCTCTACAATAGGATAATATTGGGGTTACTTTATTACATTTAATAAGCTGTAACTTCCAAATGAGAACAGGTAACTCATTCATGTTTGGTGTCTTTGGAATTGCAAGGGAGAAATCCTAACTTATGGTGAAGTCAGATTTTAAATTACAATTTTGAAAATGCCACTTTTAGAAAGTTGGCATTTTTCTGCCTTAGTCATTAGGTGCCTGTAGCCTGTCTCTGAGTAACATCATAGTTTAGTTTGTTAGGTTGAAGATTTATATAGCACAGCTTTTCACCCATGAGGGTATCCAGGCTCTGTCCATGGACACGGGGACATTAAGTGAGTTGCCCAGAATCACAGAATGTTGCACCAAGACTCGAACCCGGATCACCAGCTCCCGAGTCAGCACCCCTGGCCAATGTGGCACATCCTCTCTCACATCATGACTGGGTGTAATGGACAGTTTGGCTTTGTGTATTCCTCCTAGACAGCCACACACAATAGGGAGCTTAGGTGTGCCTGGATGGACAATCACTGGTAGGATGGAAGGGGAAAGCTGGGCACAGCCCCACTAATATGTAGATCGGCTGTGTCCTGCCTCCACACAAAGGGCTGCATATCCCCTCTAGTTAGTCTGGAGCCAGAGAAAGGAAGGCAGATCACCCATGTACTTCAAAGGCATGCCTCTAGAAGCTTCTCCTCACTTCAAAGGTTGAACTGGGTGTAAATATTGGACCTCACAAAACAATTCTTCAATATACTTCTGGACCTGTGGAAACTCTTCCAGGAAGAAAGACTGCTGCACTGCTGAAAGAGCTGCCACTCTGCTGGACTACTGCTCTACTGTGCTAAACTGCTACCCTCTTGCCTGGGTGAGAAGGACTGAACCAGCATCTGTTGAAACCAGAACTCCAGTGTGACTCCAAGGGGTAGTTGGCTGGCCTCCTGACTTGAGCCTCAGGAACAGAAGGCTCTGACAACCTCGTCCCCAGCAACTGGACTCTGACATCTGTGAGTCTACCCTGCCAAGTGGTGCCACCCCAGTCCTGGACCATTAGCAGAGGGCCTAAGGTGCTCTGCCACCCTTTGTGGATTCATCAGAACCAACAAATCTTCTCTGCTGCACGGCACCACCCCAAGCAGAACTGATGCATCACCACCGCTGTGTAGATCACCGCCATCGAAAAGACCCACATTGCATCGCACCCCTCCACCTCATTGGAAACGCCGCTGTGCAACACATACTCAGCGCAAGGCCTTGCAACCCCCATTAACGGCAGCCTCGATGGCGACACCAGACTCCGGATCACAGCCTTGCAGCTCCTCAGAATCAATGCATCACCCCGACTGCTCGACTCATCCTTGGTGCTGGACTTCGCATTGCAAGCCCTTGTCATAGGGATACTCGACAACGATGCAGGACTTCGCCCCTTCTCGGAACTCATCGCTTTGGCTGCCGCGACGCATCCTCGACATGGACCCTGCAATGGTCCGCAACCCACGATTTAAGATACTTTGTTCAGCTGGCCTAACTGGGTCCCTGTAACCAGTCAGAGCTCCTTCGTGGTAGGCCTGAACTTGTGACTTTGTCCCGGTCCGGCGCGACCAGACATCCACACTTGACACCTTATGCTTTTTGGCGCTATTTTCACTGAAATCTTTAAAAATGCATAGCTCTGGTTCTACTGATTGGAATTTTGCTGTGTTGGTCTTGTTTTATTTATTAAAGAGTACTCTATTTTTCTAACCTGGTGTGGGTTCCTTTTATGTGTGTGGTGTTTTCACTTAATTACTGTTTGAATTGTTGCGCACATATACTTTACAAATTGCCTCTAAGTTAAGCCTGACTAGTCTGTGGCAAGCTACCAGAGGGTTGAGCAAAGGTTAATTTAGGTTTGGCTTGTGCCACACCCTGACAAGGATTGTGGTTGCAGCTTCACCAAGACTCACACCAAAGTCAACCAACAACCCAATATCTTACAACAGTCAAGCTGCCAGTGCACATATAGATTCATCTCACCTAAGACACTGGACAACTTGGAGCTTTTTTAAACAGATGTCTGTAGTTGACCAAACATTCCTGTCATACCAATGTTGTGACTACCGTAGAGCCCTTTAGAGAAGAAGCTCCAGGTTGGTCTTACTAAACATATTTTTGTTTCATACCAGATTCTAATTTCAAAGGTAACATCATTCACTGGGGCAAAACTCTATCTGGCTCAAGAGAACACTTTAGTACTTTTTCCATATTTCCCAATTTTTTTCAAAATAAAAGATTTACAAATAGATTTTCATGGGCTTTTTGCCATAACCTTTAAACCCTTCTATCAATTTACTTCATTTTTGTTTCAATTTGCCTTAATGCATGTTTAGTTCTTTAAATAACCTTGGTATTTAATAGTCAGTCTGTTTACACAAAGCTCACTTCATGCCTAGCTACGCAGAATGATTAAAAAGATGAAATATGGAAACATGTTTATGCATGTAGTCTGGAATGTGGTGCATAGGAAAACAAGGACATTACCCACAGGTTCTGAGAACGATTTTGTCTAAGTATGTGCCAAATGCAAAACATGTCTAAGAAAGTCCCCCAGCACCAAATAAAATGCCTTTCAGCAAAAAGCTTTTGGTGCTACATACAGTTCTTTATAAAAGCAGAATGTTGGTGGGCAGAAGATGGCGCTAGTGTGAGCACTTCCCCTCCCGGCCGTCATGCCGTTTGCCACACGCGGGAGTTCTGACAGCCAGCGATCGGCTAGCTGACCTGACCCGGAACGGACACACCCCTAGCAGATGTCCGCGGCAGCCTTGGCGGCGTCCGAATTCGAGCTCCGGACACCCGGCGCTTTTCCTCAAACGCTGAATAGCGGCAGAAGGGCTAAAACCCGAGTCTGGATTTCAGTCTCACTTCGTTTTTCCTGCTTCACGGGACCGGTTACAATCAAGGGCCGGACGGCTGGGGCTTTCATCGATTGGGCCCGAGAGTGTCTCAAGCTGCTGGGAAGTGGTAGCAGCGCTAGTGGGGAGGCATCCGAGGTAACGCGCTGCAGGAAGCGTGGGAGGGAGCACAGAATGACGACCTGCAGACAGAAGATCCACAAATTGAAAACAGTAACAAATCAGGGGGAGACAGAGAAGGACAAAGCGGACAAAGCGGAGAAAATGGCAGAAAAAATGGACCTTCCCCCTAAAGGTAAACGGGAGCCAGCGGTCAGCAAAAAAAACACGGGGAGGTTAGGAGGAGTAATTTTGGCAAAAGAAAATGCAGCGGGAGTAGCAGGGGGTTTACCATCTATCGCTAAACACTTTCCTGTCCTCAAGGCACCGCTTATATCTACCTCCACCTCCACCTCTATTTCTACTGACTCTAAATCGCCTATGGGGGATAACTTAGATAACTCAAAGCTATCTAACCAGGTGCCTAACCAGGGGAATTTAGAGCAAGCACCCACACAAGTGATTGACTCAAACGCGCAGGCAGCTATGGATGATACCGGGGTGGGAACCGGTGTGAGTATGACAGCACAGGCTCAAGACTTAATCACCTGTACTTGTACCCATGATACCCATGACGTCGCCACTGCTGTCCTCGACCACGAAGGGGTAGAAAAGCTGCCCCTGGAGGACAGAGGAGATGCGCCTCAGACCCCCAGACAAATAGACCCGCAGACACCAGACCTAGTGGTCGAGAATTTCTTCTCTGTCTCAGATGGATCCATGTCTGGAACTGAAAATGAATCTCTCAGCTCTACAGAAAGTAGCAAATCAGAAGAAAAAGGATCTGATCCCACAATTAGAACTATTAAAAAAAAAAGGCTAGGAGTAAAAGACGTAGCCAACTGAAGTGGGACTATTCTGATTCATACGGGGCACTGCCATCATCTCTGGGGGCCTCTAATCTTCAGCATGAGCAGAGCCCACAGCTAACCACTGAAAATTTGTCGGAACCCTCTTTGTCCTCTATTTTTGATTCTATAAAACAATTTCAGGAAGAAGCAAGATCAGACAGTCTGGCCGCTAAGGGAGCATCTAAAAAACTTCAAGGCGGTATCAGGAAGTTAAATAAGATTTGCACCGATATCGGCGATCGGGTCTCAATGGTTGAAGCACGGACAGAGACCCTCGAAACAGAAGTCTCTCAAGTAAAGAACCAAGGAGTTTCCCACGAGGCTTGTCTCACTGACCTAATGTCTAAGCTAGAGGAACAAGAAAACAGGCTACGGAGAAATAATCTGAGGCTGCTGGGGATACCCGAAGGCGTGGAGGGGGAAGACCCCAGAGGATATATTGTCAAACTGCTTCGGGCTGCTTTTCCATCACAAACTGGCTGGAACTGGGACCAGGAGGTCCAGAGGGCACACCGTTTGCCTTTTAACCTGAAACGAGATGGCAATAACTCTGGGAATGGGAAACCTAGGTTTTCTTTTAGTTTTTTTGGGGAATTTTCTTTTGAGACAACTGGTATATGATCAGGCGAGGCCCAATTCCCAGAAAGAAGTCGACGGAATGAAAAAAAATTCTAAGCCAGACTTTTGCCACGCAACAGTCGAGCGCAGATGGCGACTGCGCCAAATGATAACTCCCTTGCAGCAACAAGGGGCTCAAGTATATCTAATGAACCCAGCAAGATTGAAAGTGATATATGAAGGCTCTATTCGGGTTTTCCTATCCGAAATTAAAGCTGGAGAGTATCTAAAGGACATTGCGGGGAGAAAGAAAAGATAAGAAATGCAGTTACAAACTTCGATATGGACTACAGGGACTAATGTGATGGGGGTCTTAACTGAAATTTTTTTTCAGGTGGTCAGACTAGCCTAACTTCGCTGACTAGCGGGTAAAATATTGAGCAGGCTGGTGGCTGGGGACTCACACTTGCTCACCATCATTCAGGGTTATCCTGACTGCTTCTTTTGGGGGGGGGTGGAGGGAGGGAAGGGGGGTCCGTAATGAATCCAGTGGGACTAAAAGTTAAAATGTTGATTCTGTTTCAAAATCTTGGTTTGATAAATTAGGAAAAATTATGTTCATAGCGAACGGCAGGAGGATGAGACGCAGAGGGGTGGGGGAGGGTTTGGGGAAGATGGGGGGCTGGGGGGGTTGGGTGGGGGGATGGGAGCTGGGGGGTGAGGGGGAGTGATAATCACGGGTTGCTTAATAAGAGGGAGAAACAATCTAAGTGGGAGAAACAATCTAAAAAACAATTTAAAAAAAGGGGAAAAACTCTTCGCTCTCTACACGAGGAAGATAGAAATATGCCGCAAAATGGGTTGCGGTATTTGATAGTTATATGTGGTCATATTTAAAATCTGAAAATTAACACACTAAAAAAGCTTAGTATCACCTCGATTAACATCTGTGGCTTGAATGATCCTTTGAAGAGACAAAAAACCGCTCAGGCTTTGCGATTAATGGGGACGGACATTGTGTGTCTCCAGGAGACTCACATTGTAGGGGGTCAGAAATCCTTGCTGAACTCCTTAGGATTTAAAATCATTGGGGCAACATCGCAAGGTGCTCGGGATAAGGGAGTTGGGATTTTGGCCCGGAAAACTCTACCTTTAGTAGTGAACCAGGTGAAATCTGACTCCTTAGGAAGATGGGTGATTGCAGGGTGCTCTCTCCCCTCCAACCTTGTTTTTACGATTTGTTCTATTTATGCAAGTTATTTAGATGATCCAGGGGTAATCAATGGCATAAATGATGAGCTAGCACATTGGCCGCTCCCTGTAATCTTATGTGGTGATTTAAATTTAAACCTGCCTAGTGTTTGGGAGTCTGATAAACTCTGGGCCTACAGAGGAAGGAAGCCTAAAGTCTTCTGGGCATTGTCCAACTTGATAAACACTCATGGCTTGAAAGATGTTTGGGCTTACTTGAAATCTGGTCAAAATGGTTTTACTTTTTCTTCAGCCCCTCACTTATCACTGGCAAGGCTCGACTATTTCTTTGTCTCATCCTCACTAATTCATGACTGTCGCATTGATATTGCCCCCCGACTATTGTCGGACCACAACCCGCTCATTCTAAATCTAGAGGGCTGGGTCGATAGGGGACCAAGTTCAAACTGGACATTTGAAAAGGCACTCTTATATGACAACAGCTATCGAGAACATATGACGGGCTGGATCCGAGAGTTTCTGGATATAAATGTCGGGACTGCGTCAACAATGGTGGTGTGGGATACCTTGAAGGCAGGCATAAGGGGGGAGACACTCCGCTTCTCCATCAAGAGGGTCAAAAAGGAGAAAATACAAGTCGACCTTTTACAAAAGCAAATGGTAGATGCGGAAATTTTTTTTTATACAGGCAGTCCAGGCAGGTATAGGAATAGAAGAGGCACAGACAATGGTAACAGTTACTAAGTCAGAGATGGGGGATATTTTAGCAGAGAGAATAGCTGCTAAGTGGGCAGCATCCTGAGAAAAACTTTATGAATGTAGTGAAATTATCGGTCACCAACTGGCTATCTCCACTAGACAGCAGGTAACAGCGAATACAATCTCCTCAATCCAAACAGATACTGAAGGGATAACCACCGATCCTAAAAAAATAGAGGAGGCTTTCAGGAAATTCTATGAGAAACTATATCTTGAAGAGATTGTAGGGTCTACTGAGCGTAGAGAAATCGAGATTAGTGATTATTTAGAGACAATACCGATAGCTGAACTTAATAACAATAAACGTGATCTAATGGAAGCTCCTCCAGTCTGGGAGGAGATCGCTGTCGCATTAGCTAGCCTTCCAGATGGCAAAGCCTCCGGTACGGATAGCATACGGATTGAATTTTATAAAGTTTTCTCGCAACAAATAAAAGATCTTTTTACTGACGTTGTAGATTCTATTTTCGACGGGGCTTCACCACCGAGCTCTTGGTCAACTGCTAAAATCGTAATATTTCTTAAAAAAGATAAATCACCTCTTGAGATGCCATCGTACAGACCCATAACTTTAATTAATACCGATTCTAAAATATTTTCCAAAGTTATTGCCTCTAGACTATCCTCAAATATTGAGCCACTAGTTTCTAGCTGGCAACATGGGTTCATCCCAAAAAAGGGCACCACCGAGCATGTCCGTCGGACTATTACTTTATTCGACGCCGCAGAGGTGACAGGAGACCCGATCTCACTAATTCTTCTGGACGCCGAAAAAGCGTTTGATCGGGTCTCCTGGCAATTTTTATGGGCTGTCATGCGGCGGATCGGCTTTGGCCCCAGGATAGTTCAGGCAATACAGTCATTATATCAAAACCCTACAGCTAGAATATTAATTAATGGACATTTGTCAGAACAAATAAAGATATCACGAGGGACGAGACAGGGGTGCCCTTGCTCCCCGCTACTTTTCGCCCTTTATATTGACCCCTTGATTAAAAGAATTGAATTAAACCCTATAACCAGTGAGTAGATTTGGTATTGATACAAAGATCATGGCTTATGCCGATGATCTAGCCATAATAACACCCGAACCTAAATCGACTATCAGGGCTCTGGAACAAGAAGCCCAAGAATTTGGAACAATCTCTGGATACGCCCTTAATAAAACAAAAACGCAGATTGTGATAAATGAGAAGATAACCTGGGCGGATGATAGAATCACCAAGAAAGCTAAATACTTAGGGGTCAATATGGTCTCTGATCTAGATCTAATAGTTAAAGAAAATCTGACCCTGCTGGCAGCCGACATGAAGAAATCACTCCGAAAAATTAATAACTTACATCTTACAATAGTAGGGAGATGTAATGTCTTAAAAATCACTTATTTTCCCAAGCTACTTTACTTTTTTAGGACAATCCCGTTAGACTTTAACAATCATATACTCCGAATTTTTGAACACATTTTTTCTCAGTTCATCTGGTCTTATTCACAGCCGAGGAGGGCTTTTAACTTACTCTCTCTGCCTAGAGATAGAGGAGGGTGGGCTCTTCCCAATTTAAAACTATACTATTGGGCTGCTGCCCTGCAATACAGCCTCGAGCTACTGTATGATGATTGCATCCTAAGTTCATCAGGACTGCCTTCCCCTTACTTTCTACTTCTAGGGGAAAATGTTAGGGGCTGCCTCTGGCGCCAGCTAGAATTTAGTTACTACAAGAGAGTCCGATTTAAAACACTGATAAGTGCTTATCGGGTTTTTTCTAATATCCGTAAATCATTTGGACTGGCTAAATTGAACTATTATACCCCTATTAGAAATAACGATAATCTACCTTTAATCTTTAAAAATACATATCTCCAACATTGGTATCAGGCTGGTATCTTTAAACTAGGGGATCTGATTACCCCTGATGGTATTTGCTCATTTGAAGATTTGAAATCCCGCTATAAATTAAATAGCAACCAGATATTTCAGTATCAAGCTATCGCAAGATATTTAATAAATAAAACAGGGGGATCAGCCGGGTTTGCAAGGATAGACCTTCTAGATAGATTGCTTGGCTCTAACCTGCCAAGGATAGGAAGTATATATTACATACTAAATGAACGACGACCTGATGACTTAGGTAAAATAGATGCAAAATGGCAGCAGAAACTGAATGTTCCACCTAATACATTTTGTGAAGCCCTTGGTCTTGCACAAACATATCTGCTGTCATCTAAATTGCAAGCACAATTTTATAAAACAGGTTATTTTTTATATATCACTCCTAGCAGGATCGCTAAATGGGCTACGGGCCGTGGAACAACTTGCCTGAGGTGCGCAGAATACTGCGCGGACTCTGTGCATATGTTTGCTACATGCTCAAAACTAGAATTATTATTGAAAGAAGTACAACGGTTTTTAAATAGAGTTCTTCTATTAGATATTCAACTTACACCAACTACTATCATGTTAGGACTACATGATACGATTAATCTCAAGAAAGGGGGTGCATTATTGTTCGTCGCAATGACTATCCTCCGGATTTGTATTGCCACATATTGGAAAGATTTGAACCCTCCTTCTTTTGGCCAATGGCAAGCTAGACTGTTGGCTACTTATAAGTTAGAGAAGGCCATTTATGCTAAAAAAGGCAGACGTGCAAAAAAAAAGGGATTAGTAATTTGGGACCCGCTGGATAGATGGCTCAATACCTTGAACATATAGAAATGGTATTGAACGCACTGTGTTATTATTATGTTATTGTGATACCCCTTTTCTGTTTCCTCCTCCCCGCTTCGCTCCCGCCCCCTCCCCCCCCTGGTTGGACTGCCTTCTCCTTCTCAATGCCACTTTTGTACCTTCCGCCCCCCCCCCTTCGTTGCCTGTCTCAGACTGTTCTCTCTGTCAATGTCAATATAGTTTTAATTTTTTTCTAAAATATGATGTTTTCCTGTTTCTTGAGTGCTACACTGAATTTTCTTATATTATTTACTAGTTGATTCCCACTGCTTGTAAATGTAATATGTATTGTTAACATTTTTTCGGACCCGGGGAGGGGGGTGGGGGAGATGAGGTATGGTGAAGAATCAATTGACTTTGTAATCCTTTGGTAAAGTTTAAATAAATTTTTTTTTTTTAAACGAAAAAAATTAAAATAAAATAAAAGCAGAATGTTCACAACTAATTAGTTGAAGTAGATTGTTTCCTAAGCCTATGACTGCTTTCTATATATTGTTCCATAAAATACGTGTGTAGCCGGTAAAATATATGTTTAGAAGATTCATAAATAGCATTGCATCTTTAAAACGAATACACTTTATAAACATGTAAACTACATAGGTTTCCTTTTAACAAATATGTTAACCAAATATTTGTGTAATAGTAATAATTAATTACTAGAGCAAGCAATTAATTATGTCTAATGCTTCAGAAAAAATACAGTCGTCAGTTCAGAAAACAAGTCCCTTGAGTCATCAACTAAAATGTATTAAAGATAGTAACAATATTCAAGTTTCTGTAAATATAGGAAGAGACACACAGACCCACAGTCATGTCAAAAGAATAAAAATAACATTGTATTAATAAGAAACAGGGAAATATGATATTGCATAAATATCTGAAACAGATCTGTGGCAATTATAAGGCTAAATTTGCTTTGGGTCTGACATAATGGGAAGAGATGTACACTGATGCGGTACAGAGTAATTGATTATGAGCGTCAAGCATTATGGAAAATAAAGTAATGCAATGTAGATGGTAACCCACTTTTGAAAGAGGCTGGAAAAAATCCACTAGCTTTGACAGGTGACAATAATTGCAATGAAATCAGGTTAGCTGGTAAAGTTATAATATTTAGGCCAAAATATAACTAAACTATCAAATGGGTTTTTGGTCAATTCACAAAACACTTGACTATTAGTTTTCTGCTGCAATTTAGGAGCAATTAATTAGTCGAAATAAATGTATAAGCAATTGAGACAGGCAAAATTCCTGAAATACTCAAGTAGGGTTCAATTGATATTAGGTATCAGATTTATGATTGATAAGTGCTGGAGTTATGCCAAATGAACTCTGGGGCAGTGAGAGTCTCGCGTATTAGGGCCTAGCACAACATCCCAGCAGGGTGTTTTTGGGAAAGGGACTCAGGTCATGCCCCATAGCCTCTGTGACAAGGGGGTGTTGGCTTAGAGCATGATGGTGCCCCATTTTGATGGACTGATTGGCACTGGTATACAATGCTGTGGAAAGCCCACAGCTATCCCCATCAAGTTGACAAGGTTACTAACTAAATCCAGACCTGCTGGGCAGGGCTGCAGGCTGTGCTCAGTGGGCCTTAGTATTAGAAAAAGTGGGCAATCGGTTGTGATTTAACTATGTTTTCATGTTGGGTTGTAGTATGAAATATTTTGTATTGAGTATCAGGCTACCTTAATATTGTAGCCAAAGTATCAATGACAAAAAAATCAACAGATAGGTGCACAGGGGGTGGTATAGATTTAGTATAGTATTGGTAACTCCACATCTACATATCTGGAAGAGATATATATATATATATATATATGTATGTGTATTGCGCAATGTTTTTGTTTAGTAATTGTTTGGGAATTTTTTTATTTTGTTTAATATACACTGACGTGATGAGAACTGGCATGTTTTGTAATCACGCCAACCCAAAAGTCTTTTCTGTATGTTTTTTCCACGTTACGTGGAATGCAAATATTACTTAATGGTTGGAAACTCTATGTATGGTCATGTGACCAAGACCCCGTTAGAGTTCGAAATGTGTCGTTTGTGCCCAATAAATCAGATTTATTGATATCCTCAACTGGAGTGGAAGTTTGGTGAGGTGAGGATTATTTATATATATATATATTCACTGAAAAAAACAGAGATTTCAGAGACGGTATAGTTAGGAATTAGCATTTAAAAAACCTTTGAAATTCACTGAAAAAAACCATAGGTTTCAGGGACGTTATAGTTAGAAATGAGCATTTAAAAAACCTTAGATATTCACTGAAAAAACCACAGGTTTCAGGGATGTTATAGTAAGTTGGACATTTCACTCGTACAAGACCAGAGAAATTTGGCCGTTATAGTTAGTTGAGCTAACTATAACCCACGCCCTGCAATGCACTGCTAATGACGTCACATATTACATATTTCATGACATGGTCAGTGACATCACTGATGACATCACTGATGACATCTCAAATGACATCACTGATGACATCACTGATAACATCATCCAGAGACTTGGGGATTTTAAAAAGTTTAAGAATGTTAATTATAGATACGCAAGGTGTATTGAAGAATGAGTAGGTGTATGAGTGTCTGAATGGATGATTTAGTGGGTGCGTGACTGACTGTTTAAGTGTGAGATTAAACGTGTCTTAGTGAATGCATGGGTGAATGACTAATCTGTGTGAATGTCTGTATCAGTCTGTCAGTTGGTGTGTAAGTGGCTGCATGGGTTGGTGAGTAGCTACATGAGTGTCTATATGGGTTAATGATTACTTGTCTGATTAACTGTATGGGTGCCTGAGTGTCTGTGTGGGTGGGTAGGGGGGGTGTGTGACTCCCTCCATGGATGTGTGAGTGGGTGATTCAGTGGGTGTATGGGTTCATGAGTGTGTCTGCGAGGGGATGTATAGGTGAGTGAATGTGCCTATCCTGTGTTGGTGAGTGAATGGATGTCTCAGTGGTATATCTGTGAGTAACTACATATGTGAAAGGCAGTATATGTGAATGTTGGAGTATATAAGTGACTATATGTGAGAGTGAGTGATTGTGAGAGTGGCTGTATGGATGAGTGTGTTCTTGTGTCAGTGATTGTATAAGAGAGTAAGTATGTGTTAGTATCTGTATGAATAAGTGAGGTGGTGTGTGTATAACTGTATTGGTGAGTAAATGGCAGTGTGATTGAGTCTTTGGGTGACTGACTAGGTGTGTGAGTATCTCTGTGGATGAGTGGCAGTATGTGAGTGTCTGTATGGGTGTATGAGTGCATATATCAGAGGCTGTATTGATGAGTGACTGCATGTATGAGTGACTGTATCGGTGAGTGAGTGGATCTGTGTAGACCTATGAATCAGTGAGTGGGTATGTACTAACTGGTATTGGTGTGTCTATGGTTTCAAGAATGGTAGTCTGTATTTTAGAGTGGGTGTATGAAAGGTTATATTAGGGTGTGAGGAGGTGCGTCAGATATAAAGTGGATGATGTCATGAGTGATGTCATGAGTGATGTCACTGACCATGTCATGAGTGATGTAATATGTGACATCATCAGCAGTGCATTGCGGGGCGCGAGTTATAGTTAGCTCAACTAACTATAACGGCCGAACTTCTCTGGTTTTGTACGAGTGAAATCTCCAACTAACTATAACGTCCCAGAAACCTGAGGTTTTTTCAGTGAATATCTAAGGTTTTTTAAATGTTAATTTCTAACTATAACGTCCCTGAAACCTATGGGTTTTTTAGTGAATTTATAAGGTTTTTTAAATGCTAATTTCTAAATATGCGTACATAGGTAGGACATGTGCAGAAAGATGAAGAAAGGTGCAGAAAGAAGCAAGAGAAGTCCAGAAAGAGGAAGAAAGATGCAGAAAGAAGTAAGAGAAGTACAGAAAGAACCAACAGAGGTGCAGAAAGAGGCCTACTATGACTGTAACTTACAACAGACTCATACAAAGTAGCCTAATCACTAATCCTTCTCCCAAGATGTCTTAAACCTCACTTTTCTCTTGAAGGTTCACTATTAATCAACTGCTCAGAATGTTAGGCCTACCTACAAAATATAAAACAGCAATCCTAAGCACATCACTGTTGTAAGTCTGACCAAGTTTGTGAAGGTATGCATGCGTGTCTCTGCTTTTACCGAGTGACATGTTACTTAAAAATAAACATAGAAATACTTGAATACTGTGATTCAAACAGCTTACTCTGTAAATATGTGTACAAAAAGGTGTATGTATTTCTTTCTGCTCATAATACAGGGCACATGGGTATTCAATAGTATATTTGAGGGCTCTATAACACCTATATACATAAGACATGTCTGCCTGTGCAACTGAATGACAGAGCTGAACTGATAGCATTTAACCACCTATAGAAGAAGCTACCCACTTTTTAAGCTACCATCTTCAGATGCATAAAACATGTGAGAATACATATAAAAGTAGACATATACCTCAGTCACAAGAGCATGCAGACCTTTAAACTTGACAGCTTGCACTTCCCATTTGAGTACAGGAAGAGGCGAGAGAAGTACAGAAAGAAGCAAGAGATGTGCAGAAAGAAACAAAAGAAGTGCAGAAAGAAGTAACAGAGGTGTAGTAAGAGGCAACAGGGGTGCAGAAAGAGGGAAGAGGGGTGGAGAAAGAGACAAGGGGCTGCAGAAAGAAGCAAGAGAGCTGCAGAAAGAAACAAAAGAAGTGCAGAAAGAAGGAACAGAGGTGCAGAAAGTGGCAAGAGGGGTGTAGAAAGAGGGAAGAGGGGTGCAGAAAGAAGCGAGAGGTGCAGAAAGAAACAAAAGAAGTACAGAAAGAAGGAACAGAGGTGCAGAAAGATGCAAGAGGGATGCAGAAAGAAACAAAAGAAGTGCAGAAATAAGCAACAGAGGTGCAGAAAGAAGCAAGAGGGGTGCAAAAAGAGGGAAGAGGCGTGCAGAAAGAGGCATGAGGGGTGCAGAAAGAAGCTAGAAATGTGGAGCAAGAAACAAACGAAGTGCAGAAAGAAGGAACAGAGGTGCAGAAAGAGGCAACAGGGATGAAGAAAGAGGCAAGGGGGTGCAGAAAGAAGCAAGAGAGCTGCAGAAAGAAACAAAAGAAGTGCAGAAAGAAGGAACAGAGGTGCAGAAAGAGGCATAAGGAGAGCAGAAAGAAGTGAGAGGTGCAGAAAGAAACAAAATAATTGCAGAAAGAAAGAACAGAGGTGCAAAAAGAGGCAAGAAGGGTACAGAAAGAACCAAAAGAAGTGCAGAAAGAAGCAACAGAGGTGCAGAAAGAAGCAAGAGGAGTGCAGAAAGAGGGAAGAGGGGTGCAGATAGAAGCACGAGGGGTGCAGAAAGAAGCAAGGGGTTGCAGAAAGAAGCAAAGAGAGCTGCAGAAAGAAACAAAAAAAGTGCAGAAAGAAGGAACAGAGGTGCAGAAAGTGGCAAGAGGGGTGCAGAAAGAGGGAAGAGGGGTGCAGAAAGAGGTAAGAGGGGTGCAGAAAGAAGCAAGAGAGGTGCAGAAAGAAACAAAAGAAGTACAGAAAGAAGGAACAGAGGTGCAGAAAGAGGCAAGAGGGGTGCAGAAAGAGGGAAGAGGGGTGCAGAAAGAGGCACTTGGGGTACAGATGGAAGCAAGAGAGTTGCAGAAATAAGCAAGAGAAGGGCAGAAAGAAGCAACAGAGGTGCAGAAAGATGGATGAGGGGCGGAGAAAGAGGCAAGAGAAGTGCAGAAAGAAGCAATAGAGATGAACAAAGGTGGAAGAGGGGTAGAGAAAGAGGCAAGAGGGGTGCAGAAAGAAGCAAGAGAGGTACAGAAAGAAACAAAAGAAGTACAGAAAGAAGCAACAGCGGTGCAGAAAGAAGCAAGAGGATTGCAGAAAGAGTCACGAGGGGTGCAGAAAGAAGCATGAGGGGTGCATAAAGAAGCAAGAGAGGTGCAGAACGAATCATGAGAAGTGCATAAAGAAGCAACAGAGATGCAGAAAGGGAGGAGTGGGGTGGAGAAAGAGGCAAGAGGGATACAAAAAGAAGCAAGAGAGTTGCAGAAAGAAACAAAAGAAGTGCAGAAAGAAGGAACAGAGGTGCAGAAAGAGGCAAGAGGGGAGCAGAAAGAGGGAAAAGGGGTGCAGAAAGAGGCACAAGGGATGCAGAAAGAATGGACAGAGGTGCAGAAAGAAGCAAGAGAAGTGCAGAGAGAAGCAACAGAGGTGCAGAAAGAGGGACGAGGTTTGGAGAAGGAGGCAAGAGAAGTGCAGAAAGAAGCAACAGAGATGCAAAAATGGGGAAAAGGGGTGGGGAAAGTGGCAAGAAGGGTGCAGAAAGAAGCAAGAGAGGTGCAGACAGAAACAAAAGAAGAGGAGAAAGAAGGAACAGAGTTACAGAAAGAGGCAAGAGGGGTGCAGGACGAGGGGTACAGATGAAGAACGAGTGGTGTGGAAAGAAGCAAGAGAGGTGCAGAAAGAGGCAAGAGGGGTGCAAAAAGAGGGAAGGGGGTGTGAGAGAGGCATGAGGGGTGCAGAAAGAAGCAAGAGGGGTACAGAAAGAAGCAAGAGAGTGGCAGCAAAACAAAAGAAGTGCAGAAAGAAGGAACAGAGGTGCAGAAAGATGCAAGAGGGGTACAGAAAGAGGGAAGAGGGATGCAGAAAGAGGCACAAGGGTTGCAGAAAGAAGGGACAGAGTTGCAGAAAGAAGCAAGAAAAATACTGAAAGAAGCAACAGAGGTGGAGAAAGAGGGATGAGGGTGGACAAAGAGGCACAAGAAGTGCAGAAAGAAGCAACAGAGATGGAAAAAGAGGGAACAGGGGTGGAGAAAGTGGCAAGAGGGGTGCAGAAAGAAGTAAGAGATGTGCAGAAAGAAACAAAAGAAGAGCAGAAAGAATGAACAGAGGTGCAGAAAGAGGCAAGAGGGGTGCAGAAAGAGGGAAGAGGGGTACAGAAAGAAGCACGAGTGGTGCATAAAGAAGCAAAGAGGTGCAGAAAGAAGCAAGAGTAGTGCAGAAAGAAGCAACAGAGGTGCAGAAAGAGGCAAGAGGGGTACAAAAAGAGGGAAGAGGGGTGCAGAAAGAGGCACGAGGGATGCAGAAAGAAGTAAGAGATGTGCAGCCAGAAACAAAAGAAGTGCAGAAAGAAGGAACAGAGGTGCAAAAAGAGGGAACAGGGGTGAAGACAGAGGGAAGAGGGGTGGAGAAAGAGGCAAGGGGTGCAGAAAGAAGCAAGAGAGCTGCAGAAAGAACCAAAAGAAGAGCAGAAAGAAGGATCAGAGGTGCAGAAATAGGCAAGAGGGGTGCAGAAAAAGGCAAAAGGGGTACAGAAAGAAGCGAAAGGTGCAGAAAGAAACAAAAGAAGTGCAGAAAGAAGGAACAGAGGTGCAGAAAGAGGCAAGAGCGGTACAGAAAGAAACAAAAGAAGTGCAGAAAGAAGCAACAGAGATGCAGAAAGAGGCAAGAGGAGTGCAGAAAGAGGGATGAGGGGTGCAGAAAGAGGCTCGAGGCTTGCAGAAAGAAGCAAGCGAGAAGCAGAAACAAGCAATAGAGTAATGCATAAAGAAGCAACAGAGATACAGAAAGGGGGAAGTGGGGTGGAGAAAGAGGCAAGAGGGAAACAGAAAGAAACAAGAGAGGTGCAGAAAGAAACAAAAGAAGTGCAGAAAGAAGGAACATGGGTGCAGAAAGTGGCAAGAGGGGTGCAGAAAGAGGGAAGAGGGGTGTGAAAGAGGCATGAGGGGTACAGAAAGAAGCAAGAGGGGTGCAGAAAAAAGCAAGAGAGTTGCAGAAAGAAACAAAATATGTGCAGAAAGAAGAAACAGAGGTGCAGAAAGTGGCAAGAGGGGTGCAGAAAGAGGGAAGAGGGGTGCAGAAAAGGCACACACAAGGGTTGCAGAAAGAAGGGACAGAAGTGCAGAAAGAGGGATGAGGGGTGGAGAAAGAGGCAAGAGAAGTGCAGAAAGAAGCAACAGAGATGCAAAAAGGGGGAACAGGGGTGGAGAAAGTGGCAAGAGGGGTGCATAAAAAAGCAAGAGAGGTACAGAAAGAAACAAAAGAAGAGCAGAAAGAAGGTACAGAGGTGCAGAAAGAGGCAACAGGGGTTCAGGAAGAGGGGTGCAGTAAAAAGCACGAGTGGTGCAGAAAGAAGCAAAGAGGTACAGAAAGAAGCAACAGAGGTGCAAAAAGATGGAAGAGGGGTGCAAAAAGAGGGAAGAGGGGTGCAAAAAGAGGGAAGAGGGGTGCAGAAAGAGGCAAGAAATGTGCAGAAAGAAACAAAAGAAATACAGAAAGAAGGAACAGAGGTGCAGAAAGAGGCAACAGGGGTGAAGAAAGAGGGAAGGGGGTGGAGAAAGAGGCAAGGGGGTGCACAAAGAAGCAAGAGAGCTGCTGAAAGAAACAAAAGAAGTACAGAAAGAAGGAACAGAGGTACAGAAAGAGGGAAGAGGGGTGCAGAAAGAGGCAAAAGCGATGCAGAAAGACGCGAGAAGTGCATAAAGAAACAAAAGAAGTGCAGAAAGAAGGAACAGAGGTGCAGAAAGAAGGAACAGAGGTGCAGAAAGAGGCAAGAGGGGAGCAGAAAGAAACAAAAGAAGTGCAGAAAGAAACAACATAGGTACAAAAAGAGGCAAGAGTAGTGCAGAAAGAGGGATGAGGGATGCAGAAAGAGGCACGAGGCGTGCAGAAAAAAGCAAGCGAAAAGCAGAAACAAGCAAAAGAGAAATGCATAAAGAAGCAACAGAGATACCGAAAGGGGAGAGTGGGGTGGAGAAAGAGGCAAGAGGGAAACATAAAGAAACAAGAGAGGTGCAGAAAGAAACGAAAGATGTGCAGAAAGAAGAAACAGAGGTGCAGAAAGTGGCAAGAGGGGTGCAGAAAAAGGGAAGAGGGGTGCAGAAAGAAGCAAGAGAGGTGCAGAAAGAAACAAAAGAAGAGCAGAAAGAAGGTACAGAGGTGCAGAAAGAGGCAACAGGGGTGCAGGAAGAGGGGTGCAGTAAAAAGCACGAGTGGTGCAGAAAGAAGCAAAGGGGTGCAGAAAGAAGCAACGGAGGTGCAGAAAGAGGGAAGAGGGGTGGAAAAAGAGGGAAGAGGAGTGCAGAAAAAGGCAAGAAATGTGCAGAAAGAAACAAAAGAAGTACAGAAAGAAGGAACAGAGGTGCAGAAAGAGGCAACAGGGGTGAAGAAAGAGGGTAGGGGTGGAGAAAGAGGCAAGGGGGTGCACAAAGAAGCAAGAGAGCTGCAGAAAGAAACAAAAGAAATACAGAAAGAAGGAACAGAGGTACAGAAAGAGGCAAGAGGGGTGCAGAAAGAGGCAAAAGCGATGCAGAAAGAAGCGAGAGGTGCATAAAGAAACAAAAGAAGTGCAGAAAGAAGGAACAGAGGTGCAGAAAGAGGCAAGAGGGGAGCAGAAAGAAACAAAGAAGTGCAGAAAGAAACAACAGAGGTACAGAGAGAGGCAAGAGGAGTGCAGAAAGAGGGATGAGGGGTGCAGAAAGAGGCACGAGGGGTGCAAAAAGAGGGAAGAGGGGTGTGAAAGAGGCACAAGGGGTGCAGAAGAAGCAAGAGGGGTGCAGATAGAAGCAAGAGAGTTGCAGAAAGAAACAAAAGAAGTACAGAAAGAAGGAACAGAGGTGCGGAAAGAGGCAAGAGGGGTGCAGAAAGAGGGAAGAGGGGTGCAGAAAGAAGCACAAGGGTTGCGGAAAGAAGGGACAGAGGTGCAGAAAGAGGGATGAGGGGTGGAGAAAGAGGCAAGAGAAGTGCAGAAAGAAGCAACAGAGATGCAGAAAGGGGGAACAGGGGTGGAGAAAGTGGCAAGAGGGGTGCAGAAAGAAGCAAGAGGGTTGGAGAAAGAGGCAAGAGGGGTGCAGAAAGAGGCATGAGGGGTGCAGAAAGAAGCTAGAAATGTGAAGCAAGAAACAAACGAAGTGCAGAAAGAAGGAACAGAGATACAGAAAGAGGCAACAGGGATGAAGAAAGAGGCAAGGGGGTGCAGAAAGAAGCAAGAGAGCTGCAGAAAGAAACAAAAGAAGTGCAGAAAGAAGGAACAGAGGTGCAGAAAGAGGCAAAAGAGGTGCAGAAAGAGGCATAAGGAGAGCAGAAAGAAGTGAGAGGTGCAGAAAGAAACAAAATAATTGCAGAAAGAAAGAACAGAGGTGCAAAAAGAGGCAAGAAGGGTACAGAAAGAAACAAAAGAAGTGCAGAAAGAAGCAACAGAGGTGCAGAAAGAAGCAAGAGGAGTGCAGAAAGAGGGAAGAGGGGTGCAGATAGAAGCACAAGAAGTGCAGAAAGAAGCAAGGGGTTGCAGAAAGAAGCAAAGAGAGCTGCAGAAAGAAACAAAAGAAGTGCAGAAAGAAGGAACAGAGGTGCAGAAAGTGGCAAGAGGGGTGCAGAAAGAGGGAAGAGGGGTGCAGAAAGAGGTAAGAGGGGTGCAGAAAGAAGCAAGAGGGGTGCAGAAAGAAACAAAAGAAGTACAGAAAGAAGGAACAGAGGTGCAGAAAGAGGCAAGAGGGGTGCAGAAAGAGGGAAGAGGGGTGCAGAAAGAGGCACTTGGGGTACAGATGGAAGCAAGAGAGTTTACAGAAATAAGCAAGAGAAGGGCAGAAAGAAGCAACAGAGGTGCAGAAAGATGGATGAGGGGTGGAGAAAGAGGCAAGCGAAGTGCAGAAAGAAGCAATAGAGATGAACAAAGGTGGAAGAGGGGTAGAGAAAGAGGCAAGAGGGGTGCAGAAAGAAGCAAGAGAGGTACAGAAAGAAACAAAAGAAGTACAGAAAGAAGCAACAGCGGTGCAGAAAGAAGCAACAGCGGTGCAGAAAGAAGCAAGAGGATTGCAGAAAGATTCACGAGGGGTGCAGAAAGAAGCATGAGGGGTGCATAAAGAAGCAAGAGAGGTGCAGAACGAAGCATGAGAAGTGCATAAAGAAGCAACAGAGATGCAGATAGGGAGGAGTGGGGTGGAGAAAGAGGCAAGAGGGATACAGAAAGAAGCAAGAGAGTTGCACAAAGAAACAAAAGAAGTGCAGAAAGAAGGAACAGAGGTGCAGAAAGAGGCAAGAGGGGAGCAGAAAGAGGGAAAAGGGGTGCAGAAAGAGGCACAAGGGATGCAGAAAGAATGGACAGAGGTGCAGAAAGAAGCAAGAGAAGTACAGAGAGAAGCAACAGAGGTGCAGAAAGAGGGACGAGGTGTGGAGAAGGAGGCAAGAGAAGTGCAGAAAGAAGCAACAGAGATGCAAAAATGGGGAAAAGGGGTGGGGAAAGTGGCAAGAAGGGTGCAGAAAGAAGCAAGAGAGGTGCAGACAGAAACAAAAGAAGAGCAGAAAGAAGGAACAGAGGTACAGAAAGAGGCAAGAGGGGTGCAGGATGAGGGGTGCAGAAAGAAGAACGAGTGGTGTGGAAAGAAGCAAGAGAGGTGCAGAAAGAAGCAAGAGTAGTGCAGAAAGAAGCAAAAGAGGTGCAGAAAGAGGCAAGAGGGATGCAAAAAGAGGGAATGGGGTGTGAGAGAGGCACGAGTGGTGCAGAAAGAAGCAAGAGGAGTACAGAAAGAAGCAAGAGAGTGGCAGAAACACAAAAGAAGTGCAGAAAGAAGGAACAGAGGTGCAGAAAGATGCAAGAGGGGTACAGAAAGAGGGAAGAGGGATGCAGAAAGAGGCACAAGGGTTGCAGAAAGAAGGGACAGAGTTGCAGAAAGAAGCAAGAAAAATGCTGAAAGAAGCAACAGAGGTGGAGAAAGAGGGATGAGGGTGGACAAAGAGGCACAAGAAGTGAGGAAAGAAGCAACAGAGATGCAAAAAGGGGGAACAGGGGTGGAGAAAGTGGCAAGAGGGGTGCAGAAAGAAGTAAGAGACGTGCAGAAAGAAACAAAAGAAGAGCAGAAAGAATGAACAGAGGTGCAGAAAGAGGCAAGAGGGGTGCAGAAAGAGGGAAGAGGGGTACAGAAAGAAGCACGAGTGGTGCATAAAGAAGCAAAGAGGTGCAGAAAGAAGCAAGAGTAGTGCAGAAAGAAGCAACAGAGGTGCAGAAAGAGGCAAGAGGGGTACAAAAAGAAGGAAGAGGGGTGCAGAAAGAGGCACGAGGGATGCAGAAAGAAGTAAGAGATGTGCAGCGAGAAACAAAAGAAGTGCAGAAAGAAGGAACAGAGGTGCAAAAAGAGGGAACAGGGGTGAAGACAGAGGGAAGAGGGGTGGAGAAAGAGGCAAGGGGTGCAGAAAGAAGCAAGAGAGCTGCAGAAAGAACCAAAAGAAGAGCAGAAAGAAGGATCAGAGGTGCAGAAATAGGCAAGAGGGGTGCAGAAAAAGGCAAAAGGGTTACAGAAAGAAGCGAAAGGTGCAGAAAGAAACAAAAGAAGTGCAGAAAGAAGGAACAGAGGTACAGAAAGAGGCAAGAGCGGTACAGAAAGAAACAAAAGAAGTGCAGAAAGAAGCAACAGAGATGCAGAAAGAGGCAAGAGGAGTGCAGAAAGAGGGATGAGGGGTGCAGAAAGAGGCACGAAGCTTGCAGAAAGAAGCAAGCGAGAAGCAGAAACAAGCAATAGAGTAATGTATAAAGAAGCAACAGAGATACAGAAAGGGGGACGTGGGGTGGAGAAAGAGGCAAGAGGGAAACAGAAAGAAACAAGAGAGGTGCAGAAAGAAACAAAAGAAGTGCAGAAAGAAGGAACATGGGTGCAGAAAGTGGCAAGAGGGGTGCAGAAAGAGGGAAGAAGGGTGTGAAAGAGGCATGAGGGGTACAGAAAGAAGCAAGAGGGTGCAGAAAAAAGCAAGAGAGTTGCAGAAAGAAACAAAATATGTGCAGAAAGAAGAAACAGAGGGGCAGAAAGTGGCAAGAGGGGTGCAGAAAGAGGGAAGAGGGGTGCAGAAAAGGCACACACAAGGGTTGCAGAAAGAAGGGACAGAAGTGCAGAAAGAGGGATGAGGGGTGGAGAAAGAGGCAAGAGAAGTGCAGAAAGAAGCAACAGAGATGCAAAAAGGGGGAACAGGGGTGGAGAAAGTGGCAAGAGGGGTGAATAAAAAAGCAAGAGAGGTACAGAAAGAAACAAAAGAAGAGCAGAAAGAAGGTACAGAGGTGCAGAAAGAGGCAACAGGGGTTCAGGAAGAGGGGTGCAGTAAAAAGCACGAGTGGTGCAGAAAGAAGCAAAGAGGTACAGAAAGAAGCAACAGAGGTGCAAAAAGATGGAAGAGGGGTGCAAAAAGTGGGAAGAGGGGTGCAAAAAGAGGGAAGTGGGGTGCAGAAAGAGGCAAGAAATGTGCAGAAAGAAACAAAAGAAATACAGAAAGAAGGAACAGAGGTGCAGAAAGAGGCAACAGGGGTGAAGAAAGAGGGAAGGGGGTGGAGAAAGAGGCAAGGGGGTGCACAAAGAAGCAAGAGAGCTGCTGAAAGAAACAAAAGAAGTACAGAAAGAAGGAACAGAGGTACAGAAAGAGGGAAGAGGGGTACAGAAAGAGGCAAAAGCGATGCAGAAAGAAGCGAGAAGTGCATAAAGAAACAAAAGAAGTGCAGAAAGAAGGAACAGAGGTGCAGAAAGAGGCAAGAGGGGAGCAGAAAGAAACAAAAGAAGTGCAGAAAGAAACAACATAGGTACAGAAAGAGGCAAGAGTAGTGCAGAAAGAGGGATGAGGGATGCAGAAAGAGGCACGAGGCGTGCAGAAAAAGCAAGCGAAAAGCAGAAACAAGCAAAAGAGAAATGCATAAAGAAGCAACAGAGATACAGAAAGGGGAGAGTGTGGTGGAGAAAGAGGCAAGAGGGAAACATAAAGAAACAAGAGAGGTGCAGAAAGAAACGAAAGATGTGCAGAAAGAAGAAACAGAGGTGCAGAAAGTGGCAAGAGGGGTGCAGAAAGAGGGAAGAGGGGTGCAGAAAGAAGCAAGAGAGGTGCAGAAAGAAACAAAAGAAGAGCAGAAAGAAGGTACAGAGGTACAGAAAGAGGCAACAGGGGTGCAGGAAGAGGGGTGCAGTAAAAAGCACGAGTGGTGCAGAAAGAAGCAAAGAGGTGCAGAAAGAAGCTACAGAGGTGCAGAAAGAGGGAAGAGGGGTGGAAAAAGAGAGAAGAGGAGTGCAGAAAAAGGCAAGAAATGTACAGAAAGAAACAAAAGAAGTACAGAAAGAAGGAACAGAGGTGCAGAAAGAGGCAACAGGGGTGAAGAAAGAGGGTAGGGGTGGAGAAAGAGGCAAGGTGGTGCACAAAGAAGCAAGAGAGCTGCAGAAAGAAACAAAAGAAATACAGAAAGAAGGAACAGAGGTACAGAAAGAGGCAAGAGGGGTGCAGAAAGAGGCAAAAGCGATGCAGAAAGAAGCGAGAGGTGCAGAAAGAAAAAAAGAAGTGCAGAAAGAAGGAACAGAGGTGCAGAAAGAGGCAAGAGGGGAGCAGAAAGAAACAAAGAAGTGCAGAAAGAAACAACAGAGGTACAGAGAGAGGCAAGAGGAGTGCAGAAAGAGGGATGAGGGGTGCAGAAAGAGGCACGAGGGTACAAAAGAGGGAAGAGGGCTGTGAAAGAGGCACGAGGGTGCAGAAGAAGCAAGAGGGGTGCAGATAGAAGCAAGAGAGTTGCAGAAAGAAACAAAAGAAGTACAGAAAGAAGGAACAGAGGTGCGGAAAGAGGCAAGAGGGGTGCAGGAAGAGGGGTGCAGAAAGAAGCACAAGGGTTACGGAAAGAAGGGACAGAGGTGCAGAAAGAAGCAAGAGAAGTACAGAGAGAAGCAACAGAGGTGCAGAAAGAGGACGAGGTGTGGAGAAGGAGGCAAGAGAAGTGCAGAAAGAAGCAACAGAGATGCAAAAATGGGGAAAAGGGGTGGGGAAAGTGGCAAGAAGGGTGCAGAAAGAAGCAAGAGAGGTGCAGACAGAAACAAAAGAAGAGCAGAAAGAAGGAACAGAGGTACAGAAAGAGGCAAGAGGGGTGCAGGATGAGGGGTGCAGAAAGAAGAACGAGTGGTGTGGAAAGAAGCAAGAGAGGTGCAGAAAGAAGCAAGAGTAGTGCAGAAAGAAGCAAAAGAGGTGCAGAAAGAGGCAAGAGGGATGCAAAAAGAGGGAAGGGGGTGTGAGAGAGGCACGAGTGGTGCAGAAAGAAGCAAGAGGAGTACAGAAAGAAGCAAGAGAGTGGCAGAAAAACAAAAGAAGTGCAGAAAGAAGGAACAGAGGTGCAGAAAGATGCAAGAGGGGTACAGAAAGAGGGAAGAGGGATGCAGAAAGAGGCACAAGGGTTGCAGAAAGAAGGGACAGAGTTGCAGAAAGAAGCAAGAAAAATGCTGAAAGAAGCAACAGAGGTGGAGAAAGAGGGATGAGGGTGGACAAAGAGGCACAAGAAGTGAGGAAAGAAGCAACAGAGATGCAAAAAGGGGGAACAGGGGTGGAGAAAGTGGCAAGAGGGGTGCAGAAAGAAGTAAGAGACGTGCAGAAAGAAACAAAAGAAGAGCAGAAAGAATGAACAGAGGTGCAGAAAGAGGCAAGAGGGGTGCAGAAAGAGGGAAGAGGGGTACAGAAAGAAGCACGAGTGGTGCATAAAGAAGCAAAGAGGTGCAGAAAGAAGCAAGAGTAGTGCAGAAAGAAGCAACAGAGGTGCAGAAAGAGGCAAGAGGGGTACAAAAAGAGGGAAGAGGGGTGCAGAAAGAGGCACGAGAGATGCAGAAAGAAGTAAGAGATGTGCAGCGAGAAACAAAAGAAGTGCAGAAAGAAGGAACAGAGGTGCAAAAAGAGGGAACAGGGGTGAAGACAGAGGGAAGAGGGGTGGAGAAAGAGGCAAGGGGTGCAGAAAGAAGCAAGAGAGCTGCAGAAAGAACCAAAAGAAGAGCAGAAAGAAGGATCAGAGGTGCAGAAATAGGCAAGAGGGGTGCAGAAAAAGGCAAAAGGGTTACAGAAAGAAGCGAAAGGTGCAGAAAGAAACAAAAGAAGTGCAGAAAGAAGGAACAGAGGTACAGAAAGAGGCAAGAGCGGTACAGAAAGAAACAAAAGAAGTGCAGAAAGAAGCAACAGAGATGCAGAAAGAGGCAAGAGGAGTGCAGAAAGAGGGATGAGGGGTGCAGAAAGAGGCACGAAGCTTGCAGAAAGAAGCAAGCGAGAAGCAGAAACAAGCAATAGAGTAATGTATAAAGAAGCAACAGAGATACAGAAAGGGGGACGTGGGGTGGAGAAAGAGGCAAGAGGGAAACAGAAAGAAACAAGAGAGGTGCAGAAAGAAACAAAAGAAGTGCAGAAAGAAGGAACATGGGTGCAGAAAGTGGCAAGAGGGGTGCAGAAAGAGGGAAGAAGGGTGTGAAAGAGGCATGAGGGGTACAGAAAGAAGCAAGAGGGTGCAGAAAAAAGCAAGAGAGTTGCAGAAAGAAACAAAATATGTGCAGAAAGAAGAAACAGAGGGGCAGAAAGTGGCAAGAGGGGTGCAGAAAGAGGGAAGAGGGGTGCAGAAAAGGCACACACAAGGGTTGCAGAAAGAAGGGACAGAAGTGCAGAAAGAGGGATGAGGGGTGGAGAAAGAGGCAAGAGAAGTGCAGAAAGAAGCAACAGAGATGCAAAAAGGGGGAACAGGGGTGGAGAAAGTGGCAAAGGGGTGAATAAAAAAGCAAGAGAGGTACAGAAAGAAACAAAAGAAGAGCAGAAAGAAGGTACAGAGGTGCAGAAAGAGGCAACAGGGGTTCAGGAAGAGGGGTGCAGTAAAAAGCACGAGTGGTGCAGAAAGAAGCAAAGAGGTACAGAAAGAAGCAACAGAGGTGCAAAAAGATGGAAGAGGGGTGCAAAAAGTGGGAAGAGGGGTGCAAAAAGAGGGAAGAGGGGTGCAGAAAGAGGCAAGAAATGTGCAGAAAGAAACAAAAGAAATACAGAAAGAAGGAACAGAGGTGCAGAAAGAGGCAACAGGGGTGAAGAAAGAGGGAAGGGGGTGGAGAAAGAGGCAAGGGGGTGCACAAAGAAGCAAGAGAGCTGCTGAAAGAAACAAAAGAAGTACAGAAAGAAGGAACAGAGGTACAGAAAGAGGGAAGAGGGGTACAGAAAGAGGCAAAAGCGATGCAGAAAGAAGCGAGAAGTGCATAAAGAAACAAAAGAAGTGCAGAAAGAAGGAACAGAGGTGCAGAAAGAGGCAAGAGGGGAGCAGAAAGAAACAAAAGAAGTGCAGAAAGAAACAACATAGGTACAGAAAGAGGCAAGAGTAGTGCAGAAAGAGGGATGAGGGATGCAGAAAGAGGCACGAGGCGTGCAGAAAAAAGCAAGCGAAAAGCAGAAACAAGCAAAAGAGAAATGCATAAAGAAGCAACAGAGATACAGAAAGGGGAGAGTGGGGTGGAGAAAGAGGCAAGAGGGAAACATAAAGAAACAAGAGAGGTGCAGAAAGAAACGAAAGATGTGCAGAAAGAAGAAACAGAGGTGCAGAAAGTGGCAAGAGGGGTGCAGAAAGAGGGAAGAGGGGTGCAGAAAGAAGCAAGAGAGGTGCAGAAAGAAACAAAAGAAGAGCAGAAAGAAGGTACAGAGGTACAGAAAGAGGCAACAGGGGTGCAGGAAGAGGGGTGCAGTAAAAAGCACGAGTGGTGCAGAAAGAAGCAAAGAGGTGCAGAAAGAAGCTACAGAGGTGCAGAAAGAGGGAAGAGGGGTGGAAAAAGAGAGAAGAGGAGTGCAGAAAAAGGCAAGAAATGTACAGAAAGAAACAAAAGAAGTACAGAAAGAAGGAACAGAGGTGCAGAAAGAGGCAACAGGGGTGAAGAAAGAGGGTAGGGGTGGAGAAAGAGGCAAGGGGGTGCACAAAGAAGCAAGAGAGCTGCAGAAAGAAACAAAAGAAATACAGAAAGAAGGAACAGAGGTACAGAAAGAGGCAAGAGGGGTGCAGAAAGAGGCAAAAGCGATGCAGAAAGAAGCGAGAGGTGCAGAAAGAAACAAAAGAAGTGCAGAAAGAAGGAACAGAGGTGCAGAAAGAGGCAAGAGGGGAGCAGAAAGAAACAAAGAAGTGCAGAAAGAAACAACAGAGGTACAGAGAGAGGCAAGAGGAGTGCAGAAAGAGGGATGAGGGGTGCAGAAAGAGGCACGAGGGGTACAAAAAGAGGGAAGAGGGCTGTGAAAGAGGCACGAGGGGTGCAGAAGAAGCAAGAGGGGTGCAGATAGAAGCAAGAGAGTTGCAGAAAGAAACAAAAGAAGTACAGAAAGAAGGAACAGAGGTGCGGAAAGAGGCAAGAGGGGTGCAGGAAGAGGGGTGCAGAAAGAAGCACAAGGGTTGCGGAAAGAAGGGACAGAGGTGCAGAAAGAGGGATGAGGGGTGGAGAAAGAGGCAAGAGAAGTGCAGAAAGAAGCAACAGAGATGCAAAAAGGGGGAACAGGGGTGGAGAAAGTGGCAAGAGGGGTGCAGAAAGAAGCAAGAGAGGTGCAGAAAGAAACAAAATTAGAGCAGAAAGAAGGACCAGAAGTGAAGAAAGAGGCAAGAGGGGTATAGGAAGAGGGAAGAGGGGTTCAGTAAGAAGCACGAGTGGTGCAGAAAGAAGCAAAGCGGTACAGAAAGAAGCAAGAGTAGTGCAGAAAGAAGCAACAGAGGTGCAGAAAGAGGCAAGAGTGGTGCAAAAAGAGGGAAGAGGGGTGCAGAAAGGAGTAAGAGATGTGCAAAAAGAAACAAGAGAAGTGTAGAACGAAGGAACAGGGGTGCAGAAAGAGGCAACAGGGGTGAAGAAAGAGGGAAGGGGTGGAGAAAGAGGCAAGGGGTGCAGAAAGAAGCAAGAGAACTGCAGAAAGAAACAAAGGAAGTGCAGAAAGAAGGAACATATGTACAGAAAGAGGCAAGAGGGGTGCAGAAGGAAGCAAAAGAGGTGCAGAAGGAAGCAAGAGGTGCAGAAAGAAGCAAGAGAAGTGCAGAAAGAAGGAACAGAGGTGCAGAAAGATACAAGAGGGGTGTAGAAAGAAACAAACTAAGTGCAAAAAGAAGCAACAGAGGTGCAGAAAGAGGCAAGAGGAGTGCAGAAAGAAGGATGAGGGATGCAGAAAGAGGCATGAGGGGTACAGAAAGAAGCAAGAGAGAAGCAAGAGAAATGCAGAAAGAAGCTACAGAGATGCAGAAATGGGGAAGTGGGGTGAAGAAAGATAGAAGAGGGATACAGAAAGAAACAAGAGAGGTGCAGAAAGAAACAAAAGAAGTGCAGAAAGAAGGAACAGAGGAGCCCAAAGAGGCAAGATGGGTGCAGAAAGAGGGAAGAGGGGTGTGAAAGAGGCATGAGGGGTGCAGAAAGAAGCAAGAGGCATGCAGAAAGATGCAAGAGAGTTGCAGAAAGAAACAAAAGAAGTGCAGAACGAAGGTACAGAGGTACAGAAAGAGGCAAGATGTGTGCAGAAAGAGGGAAAGGGGGTACAGAAAGAGACACAAGGGTTGGAGAAAGAAGGGACAGAAGTGCAGAAAGAAGCAAGAGAAGTGCAGAAAGAAGCAACAGAGGTGCAGAAAGAGGCAAGAGGAGTGCAGAAAGAGGGATGAGGGGTGCTGAAAGAGGCACGAGGGGTGCAGAAAGAAGCAAGAGAGATGCAGAAAGAAGCAACAGAGATGCAGAAAGGGGGAAGTGGGGTGGAGAAAGAGGCAAGAGGGATACAAAAAAAACAAGAGAGGTGCAGAAAGAAACAAAAGAAGTGCAGAAAGAAGGAACAGAGGTGCAGAAAGAGGCAAGAGGGGTGCAAAAAGAGGGAAGAGGGGTGTGAAAGAGGCATGAATGGTGCAGAAAGAAGCAAGAGATGAGCAGAAAGAAGCAAGAGAGTTGCAGAAAGAAACAAAAGAAGTGCAGAAAGAAGGAACAGAAGTGCAGAAAGAGGCAAGAGGGGTGCAGAAAGAGGGAAGAGGGGTGCAGAAAGAGGCACAAGGGTTGCAGAACGAAGGGACAGAGGTGCAGAAAGAAGCAAGATAGGTGCAGAAAGAAGCAACAGAGCTGCAGAAAGAGGGATGAGGGGTGGAGAAAGAGCCAAGAGTAGTGCAGAAAGAAGCAACAGAGATGCAAAAAGGGAAACAGGGGTGGAGAAAGTGGCAAGAGGGGTGCAGAAAGAAGCAAGAGATGTGCAGAAAGAAACAAAAGAAGTGCAGAAAGAAGGACTAGAGGTGCAGAAAGAGGCAAGAGAGGTACAGTAAGAGGAAACAGGAGTGCAGACAGAGGCAAGAGAGGTGCAGACAGAGAGAAGAGGGGTGCAGAATGAGGCAAGAGGGGTATAGAAATTTGCAAGAGAGGTGCAGACATAAGTAAGAGCAGTGCAGAAAGAACCAACAAAGATGCAGAAAGAGGCATGAGGGGTGCAGAAAGAGGCAAGAGTGGTGCAGAAAGAACCAACAGAGGTGCAGAAAGAAGGATGAGGGGTGGAGAAAGAGCCAAGAGTAGTGCAGAAAGAAGCAACAGAGATGCAAAAAGGGAATCAGGGGTGGAGAAAGTGGCAAGAGGGGTGCAGAAAGAAGCAAGAGATGTGCAGAAAGAAACAAAAGAAGTGCAGAAAGAAGGACTAGAGGTGCAGAAAGAGGCAAGAGAGGTGCAGTAAGAGGAAACAGGAGTGCAGACAGAGGCAAGAGAGGTGCAGACAGAGAGAATAGGGGTGCAGAATGAGGCAAGAGGGGTAGAGAAATTTGCAAGAGAGGTGCAGACATAAGTAAGAGCAGTGCAGAAAGAACCAACAAAGATGCAGAAAGTGGCATGAGGGGTGCAGAAAGAGGCAAGAGTGGTGCAGAAAGAGGGAAGAGAATTGCAGAAATAAGCAACAGAGGTGCAGAAAGATGCAATAGAAGTACAGAAAGAAGCAAGAGGGGTGCAGAAAGAGGCAAGAGAAGTGCAGAAAGAAGTAAAATATGTGCTGAAAGAGACAACAGGGGTGCAGATTGAGGCAAGAGAGCTGCAGACAGAAGCAAGAGGGGGTGCAAAAATTTGCAAGAGGGGTGCAGAAAGAAGCAAGAGTAGTGCAGAAAGAACCAACAGAGGTGCAGAAAGAGGCAAGAGGGGTGCAGAAAGAGGCAACAGGGGTGTAGAAAGAGGCAAGAGAGGTACAGAAAGATAGAAGAGGGATACAGAAAGAGGCAAGAGGGATGCAGAACGGAGCAACTGGGGTGCAGAAAGAGGCAAGAGGGGTGCAGAAAAAGTCAAGAGAAGTACAGAAAGAAGCAACAAATGTACAGAAAGAGGCAAGAGAACTGCAGAAAGAGGCAACAGAGGTACAGAAAGAAGCAAACGAGGTGCAGAAAGAGGCAAGAGAACTGCAGAAAGAGGCAACAGAGGTGCAGAAAGAGGCAACACAGGTGCAGGAAAAGGGAAGAAGGGTGGAGAAAGACTGTAAATATCAAAGGAGGGAGTGGAGAGTCGGTGTCCTCCACGGACACCTAGGGTGGATACGACCTCCCCTAACAATTATTTTTAAACATCAAGATCCACCCATGAGGGTTTGAGAAAGGTAATACTGGTCAGTGATGGAGTGTGTTTCCTACGATGGTGGGAAGCACAATGTGTTTCTTAAATACCCCTCACACACCAAAAGGGCCCTTGGTGTCATGCTTCATCATAGGGGTCTTCGCGTCCCTCTACGGAACGCGCCGTGCTACTACCGGCGAAATACGCGGGAGCACTGATGTTTTCGCTATGTGTGGTGTGAGAGAGAGTGAGTGATAGGGTCAAAAGTGAGTGATAAGTGAGTGTTAAAAAATACCTAGCACCTGCGGAGTAGAAAAATTTAATATCCCTGGATGCCGGTATTATTAAAAATGTGAGGCGGAGGTATGTTGTGTCAATGTACAAGACCTCCTGTGTGTGTCAACATGTTTCGAAGCGTGCTGCTTCTTCTTCAGGACGGGTACACAGATCCCTACCCTACTCACATAAAATGACTGAATATGTCTGTGATTGTTAAAATGTCCAGTGTAGACAGATAATTAATGTTCAAGATGAGACACAATGGTCTTTAATCTGAAATGCGAAAGGATAATTCTTTCAGTACAATTTGTAGTATTGTCGGTGTTGGTGTCATGAGCCTGAAAACGATGGGGATCAGGTGCAAATCGCACTATGTACCGGGGTACTACCTCGTACTGTCATCCCCTCTTGCGGCTCCGCACAACATACCTCCGCCTCACATTTTTAATAATACCGGCATCCAGGGATATTACATTTTTCTACTCCGCAGGTGCTAGGTATTTTTTAACACTCACTTATCACTCACTTCTGACCCTATCACTCACTCTCTCTGACACCACACATAGCGAAAACATCAGTGCTCCCGCGTATTTCGCCGGTAGTAGCACGCCGCGTTCCGTAGAGGGACGCGAAGACCCCTATGATGAAGCATGACACCAAGGGCCCTTTTGGTGTGTGAGGGGTATTTAAGAAACACATTGTGCTTCCCACCATCGTAGGAAACACACTCCATCACTGACCAGTATTACCTTTCTCAAACCCTCATGGGTGGATCTTGATGTTTAAAAATAATTGTTGTGGGTGGAGAAAGAGGCAAGAGAGTTGCAGAAACAGGCAAGAGGGGTGAAGAAAGAAGCAACAGAGGAGCAGAAGGAGGCAAGAGAACTGCAGAAAGAGGCAAGAGAGTTGCAGAAACAGGCAAAAGAGGTGCAAAAAGAGGGAACAGGGGTGCTGACAGACGGAAGAGAACTTGAGAAAGAGGCAAGAGAGGTGCAGAAAGAGGAAAGAGAGGTGTAGGAAAATGAAAGAAGAGTACAAAAAGAAGCAAGAGAAGTGCAGAAAGAGGCAAGAGAGGTGCAGAAAGAGGCAAGAGGGGTGCTGAAAGAGGCAAGAGCAGTTCAGAAAGAGGCAAGAGGGGTGCAGAAAGAGGCAACAAAGGTGCAACCGGAGACAAGAGAACTGCAGAAAGAGGCAAGAGAGGTGCAGAAACAGGCAAAAGAGGTGCAGAAAGAGGGAACGGGGTGCAGACAGATGCAGGAGAAGTGCAGAAAGAGGGAAGAGGAGTGCAGAAAGAGGCAAGAGGGGTGCAAAAATTTCCAAGAGAGGTGCAGAAAGAGGTAAGAGGGGTGCAGAAAGAGGCAAGAGAAGTGCAGAAAGAGGGAAGAGATATGCAGAAACAGGCAAGAGAGGTGCAGAAAGAGGCAAGTGATGTGCAGAAACAGGCAAGTGGGGGTGCAGAAAGAAGCAACAGAAATGCAGAAAGAGGCAAGAGAAGTGCAGAAAGAGGCAAGAGAAGTGAAGAAAGCGGCGAGAGGTGCAGAAACAGGCAAAGAGGCACAGAAAAAGAGAACAGGGGTGCAGAAAGAGGGAAGAGGGGTTCAAAAAGAACCAAGAGAGGTACAGAAAGAAGCAAGAGAAGTAAAGAAAGAAGCAAGCGAAGTGCAGAAAGAGGCAAGAGAGGTGCAGAAACAGGGAAGAGAGTGCAGAAAGAGGCAAGAGAGGTGAAGAAACCAGCAACAGAAGTGCAGAAAGAGGCAAGAGAGGTGCAGAAGAAATAGGCAAGAGAGGTCCAAAAAGCGGAATAGATGTGCAGAAATAGGCAAGAGGAGTGCAGAAAAAGGAAGAAAGGTGCAGAAAGAAGCATGAGAAATGCAGAAAGAGGCAAGAGAGGTGCTTAAAGAAGTAAGAGTGGTTTGCACACCATTAGTACCAATTTAACACCCACATTTAGCAATAAGTAACATGTGACCATTCTATGTTTGCAATGGGCCTTCCACCACGCTGTAACACTTGTCGCTGCATTTTTGGTAATGTTTGAGCCGTTTGAGCTAGAAACAAGGTTATTTTTGTTCAAATCTGCAGATTATGCAGCAGATGATGGATTATATGGCAAATGCGGAAAATGTATAATTGTGCAAAAGTCAGTGTAGCCAAATAGTTGCATAATTCCAGTGGACCTGCTCATACCTCTGACTAGGTCCAGAAGTGCTCCTCAGTGGTTCCTTCTGTTTTTTGTCTCAGAGTTTATACTTTAGCTTCTATAGAAACGAGGAAGACTAAACCTGAGGTTACCACTCCACAACACATACTACCATACCACATAATTAGTCTCTATAACACATAATCCCACTCTACATAATTCCTATACACTAAATGCCACATACTTTCTATCCACATAATTTCACTGCACAACATACCACATAATTTCACAACACACAACGTACATTCACTCCACTCCAAAAAACAGTAGTAAAAAACTATTACATTTACAACGCTAATAGCTCTATCTCTCGCAAATCCGAGACCTATTACAACTTATAGTCACATTTGCAGAGTGGTGGAGAATGTGGGCTGGGCCTCCGACCACCGCTCAGGAATTCCGCTGCATAGGACTTACAGGAGGTACCAGGAGGGCTACTTGGCCGCCAAAGTCCCTCAGGAGTAAAGTGGACTTCATCCCCCAACCAGTACTGTGCCAGGAGGCACGTTTGCAGAGTGGTGGAGAAAGGGGGCATGGCCTCCGAAGACCTCTTAGCAATTCCACTGTGTGGGACTTACTGGAGGTAACAGGAGGGGTAGTTGGCCCCCAAGGGGAACCTTGAAGACCAGCTACCACTCCTATTACCTCCAGTAAGTCCAACACAGCAGGATTGCTAAGTTATCATAGCAGGTCACGCCCCCTTTGCCCACCACTCTGCAAACACGCCTCCTGGCGCGCTCTTGGATGTTGATTGAAGTCCCCTTCGCTTGTGGGGGTCCTTAGGGGCCAACTAGCCTACCTGATACCTCCAGTAAGCCCCAGATAGTGGGACTGCTGAGAGGTGGACACAGGCCACGCCCCCTTTCTCCACCACTCTTCAAACGCACCTCCTGGCGGGCTCTTGGTTGGGGGATGAAGTCCCCTTGCCTCCTGAGGGTCCCTGGGGGCCAACTAGCCCTCCTGTTATCTCTAGTAAGTCCCACACAGCTGGATTGCTGAGAGTGGTCCGAGGCCATGCCCCCTTTTTACACAACTCTGCAAACGTGCCAACTGGCGCACAGCTGCTCGGGGATGAAGTCCACTTTAGTCCTCAGGTCCTCAGGTCACAAGAGGACCTCATCACCCCACCAGCAATGCGCCAAGAGGTGCGTTTGCAGAGTGGTGTAAAAAGGGGCATGGCCTGGGACTACCTCTCAGCAATCCCACTGTGTGGGGCTTACTGGAAATACCTGGTGGGCTAGCTGGCTCCTAAGGACCAGAGGATTGAAGGGTACTTAATCCCCCAACCCAGAACGGGCCATGAGGCACGTTTGCATAGTGGTGCAGGGAGGGGGTGGGGCCTCCGGCGAGATGCCAACTTCTCTATTTTCTCTTCTTTCTGGAAGGGGGGCTGTGTGACCCCCCTTCCCTTAACACTTTTTGGGCCCTGGGAACCCCATCCCCCAGAACCTATGCCATTTAAAACAATTTTTTTTTTTTAAAACAGGAAGGGGGCCGCGCGGCCCTCCTCTTGAGGCCGATTCTGGCCCCGGGGATCCCAACCCCCGGGGCATGGCCACATATTTTTTTGTTATTTTTAATGGAGGGGGGCCGCGCGTTGGGGACTGCAGGGGGAACCTCAATGCCCCCGCGGTCCCTGCCGGCTCCCCACCTCCTGCGGGAGCCGGCATTGTTTTTGGGCAAAGGGAGCTGCAAACATGCAGCTCCCTTTGCCCAAAAGCAAGTCTGCTTTGCTTCGTGGAAGCGAGAGCAGAAGTTTGCTATAGCAAACTGCAATGTCCTGGGGGGTGGGCACCCTGGGACATTGCTGGAGCCAGCCCTGGGGGGTGGCGGTCCCCAGGGCCATCTAGGCTCCAGGAGGGGGCAGCGCAGCCCCCTTCCTTCAGTATTAAAGCCCCGGGGAGGTGGTGGTCCCTGGGGCCGGGGGGCCGCAACAGACCCCCGCATTAACATAATTAGTGCCCCATGGAGGTGGTGGTCCTCGGGGCAGGGTGGGGGGCTCGGCCCCCCAAACACAGTTTTTTGAAGTAGCCCTGGGGAGGTGGTGGTCCCGGGGCTTGGGGGGCCGCGAGACCCCTGCTCATAATTACCAATGCCCCGGGGAGGTTGCGGTACCCAGGGCAGTGTGGGGGGCTCCAGCCCCCACACACAGTTTTTTTGAAGTAGCCCCGGGGAGGTGGCAGTTCCTGGGGCTGCGTGGGGGGTAGGAGCCCCCCACACATTTCAATAAGAAAGCCCCGGGGAGGTGGTGGTCCCCGGGACTGCGGGGGGCTGCATGCCCCCCACGCACTATCATTAAAGCCCCGGGGAGGTGGCGGTCCCCGGGCTGTGGGGGTCCCCACGGGCCCCCACACCGCAATAAAACTTTGCCTCCAGGACCTGGCCCACCCGGGGGCTTAAAGAAACGAAGTGCGGGAGCCCACGCTTCATTTTTAAAAAAGATTTCGGCCGGATTCGCGCACCCAGCGTGAATCCCGTCAAATTTTTAATTTAAAAAAAATGCTTTTTTGGGCCCTGGGGTCCCTGTGGGACCTCCTTAGCACGCCTAGGTGGGGTCAGGGTGTTTCTACCCTGCCCCCTTTTCTTTTTTTTAACCTTTTTTCTTGTGACTCGGTTCTACCGAGTCACAAGATGGCTGCCAACACTTCTTGGTTTGAAGTGTTGGCAGCCAATCAGAATGAAGCTCGTGATCGGGAGGGTTCACGGATCCACCGCGGTCACCAGATATCGAACTTTCTCAGGCACTACTGAACAGATTTACACCATTTAAAGCAAAGAGTGCACTCTGGGCCAAGAGCTACCTCTCTGCCAAATTTGGTGTAATTCCGTTCAGCATTTGGGCTGTAGCCGCGACAAAAGTTCCTATGGAAATTAACATGGAGAAAATGCGTTTTGAGACCCCCTTTTTTCTCTGCCCCCTCTTGACGAATTACCCGGAAACTTTCAAGACAGGAGCTGACCGGAGAGGGCCATTAGTTTTGAAAATTTTGCGAAGATTCGTCACACGGCGCCAAAGATATTGGCAAATCAAAAAATGCTTTTCCTATGGAAGCTAGGTCCTAACTATAACTACCTACTGGCGACCGCCAGTAGGTTATATATATATATATATCCTTTCAGTTTCGCGAGTATCTCTGCCTCAAAAAGCAGCGGGCTCACCTGTAGGATACATGGTTTCATATTTTATGATCATTTTTGATTTTAACCGTCTTAATTCTCTAACTCTGTTCATAACATTTCGACAGAGTTAGAGAATTAAGGCGGTTAGAATAAGAAATGATCACAAAATATGAAACCAAGTATCCTACAGGTTTAAACAAGGATGAGGAATTATCCGTGCACTTGTGTTAATTGTTTAACTGTGATAGTGAAATTTCAATATGTTTGAATACATTGGTGTTAATAATAATGTAATCTTGTATATGCCTCTCGCGGTAAATGTTTGTAACTTTTAATAGGTAATAGGTAGATCATTGACGATCTTGCACTTGTTTTATTTTGTAGGAGACGGAGATATCATCATGCAATGAGGAGGAACGCAAAAGAGCTACAATATTGGGTGTCGTTTGGATATATATTTTTTGTGTAGAGTCTGATATATAGTGCCCACTGTGGCGGAATTGGAATGAATTGTTATCAATTATTGCTGCCTTACGTTGCCCACTTTGGTAGATTTGAAACGGTTTTGATGCACCATAGCCCACTCGGGCAAAATTGAATCCAGCAATTGTTATTATCAATTTCTATCATATGGTGCCTATATTGGCAAAATAGGAATTTTTTACGATGCATCATGGAATGTTGGCAGTAGCCCACAGGGGCAAAAGTCAACTGAGTTTTGATGTAACTTTCAGTAATTGACACTAATGAATTGTTTGAACAAAGTATAAAACTCACACAATTTGAGACAGTATGCTATAATGAACTGAGGCATTTTCTTAAAATATTCATTGACCACTACAAAATGGATGCCGTTTTGCGAGGCATTGTATGTGATATAGTAGTCCTACCTCTTTATTGTGATTCATGTGCACTATATGTAATTGGTGAATACAAACGTACCTTGACCCGTGACCAAGGAGCAGCTGCTCCGAAACGCGTCGGTCGTTTTTTGAAACATGAAATAACTAATAAACCATGCTAAGAAGGAATTGGGCTCGTTATCGTTTGTTACTAACAACGGATTGTTGGGATATATATATATATTTATGTGTGTGTACAATAGTATCACAATATTTTGATACTCAATATTCTGGACCCACACTTCCATGTGGGTCATTGTTTACCAAAATGGGGAAAAAAAACATGTGGACTATCGTAGACATAATATATTATTATGCGAAATTTGTGAAGCATTATTTGAAAAACAACAGTTCTTTGTGAACCCATAGAAACAGAAGCCTAAAATAGGGTGGCACTAACAAAAACACACCCTTAGTAATACCACACCTAGAATTACTGATACTGCAGAATATGGTATTTTGGGGGAGTAGTACTACTAAAATATTACCAAATAGCCACATGAAAACGGAGAAGTAACTATGTGAATCAGTGTTTGTACATACATTTCTCTGCTTTATAAATTCCATCATGTTTAGCCAGGCAAAATGTGTTTGGGGAAAATCCCGAAGGTGTGGGTTTCCCCAGCCATTCTATAATCTCAAACTGGCTTCTGGGATCATCATTAAATCTGTAATAAGGGTTTGAATTTTAATGCACTGAGCTCAAATCAAGAGGTGTTTGAAGGTGGTGTCTTTGAAGGTGTTTTATTGTAGGAACTCTTGGTCCAGAATAAACTTTCTCATATTTAGGGGGGAAGAGGCATGACTCAGAAGCAGAGAAGTGACTCTAGCAGTGTTTAATGAAGGTCATAAATAGTCAGAAGCTACACCCCATAGTAAGACCTAAACAGGAAGACATGGGAAGGGATGTAGAGTGCAAAGAACATGGCTATCTTGGAGAAGTCAGGAATTATTTTCTTACCATATCTGAATATATGAGTTTGTCATTGATCATGTTTGACAGGTATTGGTAAAATTCAGGACAGTTTTATCTGAGAATTGTTTTGAAAAGTGATATTGTGTTAAATTCTGGGGATCTAAAGGCCTTTGTCCTGATAGTCATTTAGATTACTGGACCGGATTAATAGAGATCAGTTTGTAAAGTAACAAATATAGTAAATTGGAGCTGAAGAGCAGGAAGATAACTAGTGAGGGAATGCGGGTACCCACATTCCCTCACATGTTTCCTTCCTGCTACCAGCAGTTTTGAAGTTATGTGGGCATTGTTTCTGTATACCTTATGTATGTTGCAAGCAATATACAGGGATAAGGGGGCCCTGCAGTTTTATGTGAACTGAGGTTACCCATCTTCATTTCGTGCAAATATTGAGAATAGTAATAATGAATTTCCTAGGACCAAGAGGTAATATTTTGCAAATTGAATGTAAAAATGGATGTCTTAAGTCCATGTTATTCTCAATTAGCGTGTCAATAAGCCAGAAGGACAAAGTAATGGCAGGAAGATACCACATGGTATGTGCTACTGGTAATTGGTTAACTATGAGATGAAACAATTGCAAAAAGAGAAATTTGTAACATTTTTGCTACAATCAAGTTAACACATGCTATTAAGTATGCCCCTATATTTATGAATGCAGACTCTGCAATGACATTTATTTCCGTTTATATTAAATAATCTATGTTCCCAATATTCAACAACTAATGCATCATTGAAAATAAAGAAATTAGTCACGAATACTCACTCAAGTGAGGATTGATTGGAGCTGTAAGAAAGAAAACAAGATAGAGTGTTAGTAAAAAGAAATGTAATAAAAAAATAGACAAAATACTACCACTTAATACACGTTCAATTAATCTGAGTCCATTGCAGTTGTAAGTGTAGAACGATTACAAGTATTAATACTTTGCATTGTTTTACAATCTTATGCCACTTAAAATGCATATAATGAAAGCTTGCATTTCTATTGCAAAACCTGTATTATTATGAGTGAAGTGGTGTGGATTAGTGGCTCGAATTCAGAGCTCCGGAACAAGGAAACCAAATATGTTAGACCATCTAATTTATGTATACTTTGTATTCTATATAGATCATCATGACTGCATTAGGTAATTTTTTCATGATTACAATTATAGGCTATGGGAAAGCAGGATGCATTGCAAGACAAACTTCCCCAGAATAATGCCAGTTATTAAGGTGGGCAGAATGGAACATGGGCCAAGTTCTCCTGCAGCCAAAGTCAGCAACTAAGCCACTTCCCCTCATGAGTATAAGGTGACTACATAGATACCTTATTTAATTTCCCTGTGCTTCAGATTTTTTTTTGTCTAAAATTGGATGCCATGCCTTCAACCAGAGAATGGATTGAATGAGTTAGTATTTTATTGAATCTAATGCATCACTAGACTAACCCATTAGGGCCTAATTTATATCTAGGCAGTATATATAGTCCATCACAACGGCGACAGAGTATACATACAGCCAAGACAATGGTCCTCCTGGCAAATTTATATGAGGGAGGACCGTAGGTTTGATAATGGCAGAGTCAACTCCATCTCCGCCGTGATTAAAACTCTCCAACGGCCCTGTGGAGTAAGGGCTGTCAGAGGCAGACCTCTAATTCCAACCATCTACTTTAGATGGGTGGAATTAGAGCTCAGTTTTTCCTGCCCGTTACGGTCAGAAAAACCCCGCCAGTAAGTTACTATGAAAACTGCTAATTGCTCTCCTTCCCATGGGAGAGGACACGCATGGCGAGGGGAAGATTTTCTCATGTATTTTCCAAAAGAAAATACTGTTTTGGGATTTTATTTTTGAAAAAAAAAAAAGAAAACTGTTTGGTGCACGCCTCCGTTGTGTTGACTGAGCCCTCAACCAAACAGCGAAATGCACTGACAGGAACCACAGTGATGGCAGTTTCTGTCAATGCTTTATAAATGACCACCAGCTTGGCAGTCATTTATAAGTCTGGTGGGCAGTCCCTCCATCAGGGCAACAGAGTAATTTACTCCATTATCCTGGAGGAACAAGGGCCGTCCACCAAGACTTAAATCAGGTCCTAAGTCACTAATTCAAGAAGTAAATACTAAGGGAAAGCAATACACATCTCTCAGACAGAGGTTTATGATGAAATGCACTCTGAACTATGGCAGTGTAAACACACTTTAGATTGATGGAAACAGAAATCGCTCTTTATTGAAGATTATCACAGGGGAGGAGGCAGCTGCAAGAGGAAATCCCTCAGGGTTTCTCATTGGGTACCCAAATATAAAATACCATAGTGAGGGCAGAAAGCCCATATATAGGGGCACGGACCCCAGTGAAGTATTCAGAGGGGAAGCGTAGAACGTTAAGAGCCAAAATATACAAAAATAAGAGAGAGAGGCTGTAATGCGGAGGAAACCACAGAAGTGGTAGCGTTGTGAGACAATGGGAAAGAGGAAGGGAGTAGGACCGAAAATAGTGGGAAAGAATAAAAGCAGGAAGGATCAGGCTTCACACAGAAAGGAAAGCAAAGGCTCCAAGGAGGACCCCCATAAAATAGATAAGTCTTGAGTCATGTCGAGAGACTCAGTACGAAAAAGATTAATAAGAGGTACGTGTAAACGCAAAGTGCAAAAGTTGATGCAGAGGAAGTCGCTAAGACAGACACATTGAAGATACAAATTAATGAGTCTGCAGTGAAAGAAAATAAAAATTTTAAATATTGTGAGCACTTAGATTAAAGGTAATTTATGGTAATGTTCACCATGTTTCATTGTATTGTCCTTTTCCTCAATTCTTTCTCCATAATTAGCATGCATCAATAAATGTTAATTACTTACACAGTAATGCTTTTTTAATTATAAGCTTTCCTTATGCTTATAGCTACCTTTTAATTCATTATGTTCATTAAACACAGCCACCTTTCTCTTTAATTATAAAGTAACTTGCTCGTTCTGTGGTCCTTTGAGGTATGGTCAAAGATACCAGGGCCCATGGCACTCGCGTGGTTGGGTGGGCAACTGTTGTTTGCACACATTTTGTTTGCGTCAGGAGCTTGTTAGATTAATGTATGGTCTGGAGGTCTTAAAAAAACTCTTCTGTAATTGTAGTTGATTGGAATCAAAGTTTATGCCACCAAAGAGGTAAGGCAGCTTTCTCTCATGGGAGTGGAGATTTGGCTCCATGAAAATAACTGAACCCCTTTGCCCATGTAGATGCTTGACATCACTCATAAGAAAAAGGGCAGTGGAAGGACAGTCACAGTGAAATATTACTCAAAGGCAAAGATAAACAAATTTTACAGAACAGAATAGCTTCATATGAGTCACATGCATAAAGAACATAAACAACTAGATTTTCAGATAGATACAAAAGGAAGGATTGGATGCATGCACTGTTTGAAACTAAAAATGACTAAATAATAGTGATGCATATAAAGAATATATACTGGGGAACAATATTTTGTGAGTATTTTATCAAGGTTGAGTGCAAACCCTTCATTTGGCTAACATTTGAAAGGGAACAGAAAAAATACAAGAATGAGTATTGGTGGCATTAGGACACCACGGGGTAGATTTATCAGGTAGTCACACAAAGCAATGCAGAAAGACCACATAATGTGCTGCGTTGCATGACAGGGAGAGCAGACATGCACAGTATGTACTAAGATGTGATGCATTCCTGCTCTCTCCCTGCGCAGGCACACTGAGTGCTGCCTAGCACCAACACAGGCACCCTTGCATGACGGTGCCTGCGTTACAGGCAGAATTGTTTTCTGCACAAAAACAATCCTTTGAGGCATTTTCCTCTTTCTACATGTGCAAATAACGATTAGAAATAAAGATATTGCTCCTTGTTACTCCTCTGTTGGGAAGACTTGACATTTTGATGCAAACCCAGGTTTACTAACTTGAGTAAATCTATCTGGGATTGCATCAAACTTCATAGGTGGATGTATGGGAATGCCCATGCTCCACTCAAGGAATGCAAGGCAGCTCTTTCTGCTACATTGTGTTACTCTGTATTTACTAAGCCATGCAAGGTGGCTTTGCGTGGGTTAGTAAATGTCACTAAAGGGCTTGCATTACCTTGCGTCACCTTGCGTGACACAACAGCGACAAAAGGATCTGGGCCAAGGACTCTATAGATTTTTGGTTTAATTATACACTGATAGTAAAAATGTTGCATGGTATAAACTAAGATGTTTAGTTTATTAATAATTTAAGTTCAAGGGTTCTCTACACCTGGTGTGCAGACTATCAAGAGAGTATTTCCATAATCTAATCTGTACTGTATAAAAGCCTACTGCATAAAAAATCAACGCTAGCACTAAAGATAGATAGATAGATAGATAGATAGATAGATAGATTCACAATCTAAGTGTGAGCTGTAACTGAGGTACCACAGAAACAGAGGTCCACAAAGGTAAGAAGACTTACAAAACATAAGTGGCACTTTGCCTCACCTACAGCATCATGACCTCACCAGGAAATCACTCACCAAACTTTGGGGCAGATTTACTAAGGGCTTGCATGTCCTTGTGCCACGCAAGGCAATGCAAAGCAATGCAAGCCCTTAACTGGAATTTACAAAGCCACCTTGCATGGTTTTGCGTGGTTTAGTAAATCCAAAGTAACGCAAGGCAGTGCATCTCGCTGCCTTGCGTTACCCTTGCAGCAGGGTGGCATTCCATGGATGTAGTATGGGTGTTACCACCCAAGGATTTAGGCTCATTCCCAGATTTACAAAGAGTTGCACACCTGGGAATGCGTCAAAATGCTGTGCCTCCCAGACCCAGGTGTAACAAGGAGAAATATCTTTATTTCTCCTCATTACTTTTTTTTCCTATGTGTGAGGAATTCAGCATCATACATAGAAAAAAATTACTTTAAGGGTTATTTTTGTGCACCATGGCTCAAGGGTGCCTGCATTGGCGCGAGGCAGCACACACAGTGCACCAGAACAAGGAGACAGGAGAAATGTGCCATATCTTTGTAAATATGGCGCATTTCTGATGTCTGCTGTCACAATGTGGTTTCGCCCATTCAGTGCGCCTGGACGGTTTGCTTTTTGGATCACCCATTTTTGACTTTTTACTGTAGGTGAGGCTTACTACATGTGTCTCACCCATGGTAGTCACTGGACAAATGGACTTCATGTGTATACTGTCAGTGTCTGTCAGTGTCTGCCTTTTCAGATAAGGCCATTGCGATGCAGCAAGGCTAAGGGGCACTTGGCTAGTTACATGTGAACACTTGCGCACATGCTTGTTCACCTGTGCAGGCTGCTCTGCAGGATGAGATATTGACCTGATGTAAGCCTTAGAATGTTAGTGTACACTAATAGGGAAAGTTAGTGTGATTTACTGTTTGTCCATAGTCATAGTGACACTTTATTATACACATAGTGAGATATTTGCTTTAAAGTGCAGTTTTGCTTCCCTTTGGCCTAAAGAGACCAGTGACATATCGAATTGGGTTGTAATCTATGTTGGAAAATCAATTCTGCAAGTTCCACAAAGATATCTATACAAATTATGGGTCATCCAGAATTGTCATTTTTTTCTGGCTCAGCTCTGAATCAGAGCCCAAGCCTTTTTCTATCCTGCTGTGCCCAGTTAATTACATGTCTCTCTACCAGAAGGAACAGCAGCCTCCCCACACAAAGAGAACAATTAACAGTGCTTCTCTTAGCTCCTGAGGAGGAAAGGGGTGGGACGGAATAATCTGCATCGGTCAATCAGCTGTCATGCTGTGCCAAGAATGGGCCTGCCCAAGCCCACTGAACAAAGAAGGGAGATTAGACCTCTGGAGCCAAAGTCTCCCTTTTGAAGATCTAATTAGAAAGGCACAGGCAGTGATGTCAGCAAGGGGTAGAGCTGAGGCACCCAGAAAAGATGCGCCTAGTGACCCCTGGGTGGCAACGATTTGAACTGTCTCATCATGCTGTGCAAGAGGATTGGGACAGGGGTGGAGAGGTGAGGAGGCACCCTAAGATTGGCTAGGGGTGCTCAGCTTCTGGAACCTTCTAATCCCTTTTAAAAACTGTTGCACAAGAGGGAGACTTTCTCCTGCCTGGTGATTTCTCTTCTCTTTGCTGTTGGACCCTGGGACCACCATGGAGAAATGGAGGAAGGAACCCCTGTATGCCGAGAAAGGACAAAGGACTTAGTCCAGTTGACCCCAAGACCGGTGGGTCTCCCCAAGGATGCCCCCTTAGGACCAGTTGGGGGAAAGCCCTGGACTTTTGCGCCCAAGAGACCAAGACCAGGTGGAAGGCTGGCACCGGGAGCCAGGAGAACTAGTTCCCTGGAAATGACACCACTTTGGAGGTGAGGAGGTCTGCTGACCCTCGTTGCTAGAGATTGCCATCAGGAATAAAATGAGCCTAAGACCGTCAAAATTGTCCCAATGGGGACTGAGTTATAGCATTTTAAAGATTGGTGATCTTTGACCTTTACCGGCTGCAAAGCGCATGGAGCTCCACCGTTGTTTCACCACATACACCAGGACAGGGCTAGGGCTCATGGGTAGGTGTAGAATTTATTTTTGTAATTTTTCTCTGGGAGGGGGCAAGCAGGTGGCTTCCTCCCTGGACTTTCTACTGGCCCGGAGACCTCATCCACCTGGCCGCTTTTTAGTCAAAATGGAGCCAGGCCCCATTCCCAGCCCTCAAAATAAAAGGAGCATGTGGAAGCACCATTGCACCGCCCCAATGGTGGTAGCAGGAGCAGGCAGGGAGAGGAACACTTCCGGCTCCCGTAGCCACACATGGAGGTGAGGGCCGCGTGGGAGGTGATGGTGAAGCAAAGAATTTGCTTCCTTGACTGCTCCCACTGAATGGAGGCATGGGGGTGCCCGGGTGGGACCTGGCACCTCCTTACAATAAAAAAAAAATGATAGGAAAAGCTACCCACCTCTTTCCGACACAGACGGAGAGCCACTACAAAAGTATTCACTGCTCCTGGGCGGAACACCTCTTAACCCTTTCTATGCTCATGACGAGCTCAGCTCGTCATGCTGCGCGGTGCTCGTGTGCGCATGACGAGCTGAGCTCGTCATGAACCCGCCCACTCAATGAAACGCCCCGCACAGGGCGAAAATCGGCCGCGCACACAAGGGGTTAATGCCCTGTAGGACTTATTCATTTGCATATTATTTGTGCCTTGTGGTAGCCCCAGGAAGACAGGGCTCCACAAATGAATTTGAAAAGTATTGTGGGGGACTGTAGGTGTGACAGAAGCCCCTCAGCATTAATGTTTATTAACTGACCCTATGCCTGCGGGCGTCAGAAATACAGGATTTTACCATTTGTACTCCCTAGGCTGGAGCTTCTGCTCTACAGCTAGGAGTGTTGTGTTCTCTTAGGGCTTACTTTATGGTTACATTTATTGAGCCTGATTGTGTTTAATGGAGACACATGCAATGAAGTGCTCTCTAGGGACTAAGTCTGTGGTTGCATGTAATGTAGTCAAAATGTGATGCTCCCTAGAGGTAGCTTTTATGATTGCATTTTCATGGTTGGAAAGTTTATTAAAAATACACAGACACATGTTTTGCTCATTTCAAATGCTTTATTGAGATAATAATGTTGACCATGATTATTTCTCACAGTGTATGTGTTGTATTAACTGTAATAAATGCATTTACACATGATCATTACCATTGATGATTGCATTTACATACAAAATGATGTCTTTAACATGTGGTTTGTTCATCTTGACCCTTTGACCAAGCCATTAGACTTACCTTATACGGTTGTCTGACCCCTTTAGGATGTCATCTATGGTATTTTCCATCTACCAATGTATATCTTTGTAAATTACTGCATAGTTTTTAGTAGTGTGTTTGCAATAAATGTACCTCTCCTTTTTCTAAAGAAAAAGCACTGACTGGACAATCATTTATTGTGTGTTATTACTGCGTGCCAGTGAATTGTGATCACTAGCCCACACCACCTCACATTAGTAGGCCTTGGACTGCTCTGCTTCGCTACCTTGTGAGAGTCAAGTGCTACAATCAGGTGCTTGGTTCCCAGTAAGAAGAATTGTGGACCTATTACTAGTGCAGGCCACACAACTAATAACCTAATTTCCTACATCTCCCTTTCACACAACGCAGCGCTGTGTTGAGTGAAATACTAGTAAATCTGGACCTAAATATGTAAGGTGTTATGTTTAACAAACCAAACAAAACCGAAATAAATAAAGAATGTTGCCACCACTTTTATGTAAGAAGATGAAAGCAGTAACGTAAAAACGCTTAACAATTACTAAGGGGCTAATTTATAGGTGGGTGTAAAAAAAAGAGAAGTCCCATTCTTCTAGCCTTGAAGTTCCCATACATAATTTTGAGATGTGGAGTCTGCTTGGTTTCCATTGAAAACCAGTTGCCATGTCTACTGAGTATGAGACAACTGATGTTTTATTTTCTGTTTACGACTGACACAAAAGGCATTTCGTGCGCAACCAAGAAAAAAAAACAATGGCCCCCATGTGCAGGTCGAAAACTCCGAGACTTCAGGGACTTTAACGGTTTATAACTGTAAGAAATTTTAACTTGATTCCCATAACATGCCCAAGATGTCACTGCATTTTATCTAAAGTGGGACCTCCTTGGAGGAGTGAGCACTTTCATCTAAATATTTAGCACTATAATCACAGCGGATTAAGGGCCAGATGAACGACCCTATCAATTTGCGAGTCACAAATTCCATCGTTTTGCGACTTGCAATTTGGGACTCGCAAATAGGTATGTACAACAGTGTCTCAGACACTGTTTGCAATTCCTAATGGGGTCGCAAATTGCCTGCCTCATTAATATTCATGAGGCAGGTGCAATTTGTGACCCCCTTAGGAATGGCTAGCACTCCCAGGGATGGTGGCCTGCTGGGGTCAGCAGACCCCCATGTCTGTGACTGCTTTATAAATAAAGCAGTATTTTTTTTAAATACAGTCCGTTTTCCTTAAAGGAAAACTGGATACATTTAAAAAAGAGAAAAATGAAACGTTACTGTTTCATTTTTTAAGAATAGGCAGTGGTACGTGGGACCACTGCCTGCTCTTAAAAAATATTTTGAATGCCAGTTACAAAGGGGAAGAGATCCCCTGGGGACCCCTTACCGTTTGCTAGTGCCTTACCACCTACTTGAAGTAGGTGGTAAACTGCGAGTGTTTTGCGACTGCAATAGCGGTCGCAAAACAATGGTACTTACCATTGGGAATCGCTTTAGGAAGGGACGCACTTGGCACGCCCCTTCCTAATAGCGAGTTGCAAACCCTATTTTGCGAGTTGGTAATAGGGCCGATTTCCCATTTGCAACCGCAAAAAACGGTTGTACATCTGGCCCTAAGTGAGGGACTAGCCTCGTGAAGTCTGTACATGATTATGGCATCTAATATGTGCAACCTCTGACTGTATGAAGAAAATTTAAGCAATAGTTTTTACATTGAGAAAAAACTGAAAGAAAATATGCAAAGTGGGGCATCCATAAAGGGTGATTAAAACCAATAATCGAGGAGGTAGATACTTACTTTTGTATGCCTGGAAAAAGCAGCTCTGAGCAGGACTGTGTGGTAAACCAAGTTAACCTATAAGTGCACGCAGCTCACCTCAAACTGGGAGTTCTGCACACTTCAACATGTTACTTTCACATTTTTATGGATATCTAAATGCCTCAGTTAGACAAACCCTATTTAACAATTCTTCAGAAGTGGTCCTATTGAACTCAATCTTCTTATAAATAGTTGTTGGGAGTTTCCACCACATGAAACAAGTCAGGCTGTTCCTCCCAGTACACCACTAAACCGAAGTTCCTCATGTGGGACCAGATACCTTCTCTTTTGCAGGTTCCAGCAGGTGGTAGAAAAACAAAAATCTCCACACAACTGTGACAGGTGTCCTACGTCCATGCAGAAGTAAATCACTCAACTGGGTATTTTTCAACAGATCAGAAATGACCTCCATTTTAGAATGTTTTCACTTGTTCCACTCGATTTCCCGCATTCCAGGGAGAGAGGGAGATTTTCACATCAGATCAAGGACATTCTGTCACTGAAGGTCATTTAGAAAACTGTCTTGCAGTTATAGAGCAAATCCATGGGGAAGAGATTTCATGTCAGACGTAGAAACCCCTCTGCTGGAATACTTTAGCAGGACAAACAAGGTTTTTCACAGCTCATCAGACTGAAAGCTCTCTTCTTTTTTAATTTCTTATTTTTTCCCAAAAGGAGGCTTAGCAGTGGCTGTGGAAAAGCATTAGTGGACGCCCTAAACCGATTCTTCCCATTCTTCAGAAATTCCGACAGCCCACCATCCCCTTTCACTATAGCAGCTATTTCATGTTCTTTGACAGGAATATCTCCCTGAGTTCTTTTAGGGACAAACCCACATGGTAAAGGGGCTTGAAACTGGGCAAACCTCTCTCCTGATCCTCAGCTTCAACCGTTTAGCCTAAGCCACTTCAGTAACATTCAGCAAGAGATGCAGACCCCCAGAGAACTTTATTCATAATGTCTGGGAGAATAACAAATCTGAAAAGGTCTCGTCAGTGATAAACAACCCATCTATCAAGGGTGAAGCAGTCCAATACTTCATCTCTAGCCCCTAAACTCCTACTTCTGTCCTACTTGTGTCCCAGGAACATTTTTATCTCTGTCGGTAGCAGGTGGGCACAGCAAGGCTAAAGAAGTATAAAACATAGTTAAAAACCATATGATTATTCATATCTGTCCTTGGATTTTTAAATATCTGGAAAAGCTACATAAATGTTCAAATGTTGCTGCTAATTAGCTGATTGTTTGCAAGGTGGCATCCTACGCCACATGTGACATGTATCTGGACTTTGGGAATAACCGTCCTACTGTAGAGGCCTGTCACTCAACATATATGTAACTACATCATTCCTTCTATACTGCTATGTCTGTCTCACAACTTCCAGTGTCTTTCTTCTGTATTGGCTTTGATGGGGTATTAGACCAAAGTTTACTTGACCCCTACAACTTTGGGTATCGGAGCCAATTCTAAAAGTACCATATGCCAGCCTGCTTTGAATAAACAACATATTGGAATACAAGGTTTCTCTAGTCTGATTTCCTAGCCCAGTCTATCCAGGACTAGATGCTGTAAGTTTCAAGAGTTGGAGGATTTCCTCGTGATCACTGCCTTTATATATCATTGTTCTCCACTTCTTAGCACAGGTAGTGGAAACTAGACCTCAATCACCAAATGACAAATACCGAACATGGATTTGGCCCTCAGAAAACAGCTGTGGGCAGCAGGATCAATATTTGTTGACTCTGCAATTTGACTCCTAGATAAAGCTTAGTAATGCAAGATTCAGGGCTTCAAGGAGCATCAAGAAGATTCTAGAATGGATGATCCATCTCATGTTCTAATGCAATCTTCTTTCCCTCAAGCCCATGGAGTGCATGCAAAGAATCTGAACACAGACTCTGGTGACACTGCCTTGGTTTGCAAAAGTAGTCACCCCCACTTAGGAGATGAGGTAGTAGTGACCTGGATTCTTCTAAGCCCTGAAAGAACCTGTTAAATATTTAATATTGAGCAGTGGAATACATTTATTCTGCTTGTGCATACCAATTTAGACCCATTAACCCATTAACTGCTGATCCTTTTTCAGCCCCAGTGCTCAGTTCCTTTTTCATGTTTGGGGCATTTCACACTTGAGCCTTTAGAACTTATTTTCCACAAAAAGTCAACAGGCCAATGATGTGCATCTAAAGTCACCCATGCAGCTGAGAAAAGAACGAACATAAAACCATTTAAAAAAAATAAGAATGGGAAAAGTACTGTGTGAGAAACGATATTTTTGTCCTAAAATTGCATCAATAAAATGTTTCCTGTGTTAAGACCACCATCTTCGCAGTTTTCAGGAGCAGGAAGAAAAATGTATTAATTGTTCTAAATAGTAATGCATTTTTCCTAACTTTTTTGGTTTCAACCTATTTGCAGTTTGTGGTGGAATTAGGTGTGAAACTATTTTGAACCCTGACCGCTATAGATTATGAAAGCTAGACACAGTTCCGAATCCAGCATGTGGTTATTTGTGTAGCTTACTCAAAAATACCCAAAGAAAATAATCACTGAAATAGAAAATATTGGAAAGGATACGAAAAATAGAAATAGCTGATCATGTTTTTATCTGTCCTTTTTTCCCTGATGGGAGATATACAAATGTGATATGCTGTTACTTCTATTACTGATCACAGGGATATATAGTGTTAGCTGATTCTCAAAAAACATGCGAAACTCAGAGCCACCAACTGAGCTGCAGCGATAATGATTTTTCATTGTGTTACAACTATACTTTAATTCATATGATAAAATCTAAAGAATGAAAAATGGACATGAAGGAAAGCTATGCATTATTTAAATGTGCTCAGATAGTGAGTTTAAAAATAGTGGTGATTTGAACATCTCTAAATTGGGAGTTACCACCACTGTCATGTGATTCAAAGGGTGTTAGACCTGGCATCCTTGGCGTTGTTTTCAGTGGTGGCTGCGGCCAATCCAGCGTGGGGAAAAAACTATTTAAAAATAAATAAATGTACACTTACCTTTCTCTACCGGCCGCCACCTCCATGATCTTCTTCTCCCACGTCTGGCTGCTCCTCTGTCTTCCACACTGCAAACCTCATGAGCACAGGCTCCCAGACTCCCCATGCAATCCCAATGCTGTTCTCATGCCAAACTGACATATGCACTTTCAGTGCCTACCACTCCTCCTCCCCCTGCTGCTGATCCTGCGACATGGCCCCGCCCCACCGTGGACTCGGCGGAGTGCTTGTGCTCTCCCCTTAAAACATGATAGAATTGGTTCTACCCAACTGGCATTTTTAATTCACTTTCAAGCCTCTGGTAAATTGACACTGCCTGTGTCCAGGGACTGTAAATTAAATGCTACTAGTGGGCCCGCAGCACTGATTGGGTCACCCACTTAAGTAGCACTTCAAGCATGTGCATTTGCAGCCTGTGTCTGCAGTTTTAAACTGCCATTTTTATCTGGCAAAATAAACCTTTTTCCAGGCCCATACCTTCCTTTTAACATATGTCACCCTTAGGGGAGGACCTGGATATCCCAGAGGGAAGGATGCAGTGCATTACAAAAGTTGGATATGTACTTTTAAGTTTAAATATCTCAGTCACTACTGCATGGCCTACCTCTCCCATAGACTAACATTGGAGTTACCTTATTACCTTTAATAAGCTGTAATTTCCAAATGGGAACAGGTACCCAGTTCAAGTTTGGTGTCTCTGAAATGGTAATGAAACATCCTAAATTAGGGTGAAGTCAGATATTAAATTACAATTTGGAGAATGCCACTTTAGAATGTTGGCATTTTCCTGCCTTAGCCATTTGGTGCCTTCACCCTGCCTCTGGGTCACATGTCTGGGTGTAGTTGACAGTTGGACTTTGTGTAATACTCCTAGACAGCCACACACAATATGGAGCTTAGGTGTGCCGAGATGGGCCATCACAGGCAAGATCGGAGAGAGGAGCTGGTCCGAGCCCCACTCACATTTAAATACGCTGTGCCCTGCCTCCACACCAAGGGCTGCATACCCCTGGAGTTAGTATGGAGTCAGGGCCAGGAAGGAATGGCACCTGTGCACTTCAAGGGTCTGCCTTTAGAAGCTTCTTCCCACAACTGGCCATAAATACTGGACCTTAGACACCACCACGTCAGTACACTTCTGGACCTGTGGATACTCTATCAGTAAGAAGAACTGCTGTGCTGCTGAAAAGACTTCCACTCTGCTGGATTACTGTTCTGAAGGACTGCTGCCCTGCTGTGCTGACCTGCTGCCTGCTGCTCTCTTGCCTGGGTGAGTAGGACTGGACCTGCATCCCTTGAACCCAGAACCCCAGAGTGACTCCAAGGTCAAGTTGGTAGGACTCCTGGCCTGAATCCTCAGGGACATAACAGGCTTCAAACAACCCTGCAACTGCACCTGGACTCTGCCATCTGTGAGTGCACCCTATGACTCTTGGATGTGGACTTAGGGTGCTCTACGAGCCTCTGTGGATCCAGTAGAACTGTAGCATCTCTTCTGCTGAAAGGCTTGACCCCAAGCAGAACGGATGCATCTACTCTGCTGCATGGATCGGCCCTATAGCAAAGACTTGCTTAGACTCTGCAGTCCTGCAAACTCTCCAGAACCGATGCATTCTCAGCACAGGCCCTTACATCCCTCGTCGACGGTAGCCTTGACGATGATGCTGGACTCCGCTGCACAGTCTCGCAGCTCCTCAGAACCAACGGATCGCCTGACTGTGCAATGCATCCTTGATGCCGGACTTCGCATTGCAAGCCCTTGTCAACAGTATCCTTGACAAGGATGCAGGACCTCACATCGCAGCCTTGCTGCATATCGGAACCAATTCATTGCTTCAGGTGCAAGATATATCTTTGATGCGGATCCTCGCAACACTCCGCAAACCAGGATTTCAGGTACTTTGCTTGTGCCCCATCACGATCAGCCTGAACTTGAAACTTTGTCCCGGTGTGGCACGACCAGATATCCACAGTTGGTGCTTTATGTTTTTTGGCTCCATTTTCCCCCAAATCTTTAAAATTGCATATCTCCAGTTCTACTGACTTAATTTTTGTCATTTTCATCTTGTTATATTTACGAAAGAAAACTCTATTTTTTTAACTTGGTGTTGGATCCTTTTTATGTGGTCTGTTCACTTTATTATTGTTATTAATATTTTACACATTGCCTCTAAGTTAAGCTTGACTGCTCTGTACCAAGCTACCAGACGATTGAGCACAGGTTAATTTAGGGTTGGCTTGTACCTACTGTGACAAGGATTGTGGTTGCTGCTTGACCAATCCAATTTCTTACAGAGGGCATTTTGTAAAACGTGTTCATTCTTGCAAGCTAGCTTACATTTGGAAGCAAAAAATGGAGAGAAATTCAATTGATAGTAACAAATATTTTATGATTCTGTGTTCCCACACTTCTCCTGATAAAAATGGTGCCCCACTAGGATGCTTGTTTCCGGTCCAGGGAAGACATGGCTTGGCAGTTCGGGCTGGACTGTTCCCATGAGGCACAGGGTCAGACTGATTTGCATATGGCCATGTCTGAACTGGGGTGGTGGAGTGAGCTAAAGAATGATGATGGATTAAACCCAGATCAGTTGACTGGGGGTGAGTGTTTGATTGGCTCAAACGTTCCGTCCATCATCCCCTTTTGTATCGCTTTGGTCGCCCTAAGTTGGCGGGGGTATGCCCAGACGTGGGTCCCTTGCTCACTTTGCCACTGGATTCAAGCAAGCCTGGCTGATGACGGCTGAAATGCCAGAAACCGGTCCTAGGATGCTTGTTTCCGGTCCAGGGAAGACATGGCTTGGCAGTTCGGGCTGGACTGTTCCCATGAGGCACAGGGTCAGACTGATTTGCATATGGCCATATCTGAACTGCGGTGGTGGAGTGAGCTAAAGAATGATGATGGATTAAACCCAGATCAGTTGACTGGGGGTGAGTGTTTGATTGGCTCAAACGTTCCGTCCATCATCCCCTTTTGTATCGCTTTGGTCGCCCTAAGTTGGCGGGGGTATGCCCAGACGTGGGTCCCTTGCTCACTTTGCCACTGGATTCAAGCAAGCCTGGCTGATGACGGCTGAAATGCCAGAAACCGGTCCTAGGATGCTTGTTTCCGGTCCAGGGAAGACATGGCTTGGCAGTTCGGGCTGGACTGTTCCCATGAGGCACAGGGTCAGACTGATTTGCATATGGCCATGTCTGAACTGGGGTGGTGGAGTGAGCTAAAGAATGATGATGGATTAAACCCAGATCAGTTGACTGGGGGTGAGTGTTTGATTGGCTCAAACGTTCCGTCCATCATCCCCTTTTGTATCGCTTTGGTCGCCCTAAGTTGGCGGGGTATGCCCAGACGTGGGTCCCTTGCTCACTTTGCCACTGGATTCAAGCAAGCCTGGCTGATGACGGCTGAAATGCCAGAAACCAGTCCTAGGATGCTTGTTTCCGGTCCAGGGAAGACATGGCTTGGCAGTTCGGGCTGGACTGTTCCCATGAGGCACAGGGTCAGACTGATTTGCATATGGCCATGTCTGAACTGGGGTGGTGGAGTGAGCTAAAGAATGATGATGGATTAAACCCAGATCAGTTGACTGGGGGTGAGTGTTTGATTGGCTCAAACGTTCCGTCCATCATCCCCTTTTGTATCGCTTTGGTCGCCCTAAGTTGGCGGGGGTATGCCCAGACGTGGGTCCCTTGCTCACTTTGCCACTGGATTCAAGCAAGCCTGGCTGATGACGGCTGAAATGGCAGAAACCGGTCCTAGGATGCTTGTTTCCGGTCCAGGGAAGACATGGCTTGGCAGTTCGGGCTGGACTGTTCCCATGAGGCACAGGGTCAGACTGATTTGCATATGGCCATGTCTGAACTGGGGTGGTGGAGTGAGCTAAAGAATGATGATGGATTAAACCCAGATCAGTTGACTGGGGGTGAGTGTTTGATTGGCTCAAACGTTCCGTCCATCATCCCCTTTTGTATTGCTTTGGTCGCCCTAAGTTGGCGGGGGTATGCCCAGACGTGGGTCCCTTGATCACTTTGCCACTGGATTCAAGCAAGCCTGGCTGATGACGGCTGAAATGCCAGAAACCGGTCCTAGGATGCTTGTTTCCGGTCCAGGGAAGACATGGCTTGGCAGTTCGGGCTGGACTGTTCCCATGAGGCACAGGGTCAGACTGATTTGCATATGGCCATGTCTGAACTGGGGTGGTGGAGTGAGCTAAAGAATGATGATGGATTAAACCCAGATCCGTTGACTGGGGGTGAGTGTTTGATTGGCTCAAACGTTCCGTCCATCATCCCCTTTTGTATCGCTTTGGTCGCCCTAAGTTGGCGGGGGTATGCCCAGACGTGGGTCCCTTGCTCACTTTGCCACTGGATTCAAGCAAGCCTGGCTGATGACGGCTGAAATGCCAGAAACCGGTCCTAGGATGCTTGTTTCCGGTCCAGGGAAGACATGGCTTGGCAGTTCGGGCTGGACTGTTCCCATGAGGCACAGGGTCAGACTGATTTGCATATGGCCATGTCTGAACTGGGGTGGTGGAGTGAGCTAAAGAATGATGATGGATTAAACCCAGATCAGTTGACTGGGGGTGAGTGTTTGATTGGCTCAAACGTTCCGTCCATCATCCCCTTTTGTATCGCTTTGGTTGCCCTAAGTTGGCGGGGGTATGCCCAGACGTGGGTCCCTTGCTCACTTTGCCACTGGATTCAAGCAAGCCTGGCTGATGACGGCTGAAATGCCAGAAACCGGTCCTAGGATGCTTGTTTCCGGTCCAGGGAAGACATGGCTTGGCAGTTCGGGCTGGACTGTTCCCATGAGGCACAGGGTCAGACTGATTTGCATATGGCCATGTCTGAACTGGGGTGGTGGAGTGAGCTAAAGAATGATGATGGATTAAACCCAGATCAGTTGATTGGGGGTGAGTGTTTGATTGGCTCAAACGTTCCGTCCATCATCCCCTTTTGTATCGCTTTGGTCGCCCTAAGTTGGCGGGGGTATGCCCAGACGTGGGTCCCTTGCTCACTTTGCCACTGGATTCAAGCAAGCCTGGCTGATGACGGTTGAAATGCCAGAAACCGGTCCTAGGATGCTTGTTTCCGGTCCAGGGAAGACATGGCTTGGCAGTTCGGGCTGGACTGTTCCCATGAGGCACAGGGTCAGACTGATTTGCATATGGCCATGTCTGAACTGGGGTGGTGGAGTGAGCTAAAGAATGATGATGGATTAAACCCAGATCAGTTGACTGGGGGTGAGTGTTTGATTGGCTCAAACGTTCCGTCCATCATCCCCTTTGTATCGCTTTGGTCGCCCTAAGTTGGCGGGGGTATGCCCAGACGTGGGTCCCTTGCTCACTTTGCCACTGGATTCAAGCAAGCCTGGCTGATGACGGCTGAAATGCCAGAAACCGGTCCTAGGATGCTTGTTTCCGGTCCAGGGAAGACATGGCTTGGCAGTTCGGGCTGGACTGTTCCCATGAGGCACAGGGTCAGACTGATTTGCATATGGCCATGTCTGAACTGGGGTGGTGGAGTGAGCTAAAGAATGATGATGGATTAAACCCAGATCAGTTGACTGGGGGTGAGTGTTTGATTGGCTCAAACGTTCCGTCCATCATCCCCTTTTGTATCGCTTTGGTCGCCCTAAGTTGGCGGGGGTATGCCCAGACGTGGGTCCCTTGCTCACTTTGCCACTGGATTCAAGCAAGCCTGGCTGATGACGGCTGAAATGCCAGAAACCGGTCCTAGGATGCTTGTTTCCGGTCCAGGGAAGACATGGCTTGGCAGTTCGGGCTGGACTGTTCCCATGAGGCACAGGGTCAGACTGATTTGCATATGGCCATGTCTGAACTGGGGTGGTGGAGTGAGCTAAAGAATGATGATGGATTAAACCCAGATCAGTTGACTGGGGGTGAGTGTTTGATTGGCTCAAACGTTCCGTCCATCATCCCCTTTTGTATCGCTTTGGTCGCCCTAAGTTGGCGGGGGTATGCCCAGACGTGGGTCCCTTGCTCACTTTGCCACTGGATTCAAGCAAGCCTGGCTGATGACGGCTGAAATGCCAGAAACCGGTCCTAGGATGCTTGTTTCCGGTCCAGGGAAGACATGGCTTGGCAGTTCGGGCTGGACTGTTCCCATGAGGCACAGGGTCAGACTGATTTGCATATGGCCATGTCTGAACTGGGGTGGTGGAGTGAGCTAAAGAATGATGATGGATTAAACCCAGATCAGTTGACTGGGGGTGAGTGTTTGATTGGCTCAAACGTTCCGTCCATCATCCCCTTTTGTACCACTTCTATGGGTGGGCCTTCCGCCAACAACTGGATAGGTCCGCAGCCCTACTGTGGAGACATCAGATTTTCACCATCAAAATCGACCCATTTTGGCGATGTGGGTAGCAGTCGTATTTGGGTCTGAGTTCAGCTGCCACACAGGGAAACTTACTAAACACTGAATTCTATACACCCAGGGTTTCAAGTGTGTTGTGACCTTTATGGATTCCACCACATTTTCTTACTCATGATGTCCTGCAAACCTCAAACTTTGGCTAAAATCATGCATGTTCTTCACATTTCTGTGAGGGAAGGTTCCTGAACAGGTTTCTACACTTGTCCCAATAACAATGGCAATCCACCTGAGAGGCTGGCTCTGGTGCTACCAACAGGAAAAACCCCTAAACACAACGTGGAGACATCAACTTTTCACCATCCATATTGACTGATTTTGGCTATGTGGGTAGCAGCAGTGGCGGCCACTCCATTAGGGCGTTGGAGCGCCGCCCCACTGCTTTCTCGCAGTGCGAGAAGCAGAAAATAAAATGGTATTTTAAATGCCATTTTATTTTCTGCTTCTCGCGCTGTGAGAAAGCAGAAGGCAGGGGTATGCCTGCTTGGGGGTGGGTGGGAGGGTATGCCTGGTTGGGGCGGGCGGGTCGGGGAGGAGTGGCTTGCATCACTTCGAGTGCCCTGAGTGTTTGGTCGGCCCTGGGGCCGACCAAAGCAGTCATGCGCACTCTACATTTTCTCTATGTAGGCTGCATGCAGCCTACATAGAGAAAATGGCCTCCTTACAGGTGCCCGGCTAGGCGCTGTCCGGGACTCCCCACCAATCACAACGCTGCCATTGCCGCGTTGTGATTGGCTTACAGGAGGGGAGGGAGCATGCCTGTTCCTGTTCAGGAGCAGCAGAGGCGGCGCGGGACCCAGCCCAGGAGCAGAGGCGGTGCAGTCCCGGTCAGGTAAGTTTTATTTTTATTTTAACGTTCCCCCCGCGAAACCCAGCGCGACCCCGCCCTACCCCGAGTATTGCGAGTCGCGACTGTTTGGGACATCTTGCCTAGTAGCGTAGCTAGTCCGATACCGCAGCGCTTGGAGGGAAAGCCGGGGACAGAGGGCTGCATGGAGTCTGGGCGCCTGGGGCACGCAGGGGAGCCCGCTGGGCGCTAGGTGAGTCTTCGGTTTATTTACTTTCCGTCTCTCTTCCTTTTAATGCTCCGAACTTTCCGTGAAAGTAGCTCGGCTCGTAAGAAGTTGTTTATTTGCTTCCAGCCCCTGTGTGTTCTGCAGAACTTCGGCGACTGCTCTTGAAAAGTTGCATTTCATGTTTTGATTAAACACTCGCTTGGGTGAAGGATTAACTATAAGTGTCCCTTATACGCTGTTAGTCTGCTTTCTAAGCGCTGCCAAATTATTTAGGGGGAGGAGGGTGGCTAGAATATTATAGCTTGCAGTCACTGACTGGGCTACGGGATGATTTGCTCAGGATCACACAGTGTTGTAAAGTAGGGAAGCGGCCGACTGTACTAACACAATATATAGAGGTTATTGTATTGGTTGTTATTGTTTTTTTAATGTCTGCTGGTGCTCCGTGTAAAACTGTATGCCATTAGGCGCACTGTCAGGTCTCGAGCACCTCTTTGGACATGGGTGGCTGTACGCAAGGCTGGAACAGAGTGGGATCCAGCTTCGTTCCGCAATGGCAGTTACTCATGAACCGAAACCGGAATCCCAACAGGACCCAGCAATTCTCCACATCCGTGAATTGGCGGAGTGCGCAGAGTGCAGACAGACGTCTGGTCACATCATGGATTCTTGTATACATTCGATTCATTTAACGGGCATGGGGATACATGCACGTTATACACATTATAACGAGTAGGGGCCGCGCTTGGTCATGACTCCAGGCAATCTATGTTTTACTTGTCCAAAAGAGCACTGTCACCAGTTCAAAGAATCCCCTTATAATGAATCCAAGAAACTTTTTGGGATTCGATCTTGAAGAAAGCCCTGTTGTTCATAGTGAACGCAAGTATGTTCTAATGTGAACAGGCAAGCGTTTTGTAAATAATTGTGATTGTTGATTGTGTTGGGCAAGTAATTTACAACAGAGTCAGTTGTTAGTTTTAAACAGCTCCTAAGAAACCTGCTGTTTGTTATTATTTTCTTGTCTGCCCAGTTACAATTAATTATTTAATTTAGAAGAGTAAATTAAGTGGGAACAGCTGCCATAACACAACCCCAAAGCAGGCAGTGTCGTCAATACGCTGCAAACATGCCATCTTAAAAACAGATATACACGTACACATGCAGCCATTATTAGGCAGGCACAAAAACGTACTTGCGTGCAAACGACGCCTTATTAGTTAAAATACACATTGCTGCGGATGTGCCACAAATACAGGTCCGCTGCATTGCACAAATGGCAATGCCTCGGTGTGTGGAAGTTGCTCTTCCTCGCTGAGGGTATCTCTGACACATGAATCCCGGTGGCAAGGTTGCAGCACTGTCACAGGCTCAGCTCCATTATACCCTGGCCTCGCTGGCTCGTGCTGCTTCCTGATGATGGTGAGACAAGGTCCCCTATTAAGGCAGCTGACATTACAGCTCAGCTTTTCCATTGCTCTTAGCACAGGCGATGCTTTAAGGAACATATTAGTGAGGCCTTTTGTGTTCATGATGGTGACGCATGTAGCGATTCTTTTACCAACTGCATGGAGCATCTCCGTCCCTAAGGACAGCAGAATCTAAATAAATCTATGTACAAAGTTTAGATCCATGGAGAAAATTCCAGGTGATGGCTTCTAAATGGTTTTAACTTGATCCAGTTGTGACGTGTGACTTTTGAATAGTGAACGAAAATCTCCTGTGAAAAAACCCAGAATGGCAGTCCAAGAGGTTAAGGAAAAATCCTTGCAGCAGCCAGTAAGCACCTACAGCAAATTTCAAGAGGCAAATAGATTCTTCCACATAGCAGTTTATTATTTGGCCCAGTCCTGCATGCCATCAGCACGGTCCAGGGGAAACATTTGTAAATGGTGAACAGAAATATGCACAGACTGGAAACCATATTAGCCCTGGGCAAATGGTTTAAACCTTTCTCAAATTAGCTTGAAAATGCACCATTTGCCCACTCTTCTTTCAAAATTTTATAGAGGGGAGAACCATCTCTACGCTCGCTTACCACAGGGCAGTCATCCAGAACGTTTACCCCCCCGCCGCTTTCAAATGTCACCAGCCACCACTGGGTAGCAGCAGTGTTTGGGTCAGGGCTAGGCAGCCACCCATTGAAAACTACTATCCTCTGAGAAATTTGTGAAAACTTGGCACCCAAAGAAGTCCAGAGTGGTGTGAATTTGCATAGATTCCCAGAATGCCCTGCAAACTTCAAACATTGGCTAAAATCATGCATTTTCCTCAAAGTTCTGCCAGGGAAAGTTCTGGACACTACAGGAAACCACAAAATTCCTACCTTCCAGCATTCTCATACTTTTTTTGACAAAAAACAGTACCCCACTTTTGTGTCTGGGCCTAGTGCCCACAAAAGGAAAGGCCCCAAAACAGAGACATCTAGACATCAAATTTTTGAATTGCAAATTAACCCATTTTTGTGATGTAGATGCTCGGTTTATCAACCTCAGAGGTATGAGATGATGCTTGGATTTGCTGGAATTCAAAATCATGTCCAGCTCATAACTCAAGAGCCCACCAATTAGTTGACATTCATGCACAAATTTGAGCGGTATTATAATTTAACAAACAATTTTCTTGCAATTCCATGGGTTGTCTATGACTGATCAAACTTGGTGCCGAAATATGAAAGGGAAAGAACTCAGCAATACTAGTTTCTTAAAATAGTTCATGAAGGAGTAGTTGTTTAACTGTTAAAAACATCTTGACCATTGTAAAACTAGTATGTAAAAGAGAGAGTATGAGTTCAAGAGTTGACAAAGTACTGTGCAAGGTTCAGCTCTTTATCAGAATGTGCACTGATTGCTTTTGCTGCACCCTAGAATAGTGCAGTCTGTATTTTGGCTCCTTTCAGGGATTCTCAGACTCCTGGTAAATTTGAGGTTGTGTGTCCAAATACAGCTGTACTACAATTTGTTTGCAATGTATAACAGGCTCTTAATTGCTAAGGCTCACTCTGTGTGCATTTGGACACATTTATTATTATCCAATTCCTCCCATGGGCCCTGTTGTCCAAGTTTGGCAGCACTGGAGTCTTTAACTTCACAGTGTGATTGTCTAATATGCCCTGTCAAATAGTGAATGTGAGTGCAGTTTCTCTTGGTGTGGTGGGTCACATTGTCACTTCCTAACTGATTGTATGTCCTTTGTGTTTGAATGCCTTCTGTCACATCTGAGTAGGGTCTCTTCATTCTATGGTAGAACATTCACAAACAAATAGCAAGGCTGGTTGACTGAATGTTAGCACATGGAGGTCCATGTTAGTTGCATTATTAACAGGACCCAATTTCATAGGTGTGTTCTCAGAGTTTGAGGTGAGAAACAGTGCTAGTCAATCATGCATGAAAATGTGTGCCCACTTCCTCTAAACTTCCTGCTGTGAAAGATATCTCTTGCCAGAGGCTCTCACTGAGATGGCTCTGTGCTATTACAATTTTCGTCTGCCTGTACGCCAAGACATTCTTCAAGATAACTGCTTGTCATCTCCTTGTGGTTCCTACTAGATGGTAGATAGGAGAATATCTTCTAGGATGAGTAACTCTGGGTTGGGACTTGCTGGCTGGTTTTCCTCACATATATCCCTTTCAGGCCTTTGATGTAGGTCTAGAGAGTGAAGACCTGGCCACAACTGCTGATGTTGAAATTAGACTTAAAATTTACAAGTTGATCACTGCACATACAAAACACCGAGATAATCACTCTTTATGAGCAACATTCTGCTCTACAATAAGTTGCCTCCTTTGGGCCGTACTTTGGGGTACTCTTGGCTTCTGTCCCACTGTTCTGCTTTGCTTTTTTCAGGTGCTTTCTTAGGGGATTCCGATTGACTGTAGTGACTGGAAAATTGCTGATCAATGTACAATTATTTACAGCTACTGAACTTAAAGACATACTGTGAGAAATTGGGTTATTGATTGAGGGGCAAGCAACAACCACCATCCTTATTAGGGTGAACCACAAAAAGTCACAAAATTAACCTGTGCTTAAAACTCTGGTAGCTTGGCACAAAAGCAGTCAGACTTACCTTAGAGCCAATGTGTAAAGTATTTTTGCAGCGCACAAACAGTATTAAGTGAAAACACAGCAAAATAAAAATCCCAGAACAATTTAGAAAATAGAGTAAAATGTAAAAGATAAATGACAAAAATTTCATTAGTAGAACTGGAGACATGCAATTCCAAAATGTGGGTAAAAATAGCGACTAAAAGCACAAACCATTATTCGTGGTTATCTGATCGTGCTAAACTGGCAGTAAGTAACAAGCTCTGGCGTGACGAGGTGCTAGAAATGGGACTCCTGTTGGATGAGGTGTGCACCCAGGCCAGGCAGGAACCACCACTCTAGTCAGGGTAAGTTAGATACACACTAAAAGATAACCTGTGCTCACCCTCTGGTAGCTTGGCACAGAGCAGTCAGGCTTATCAAAAGAGGCAATATGTAAAGTATTTGTGCAACACACACACAGTAACAAAATGAATACACCACAAAAACACTCCACACAGGTTTAGAAGAATAGAGAATATTTATCTGAGCAAAATAAGACCAAAATGACAAAAATCCAATCAATAGAAATCAATATATGAATTTTTAAATATTTAATGCAAAAACAGTGCTTAGAAATCACTAAAAGGTCAAAAGGTTACTTGAGGTCGCAAGGGATCAGTGCAAATCCAAAGTTCAGGCCAAACATGATGGAGGACAGTCCTGCTACAGGACAAACGCAGGGCGCACTGAGATAGTACCTTGGATGAAACAAAGCGTTGATGCTGAGGGCACGATCAGTCGATCTTTTCACGCAGTAGGGTTGCTGCATCATTGTCAAGCTTCACTGAGGTAAAGACAATGTGTCGCCATCAAGCCACGCAGAGCAACGTCGTTGGGCCATACAAGTTGTAGAACCGCTGTTGTCTAACATCCTCTGCATTGGTGTCGAAGGGCAATGCGTCGGTTCTGACCAGGGCAAAGGTGACAATGTGTCGGTTTTGTAGCAAAACATCTGCAGAACTAACTTCTGAGGTCTGGAACTAGGAAAGGCCACCTTAAGCAAGGGTAGGACTCACAGATGGCAGAGTCCAGCAGCACCAGCAGGATTGCAGGAAGTCTTTTGTGTCCCTGAGACTTCAGAAGACAGTCAGCAAGTCAGCAAGTCCTTGGAGATTTCTTGGAGGGAAGGCAGAGACAAGGAGAAGCAGGCAGCAGGGCAACAAGCAGAAAAGCAGTCCAGTTGAGTCTTTAAGTAGCACAGCAGTCCTTCTGACCGAGGTTCAGTTCATGATCCAGAAATGTCTGATTTTAGGGAGTCAGAGACCCAGTACATATACCCAAAAGTGCCTTTGATGTAGGGGGTGACTTCAAAGAAACTCTTTGAAGTGCAAAACGATCCCTTTCAACCAAGTTCTGTCTGCGAGGCTATCTGTGGGGGGTAAATCAGTGCTTTGTGTGTGGATAGGACACTACCTATTGAAGTGTAAGTGTCAGCCCCTCCAATTCCTCCCTGCAGAGGAAGACCCATCAGAATGCAGATAAGCCTCACCTTCCTGTGTTTGTGGCTGTCTAGAGGGAATGCACAAAGTGTAGCTGTCACCTACCCCAGACCTCTGTATTTGAGACAGGCTGTCAGGCACATAGAGCAGTAAGTGCAGAGAAATGTCCACTTTCTAAAAGTTGCATTCCTATAACAGCAATGTTAAATCCAACTACACCAATAAGGAGGATTTCTAATCACCACTCCAAAGATATGAAACATGAAAAAGCTGCTCCTCTCTGACAAGCAATTACAGTTTAAAAGAGTATTAAGAAATTCCTAAGGCTGGTCTATGAGAGGGGTATGCCTCACAGTAGTGAAAAACGAAATAGGTTGTTTGCCACTAATAGGACATGCAAAACATAAAAAGTACATGTCCTACCTTTTATTTACATGGACACTGTCCTGTAGAGTTACTTAGGGCCTACCTTAGGGGTGACTTATATGTAATACAAGGGGAGTTTAAGGCCTGGTATGTAGTTTTAAATATAACAAACAAGAAATGTCCATGGGTCTAAACGAGCCTAAAAATCACTCGCATCGCAACTGACACTGACAAAAAAAAAGAGGTAAAAAGACGAAAGAGAAGAACAAGTCCCTCTGGTGTGGTCCATGGAGAATCCTTTTAAAAGGACGGAATCCCATCACTCACCGTAGTGACATGCTTCATCATCTGGGATCTCCTCTTGTCTGCATCCTAGTGCAGTCAAGGGCTGCAACCCCCTCTATACGAGGGAGGAGCTCGCGGATGTATTCAACACAGAGTATCTCTAGGATTAGCTACAATCCCCCAGAAGTGAAGGCCAAAAATCTTTTTCTAAGAGTGATGGGCGCAGTGCTAACGTGCAGGGAATGTTGTGCAAGCTAAAACTGGTTAACAATAGAGAACACCTTTATTCATCATCTATTGATCACCAAATTAAAACCAGTGCAAACGCAGTTTAAAATAATAACTGCCTGAGTTTGAATCAAGGTCAACATGTTTCAGCCATTTTGATTAAGAGTAATCTTGGCCTTCTTCAGGACCTAAAACAGATATTGCTACTGCGTGAAAAAAGAGAGTGAAAAGTAAATATCCAGATAGGTCGAATCAGTTACAACCTACCAAATTGTCGTGAGTTCTCTGTGACATGTGGTGTAATGATGACACCTAAACACAAAAAACAAAATAAGCAGACAACAACAATAATGCGGATGAACTTAAATGGACTGTACTGGAACAACCATACATCCCGTCACACATTACAGATGTGTCCAAGTATCTTTTACACAAAGAACAAAGGTGGGTTTTCAAACTCCAGAGTGACAAAACCGGTCTTAATGATGAAATTCCATGGACCATACTTTAGCTGGTTTCTACTGTTTATTTCTATTTCTAGTTTTGACTCAGAGTCCATATGTGCCCCGTTAACACTTGCTGGGACTATTCAATGTATTTGAAGAACTTTCGTCTATTCTTTGAGAACCGAACTCAGTTTTGAGTCAGCAAGGGACTTAGCAGTACAACAAATATGCCAATCAGGTATACAGTCAGTCAAATCACTTTATTTCGCCAGTTAATAAAAATGGCATAAAAAGTATTCCTCAAGACAATAAAATCACAATATAAAAAAGGAGCAATAATAGAGTATAAAACAGATAAAAAAATAATACATCATGACTAAATTTTCTGTTCACTATTATAGATAACGCTTATGTCTCTTTAAGGCATGTTGAAAAGACAAAGTCAAACAGTGACAAGTAAGCAGGTCAGACAACTGTTTTAAAAAATAAAGGGCTACTCGACATTGCCTCAGACAGTATTTTTTTTTAAGCACAATTTTATTGAGTTTTTTAATTTCTTATGGCATATGAGATACATAGCTGTAAATAACAACATACTGTGGAACCGGAGTTCTTGTAATAGGATAACACAACCAAGCTGTAATTGTTTATATAAACAATTATACATTATAGCGTTGTACATTACAACGGTGTATTAATTAGGATTACATTTGTATATAAACAGCCACATGTTATATAAACTCGTGCTTGTGCAATGAACTATAGACTACTATTCTTTAAACTGAAAACTGCCCCCTCCCCCCGGTTCTCTGGCAACCTATGTAGTCACGATCATGACAGAAGGTTATATTCTCTGGCTTAAAATCCATACAATTATACTAATAATATAGATTTATGTGCTCCTAGGTATTAAGATATTGGAAAAGATATGGCATTATACGGGTTCGGTCGAGTTAGTTAGTATGGATGTGGGAGGTGTGGGAGGTGTGGGTGCTTCCTGATACGCTGGTGTGGCCAATGGATCTATAGCTTTCAGGGTTTCCAGCATCTGATCCCATTCCATAGAGATGGGTATTTTACGTAGAACACGAAATTCTTCTTGTCTAATAGTCGCACTCTCTGCGGTGCCACAACGGATCATGTCTGCATGCCAGGAAGGTGGCGTAGGAGGAAAAACAGATTTCCATTGCATGGTGATGGCACGTTTCACCAGTAGGATAGCCATGTCTACAAATCTGTAACGGACTTTCTGCCTCTTTGGGCACTTGTGTAGACCCAATAGACAACTGTCCGCTGTCGCCCAGACATTCGTGTCAGTGATTTCTTGCACTCTGTGGCGTATCGTGTGCCAGAATCCCTGTAACCACGGGCAATCCCATAAGATATGGAGTAGGTTAGCATCAGCCTCCTAACATCTAGGACAAGAGAGTTGTGCATTCGGGTATATACTATTAAGGCGGTGTGGTGTGAGATATGCCCTATGCAAAATCATGTATTGTATATATTTAAATTCAGCGTTTCTAGACACTTTCTTAGGGAATTCTAGTATGGAAGCCCACTCTTTATCCGTTAGGTCCTTGCCCAACTCTATAGTCCATTTCATTCGAAGAGGGGTTAGTGGTATTCCCGAGTGTGCCCTAATGCCCCTGTTTAACCAATGAATAAGGTGACGTCCCTCTCCCATTAGATGCACTGCATGGATTAGCTCATGGATAGGAGGTTCAATCCCTTCAGGAGCCCAGATGCGTTTAATGTAATGAGAGATAGTGGCATGGAGGAGAAACAGTGTCGGAGGGACCCCTTGAGTGCGAGCAAAATTATCGTGGTCTGCTAGTGTACCTTCTATAAACAGTGTTCTGATCTTCGTCACTCCTTCTTGTGTCCATTGGGACACAGCACGTCTCGAAATTACTCCAGTAGCGGTAGGTATCCCAAGCAGGGGAATATTGGGAGAGTATGGGGAGACTCTTTTAGTGTATTGGAGTGACCGTCTCCAGTATGATAGGGCTGTTTTCAGCAGGGGGGAAACAGTGGGCCGAATCTTAGCATTTGGCAGCAATAATGCATGAAGAGTACCCTGATTAAGAAGCTGTGGTGTAAAACCAATTTTGTGTATATGTCGCCCTGCTAGCCAGTATGATAGCCATTGTAGTTGGCTGGCCATGCAATATGCCCAAAAATCCAGAGCGCCCAGACCTCCTTCTTCAGGGCGCAACTGCAGTTTAGCCAGACTCACCCTCCTACGACCCTTACCCCAAATAAGTTCCGATAGGAGGGTATCAAGTATACGAAAGATTTTGGCTGGGATTATTATCGGTAGATTAGTGAAATAATATAAAAGTCGAGGGAGCATTACCATTTTGGAGATGGCCACTCTGCCCATCACGGACAAAGGTAACGAGGTCCAAAAAGAGATCTGCATCCGCAAGGATCCTATCGTTTTCAACAGATTTCCATCTATTAGGTCTTGGGAAGATCTATATATTTGTATGCCCAAATACTTAAAAGTTTGTGGAGCCGTTGATAGAGTAAGATCACCAAATTTAATGGGGTATGGATTTTCTTTATGTCTCATATAGAAAGCATGTGATTTATTTGCGTTGATTGCTAACCCTGACACCTGTTCAAATTGTTGGAATATAGACGGGATAGGTTCTAAATCTGTAGTAAGGTCTTTTAAGAAAAGTATAAGGTCGTTAGCATAGGCAGACACTATATGTATGGAATTTCTGATTTTAATCCCCATATCTATGGCCTCTTTGCAGAGCTTAATGAGCAGGGGTTCTAGAGCCAGGACAAATAACAGTGGCGACAAGGGGCATCCTTGCCTAGTTCCCCTTGCTACTGAATGAGGATGGGATATATGATAGCCAGTCCTGGCCCGTGCCGTGGGGGCGGTATATAGTAATTCAACCCATTGTAAATAGCCTCTTGGGATGCCACATTTTTCCATAGCTGCCAGCATATATGTCCAATTAACTGTATTGAATGCTTGTTGCAGATCAAGGGAGATACACCCGGTTTTACAGGAGAAGTCCGCTGCAGCTTCCATTATATAATGGAAACGTCTAATATTTAGGGAGGTACTGCGGCCAGGCACAAATCCACATTGATCAATGTGGATTAGTTTTGGGAGATAGGGAAGGAGCCGCTTGACTAATATTTTACTGAGTATTTTATACTCGGTGGGTAATAATGAAAGGGGCCAATAACCCGACATATCATGGGGGTCTCTATTTAGTTTGGGGAGAGAAGTAACTAATGCTTGCATAGTGGTCAATGGAAGAGTGCGTTTCTCATAAGCCATCTTATACAGGTTCTCTAGGCATGGGGCCAGTTTATCAGCATATGTCGAATTTGCCACAGACCGTATGTGCGCAAGATTGGACAAATAATTCTCTTTTTCTCTGTGCTATAAAATTTACAAAAACACAGCAAGTGCACATCATATTGCGTTGATGAAAAATCAAATGGACAAAAGGGCAAAGCATTCAGGGTGTATGTATTAGCAGGATGTCCAAACATCAAGGGAGTGTAATTCATACAAAACCTTATTAGCAGAAATCTGTGGTGATGATTCGTCACAAAAGTTAGATAGTTCAGGCCCGAAGAGTTTATTATGGGGTCTAGATAGTATTGTCTCACCCTTGATTTCCTGCAATTGGCTGCCCATCTCAATTCCCTCTGGTTTCCTATTAAGGATTTTTTCCAATTCGGACCTAGAGATGGTAACACAGGTCAGTGGATCATCAAATAGCTTTGGGAAGCCAATAGTATACAGGCTATTCTTAACACATTGCAACCATTTTATTCTGCATAGCCCATCCAACTTTAAGCAATCTAATATAACATCTTCCATTAGCTTTAGAGAATCCCTCCTCCATATTGAGTGCCACAAAAGGGAGGGGGCAGCATAAATTTGGTCTGCAATAAAAGGTACATCCAATTCAGCAGGGCATATATAGGAGGAGCAGGATTGGGGAATGCCTAACAGTTGTTTAAAGAATTTGTCTTCTATAGATTGAAGACAATCAACAGATGTCACTCCCCACACTGCCGCACCGTAAGTTGCCACTGACATTGTTTTCGCTTTGTATATCTTTTTTATAGTTTCTATCGGTTTAGACCCCAATTTCTTGACAAAGCTAAATATTGCCCTTATGCTTTTTTCCATCATGAGACCCCTATTTGCCACCATGTTGAGCCATGTATTTTTAGAATAGAACTATGCCCCCAAATAGGGAAATGAGTCGGCTGCTTCCAATTTTCTTCCTTCTTTATTCCATCTAATTTGTTTTCTCAATCTGGTTCCTGCCACAAGCACAAATGATTTGGTTTCATTGACTTTCAGATCTAAATTGTTCATGAAACTTACATAGGTGTCTATTAATGTCTGCAGTGCATTGCCGGTCCTAGCCAGTAGAACAGCATCATCTGTGTAAAGGAGTATGGGTACAGGGGCATTATTAATCACAGGAACATCGCAAGTCAATCCTACCAAAGCGGCTTCTACACCGTTCGTATATAGGGAGAATAAAAAGGGCGCAAGTACTCACCCCTGCCTGACTCCGCGAGCAAGTGGGAAGGGTCGAGAACAGTCGCCTTCTCTCCCCATGCGCATGCAAGCCATGACTGAGGAATAAGACTCCCGTATATAAATTTTTGTTGGTTTAACTACGCCCATATCCGCCATTATGGACCAAAGTTTGGTATGGGCCACTAGATCAAAGGCGGCTGAGAAGTCCATAAAAGCCATATACAAATGGCCTTCTTTGGCTGCTGTGTATTTGGCAATCGTCAAATTTAAATTGAGACACTGATCCACTGTCCCTTTAGTCTTTCTAAAACCATACTGGGATTTTATTAGTATCTTATTCTCTTCAGCCCATGCCTTTAGCCTGTTTAACAGGAGGGGGCCTATTAATTTTGCTGTGCTATCCAGGAGTGAAATTGGGCGATAGTTTTTCGCTAGCGCTCTATCCCCTTTTTATAGATTGGTACGATCACAGACTTTTTCCAGGAAGGAAGGGCGTTTGCTTTAGATACAACGTTAAACACATTAGTGAGTAGCGGTGCCTACAGCTCCTGGTTTGTTAGAAAGAAGTCAATTGGGACTCCGTCTGGTCCAGCTGCCCTCAAACTGCTACATTGGTTCAGCGCTATTTTAATCTCATCCACAGTAAAGACTAAATTAAGACCCTCTTGGCAAATCTGCCGGGATAGCACCTACACTGCCCCCCCCCCTTCTGTGCCAAAGACCCCCGTTAAGTAGCTTACCCAATCGTCCTCCATCACATGCTGCTCTAAGGAGGAGTCTGACTTTTCTCTAAGGATCGGTGCATTGATTATTTGCCAGAAATCCCTACTATTTTTTAGGGTAGCTGCTTTAGTTCATTTATCCCATGCCTCTTCTTTCACCGCCCTTAATCTATTCTCTCTTTCAGTTTTGTAACTGTAGCATAAGGATTTTACCAGTAAGATGCCTCTAGGGTTTGTACATAGGGCAATACGGAGCTTTTTGAGTGTTTTGGTGCAGTGGTCATTAAACCAACGCACTGGACCCCCAGCCATTCTACTAGGGCGGCGTACGAGATTTGCATTAATGTTAGATAGAATTTGCTCAAATGCTACCGAGAATTTCTCAGGCGATGACTGTGGGTCTAGACAGGTTAGAATTTCCTGGTACATAGTAGAGACAATAGTGTGAGTAAAATTTGGTACATCCACCTTGTCCCACTTTAGAATGATGCAATTTTTCCTTGCAATTGATGTTTTGGGGACTCGTTCACTCGAGGTAGAAGTCTTCGTACCCCAAGGCATTTGACAGATAACTGCTGCATGATCATTAAAAGGGTAGATTATTAGCTTAGTCTTAGAGATCTGGGATCTTATAAATTCAGAGGCCAAGATAAAGTCAACCGTTGTCCTATAAGATCGAGCAAAAAACGTGTGTACTAATAGACCTGTGTTGGCATCTACTAGATTTATTATCTCCAGATTATAGATCAATAATAATCTATTTAAGGCAGCACCATAATTATTATGGATGAAGTGACAAATCGGGTCCCCTTGATCATCCATCACACCACAAACAGGGAGATGTATCTTATTACATGTAAGAATGTTGAAATCTCCCATTCATAGAATATCTAGGTGAGTATAGTGACACTCCTGTAGTTGTTCTATGTTTTTCTTGATTAAGTTAATCACCCCAGCCATGTCTCCTGCAAAATTGTTGTTATACAGATTAATTATGAGCCAATCCCTTCCATGTCAACCTTCACATAGGAGAATATGGTATCATGGTGATGTATTTATAAACTTCTTTACTTTGACCCCACCTTTACAAGCTACTAAACTAACAAGACCCCTCTTGCACGGCTTGCTTTAGTTGGTACTGCAGGCGTCTGATAGGATCTAAACATGCCTATACTAATAGTTTGTAACTCCCATTTTTCTTGTAAACACAAAATATCATAATTTGAAACGACTTGTAACCATTCTTGATCCTCAATTTTCTGCCTATATACTGCTATATTCCACGACATAAGTTTTAGATTATGCAGTTCTAAACCTAAGGTTGATGTTATAGTACTAATAGGGGCAGTATTAGGGATCTGCATTCCAGACTTGCCAGAAAGTCAATCTCACGCCTCAAGATCAGCTAGTGGTTCATATCTATTTGTCATTGGTACCGCTAACCAGTCGTTCAGAAGAATGCCGACTTTGATTTTGTAAGAGAGGCACCCTAGCTTGTGAGATAATAGTATGGCCCGGAGGTTTGTAAAAGAAACCGAGGCGTAATGCAAAGTTGTGTTTCGAAGCAAGGAGCATTTGGAAGTTCCTGTAAAAGATGCTCCATCAACCTCTGGTTATTAAAGTTTATCACAACACAATCCTCCCAATAGTTTTTATGCCGATGCCCACCCATTTTACCCGTCTGGCCATTATAATGTGATTATACAGCCTACGGTCTCCCCTACTAAATTTAGTGAGCCAATGCAGAGCCTTGTCCATTAGCTGCGAAGTTGTCTCATACTGGTACTGTTTGAGTTCGGGTATGTTGGCCAAAATGATTACATATGGGCATGCTCCTGGGGGTAGGTCAAAGTGTTCCATCTGCAATAAGGGCTTTGTCCTTTCTGTAACCATTGGAACTTCCATTCTTGTATACACATATTGGCTCTATTAGTTCTACTTCTCTCCTCACAGTTGGATCCAGTCATATTCCGTCCTCGCCTCCCCACTACTGATATGGAGGAGAGATGTGCACTCTGCTGATAGAGGGCACCATTATGTTGAGAATTCAAAATAGGGTTGTCTGGGCAAGGTCTATCTTGCTCTCTAGGTGGCAGCGTCTGAGTGGGAGCTACAACCTCAGCAGCCCCATTTGTGGTTCTTACAGAGTCCTGAAGGGAGGATCCCCCATCCGATAACCTTTGAGAATTTAATTGGGAACACCTTTGATCGTCTTTCAAGAGGATCTGAAGGGCTTCCTCTCTCTTTGCTAGCATGTCTGTAATTGGCTGTAGCACAGAGCACGAGATTTGGTCCAATTTTTGAGTCATAATGTCCTCTATTGGGGGATGGGGTATTGGTGGTGTGATTTGTAATGCAGGTTAAGTTGTAGTGTCCCTTCGCACTGGGCTCGTCACTCTATTTTTGCACATCTTAGAAGCCTTTAGGTCAGTGTTACTACTACCACCAGTCATAATGTCCTCTATTGGGGGATGGGGTATTGGTGGTGTGATTTGTTATGCAGGTTAAGTTGTAGTGTCCCTTCGCACGGGGCTCGTCACTCTATTTTTGCACATCTTAGAAGCCTTTAGGTCAGTGTTACTACTACCACCATTAGCACCTGTTTTAGTCCTCCCCCTCTTCCGTTTGCCAAGGGGTTCAATTACCGGGCTGGACTCAGTCCCAATACAATTAGACCCATTGGGCGGCTCCCTAATGGGGGGGATTGTACTATCTGGAATACTCCTAGATGATAAGTTACCCTTTCCCAAGTCCTCACGAATAATGGTAGGAAGACTTACCTCCTCAAACGAGAGGCGCAGTTCAGTGACCTCTATCTCCTTTTAGAGGACGCCGGCCGCTCTTATCAAGAAGGAGTCCAAGGTGGATATGATCTCCCCTCCTGAATCACCAGGCCTTGCTTTCCTCTTGGCCATGGCCGTGAGTTTAAAATATCCACTTCAAAAGTCCAGACGAAAGGGGGGTGGCCCAGCCTCCTCCGGGCGATGATGGGCGTGGACAGGCCCGCCTTTTGCCCAGGCTTTGCCCAGGTGCATCCCACGCCGCGGGAGACGCAACGCACTTTTGAGAGTGGCCGGGAGCAGGGGCTGTCGGGATGTGAAGTCCTCCCCCGCTGCTTCACTTTGCAGTTCCTTGCAGGCTTCCCCAGCAACAAACAGGCAAGCGGCTACGCTGCTGCGGAAGACGCAACGCGCTTTTGAGTGCGGCCGGGAGCAGGGGTGGTCGGGTTGCGAAGTCCTTCCCCGCTGCTTCACTTTGCAGCTCCTTGCTGGCTTCCCCAGCAACAAACAGGCAAGTGGCTACCAGGTATACACCAATGTCATCATGTCTTAGGAGAGAAGCACATGCAATTTAGCATTGGTTAGCAGTGGTAAAGTGGCCAGAATCCTAAGGTCAACAAAAAGAATCAGCAAAAATGGGAGGCAAAATTTTGGGGTTACCCTGCAGAAAAGACCATTTCCAACAACAAGTTAGTCACACTGAAAAAGTTACCTTCTCAAAGTTCGGTGTGAGGAGTCCAGTTTGTGATGGAGGAGGCCACAAGGAGCAGAGAGAGCATCGCAGATGGTCATCACTGTGGTGCAAAAATCCTTTCAGGCATCGCGGACTGTCGTGCTGGTGCTGTGCGTTGGTGTCACCCTGGGCTGTCAATGTTGTAGTGCTAAGTGCAGATCTCAAGTTGCTGGTAATTGATGGCAGCCCCTGTAGTGCGAAGAGTCAGGTTCACTGTAGCTTTGCATTGGGGGTTGGCACAGGCGGTAAGATCTCAGTGTGAATGGGCCTGTTCGCGGTTGTGAAGAGCCCAAAACTTCAGGATTTGTCTATTTGTTCTCAGGTGGAGCTCCACTCATGTCAGCCAAGGATCCAGGACCTGGGGAGGCTCCTCTTGGGGACCAGGAACTGATTCCAGCAGAGGCTAGCACAGCTCAGGCAGGTCCAGTTGTAGGTCCAAGCAGGTTCAGTACAACAGGTCAACTAGGCAGTTGCAGCATAGCCTCTGGTGCTTCTTGTGTCATGTAGCTCATACAAGAGGTCAGCCAACTAACACTCGGAGTCACACAGGTCTAGTATCCACAGATCCAGGAATGTACAGAAGAGTTGGTCTGAGATTCCAATATTTATACCTGGTTCCAAATTTAAAACGTCTACGCTTCCCCCACATCTCATTCTGGAATTACCTTACTTCCCCTGCCCATGCTTGAAGAGGTCAGGGGTGATAATAGACTAGAATGAAGTTCTTTGTGAGTGTGCTGAGGCAGCCCCTTTGAAATGTAATTGAGACCGCGAACAGCTCTGACCCTCTCATCCTAACAGATTTGCCCTTCCTGCCAGAACCTAGTCCTCCTTTGTAATAATGTCTGTGAGGAGTACACAAAAGCCAACTGCCAACTACACCTAGTCCTGTGACCCAGGATACAGGATACAAGCACCAAATGGTAATGACAAGAAAAAGGCAACTTTCTATACATGAAATTTTCAGAATTGGAACTTAAAATCCGACTTCACCATAAAGAGGGTTTTAAATTACAATTAGTTTGAGTGTAAACATGACATTCTGACTTGCTCCTAGTCAAAAGTTATCACCTACTATATCTTGTGGCATAATGAAACCTTCAGAGGGATGGTAAAGGGGCCCCTGGCAGTACCCATACCTTACAGCTGACAAGCTGAGTTGGCCCCCCATTATGTATAAAAGACTGACAAACCCCCCGCACAGGTGGGCTGCAGGGGCATCGGTTACACCGCTAGTAAGAAGGTAACCCAATGTTATCCAATAGGAGAGGAAGGCCTTGAAGTAGTGAAAAATGAATGTAGGAGTTTTGGACTATCAGGACATGTAAAACTCTAAAGTGCATGTCCAACTTTTTAAATACCCTGCACCCTGCCCTATCGGCTGTTTAGGGCCTCCCCTAGCAGTCAAATATGTATTAAAAGGGAGGTTTAGGCTTGCAAAAGGTTTACTTTGTAGGTTGCAATGGCAGTTCTAAACTGCACATAGGCGGCAGGGAGGGCACAATGAGTGCTGCATGCTCATTAGTAGCATTTAATTTACAGGCGCTGGGTACACGAATTACCAATTTACTAGGGTCTTACAAGTAAATTGAATGTGCCAGTTGGGTGAAGCCAATTTTACCAAGTTTAAAGAAAAGAGAACAAGCACTTTAGCACTGTTTAGCAGTGGTAGTGGGCACAGAGTCCTAAAGCCAACAAAATTGAATCGGAAAAGAGGAGGGTGAAGGCAAAACATTTGGAGGTGACCCTGCAGGGAGAGCCAGGTCCAAAACAATAATTTTCAAAGAGATGGTGTGGTGCAGTGGTTGTAGATTGTAGACATTCACATACTATGGCAGTAGTTAGCCATGAAAGACTACAGCCATTTCTCTGCCCACACCGACCAAGGGATAATACCCTCTTGCTTATCAGTAATAAAGCCCCTTTACCAATGTTTCAGTGTAAAAGGAGTTACCACCCACATATCCTTTGGAAGTGGTGATCACACAGCCCACTGATGATTATTATCAATTTTTATTTGCATCCTTTATCTTTCTTGCTGGTCCCTCTGTGATTCCTGCAGCCTCAAGCTCCCTTATCAATGCAAAAAAAAATCAGAGAACACTAGCTACAGTGGCTGCCTTGCCCTGCTGAAATGCTAACGATTGCCTACAACTCATGATGTGAATGGGCCACAAAACGTCCCTCTATCACTTGTATTTATTTTCCAGAGAGAACCTATGAGATCTGTGACAACAATGCCATCAGGATCAACATTATTTAAGTTAGTGGCAAAGAAAAACAAAACCCTCTGATGTGTGGAGGAAGTGGTAAATATTCAGCTGGAGATCCCTTTGGCTGAATTTCCGATGCCTGAGCTACAGTAGCAAGGGGTTCTTTCCACCGCAGGTGTTGCCACTGGCCGAGAGTCCTGTCACGAATGATTGACACTTCCTTCAAAAAAATGGCAGATTATCCGTTACCATCCACCGTCGGCGTCCAGTTTGCATCTGTTTTCTTCTAAACTGCTGCAGCTCTTTGGTGCAGAATGTGCGCTATCTAAAACGCTAAATAATTCAAATACAATAAAACAAAAAGCAAAACTGTCCACAATATATGGTCTATTGTAAACCACCAGAACGTACGTTTTATTTACAATTGTAGGACTGAGGTTGTAAGACTGTTGTTTTTGAAACGTGTTTTCTGAAGCTCCTGCTAATTCTTTCAGACTAAGCATGTGCCTTGCGCTGATTTGCTGTACGTCTGGAACTGGTGAGTTTTGTATAAACGAGAACTGCTTGCAAACACGCCGAATGTCTTCATTGTCAGACACCTTACATTAAGCAACGTCGTGTACATGAATTGCAATAAATGTCGGGGCATATTATCAAGGGATTTATCGCCGCTTTAGCGGCACTTTTTGTCGCTAAAGCGGCGATATTTATATCGCCCTATTAGCAAGCTGTCTCTAACTGGCGTTAGCGACAGCTTTTAGGCGTTAGCGGCCGGGATTCACATCGCCTTGCATGTCAGCGATAATTATCGCTAATGACATGCATGGAAGGCGTTCCCTACTAAAAGCGACTGGAAACAGTCGCTAACTCCACTACCCCTATTAGCAAGGCAGGCGAAGCGATAAAATAATTCGCGCTAAGCGCGTTTATCGCTATATTTTATCACCTGCTAGTGAGGATGACTTACCTGTTTAAAGTATAGGAGGTGGATTCTAATGCTGAATCCACCTTAGCGATAATGCGAGAATATCGCTGCTTTTCCAGCGATATTCTCACATTTTGCCGCTATCGCTGGAAATATTATCGCTATGGAGATAAACCTTACTAATAGGGTGTTATCTCAGCGATAATTTCCAGCGATAGGCGGCGTTAACAAAAAACGCGCTAAGCACGTTTTGCAATAAATATCGCAACTCCTTGCTAATATGCCCCGTCCTTCTTTTGAGTTTTAGAATTGGACAATGTGTGTGGACGATGAAAAAAGCGGGCAGAAATGGTTATCTGCCAAGTAAATGTCAACTAGATGTGCTCTGAAAATGAGAATGATAAATTGGGCCGCAGTTATGTGAAATGATTGCTTTACTTACAGCCAGGAATCGGAAAACGTGTTCTCGTCCAACATGTCCTCCAACAAAAAAGTTTAGAACTTTGTACAACACTTTTCATTCTATCTTTTTATTGACATGCAGACATTCGCTCCAAACGTTCTGTAAGCCGAGAGAACAGCAAATAGAAATGTGTGAGTATTCTATCATTTGTTAAGCTACTTGCAATTCATGCAAACATAGTAATTCTAATGGAAAGTCAGCATCATTCAGAATATAATTGTTATTCTCAATTAGAATGTTTTATTTTTCATTAGAAAAATGCACAGTGCATCAGGAAACATTGGGAGATGTGCTCATTGGTTTCACTATTCATGGTCTTTGCCAGAAGGTCACATTTAAAAAAACAAAATACCTTATAACTAGATTTCATCAGTTACGGCTACTGGTTAAAAAATATGGTGCGGCGCGATGGTGCCAAACTCACCATAAATGCCACACTTCTCTCCCCTGCATTCCACGAGCAGCAATGGAAGGACTTCCTTCCCGTTCAGTAACTTTACAGACCTTGTGTTAGACTTGGCATCCTTGGCGTGGTTTCCCCTGACTTTTTGCCTCTACCCACCGTATTTTTTGTACTATGCTGGATTTCGTTTTTGCTGGCTTAGAGATGCTTTGGGCACTTTGCCACTGCTGATCAGTGTCAAAGGGCAAGTGCTCTATAGGGAAATTGCTACTATGATTGATTATCCATGATTGGCATATTTGATTTACTGATAAGTCCCTAGTAAAGTGCACTGAGTGTGCTAGGGCCTGTAAAACAAATGCTACTAGTGGGCCTGCAGCACTGATTGTGCCACCTACATGGATAGCCCTGTAAAGGTATTCCAGACCTGCCACTGCAGTGTCTGGACGCAGTTTTAAACTGCCTTGTCAACCTGACATGTGCACCCACTTGCCAGGCCCTAACATTCCCTTTTCTTACATGTAGGGCACCCCTCAGGTAGGCCCAAGGTACCCCATGGGCAGGGTGCAGTGTATGTGAAAGGTAGGACATGTGTGTGTTACATGTCCTGATAGTGAAATCCTGCCAATTTTGTTTTTCACGATTGAAAGGCTATCTGTCCCATAGGCTAACATGGGAATTACTTTGTAACATCTTACAAGTATAAGTTTACATTAGGACCAGATGGAGGCGTGGAGTTTATGCTCTCTGAATTCAGAATTTAATAACACATCTTTTTAGGGAGAATATTTTTTGTGTGTTTGAAAATGAAACTTTTAGAAAGTATTTTCTTATTTAACCATTCTATGTGCCTCTGCTGTTTTGTGTATTGACTGTCTGGTTTTGGAGAAACAGGAGCTGGGGATGTGCACTCACTGTAGACAGCCAAAAGGGGGGTTGAGGTGTGTCCTGCCTTTCTTGCATGGCTCATAGCTGAGCTGAATAGACCTTGGCTGCATTTAGAGTGGTGGGAGGAGTTTCACTTGCACCTGAATAGGCAGTGTCTCCTCTGCACAATGCTGTCTCCTCCTCCTGTAGTGAAGCTGCACCAGAGAGGACAGAACTGGTGTAGACTGGGCTCAGAGACCCTTGCCACAAAGAGAACAAAGACACACTGGGGTATAAGTAGTGGACCTTAAACCCCAGAGAATTAGATCACTTCTGGACATAAGAGGGACCTTTGCCAAGGAGAAGTGCTGGAGAGCTGTGAGGAGGAGTACTGCCCCTTTGCTGTGTGCTTTGCTGGGTGGCCTGCAGTTTCTGCTTCTGCCAAGGAAAGGACAAAGACTGGAACTTTGCTGTGAACCTGCTTGAAGAAGAATCTCCAAGGGCGTGTGTGTGCTGGCCTCCTGTTCTGAAGTCTCAGGGACACACATATTTCACCTGCAACCCACTGACCAGTACCTGAATTCCTATTTGGACTCCTGCATTCAAAAGGGTGCCAATTCCAGTTCCTGGGCCCTGAGAATCGTGTGGTTGGTGGTGCAAAGCAAGAAAAAAAAACGACGCTGTCAGTGATACCACCAGTGTGCTGCGACCTGCACCGAACCCGGGGCCACCGCTCGTGAAGTGCACGATGCACCGCCCCACCTGCAACGCAGCTCCAATGCCTTTCGATGCTTGCTGATACCTGCAGTTATCCGCCTTCCCGACGCCAGCGCTCCCATCGAAGCAATCACCACCAGCACCTGCATCTTGTCATCGTGGAGCTGATAACCAATGAGGGTAACTTCACAAACTCTTCGACTTTGCATAGCCTCACTGGAACTGACACCTCACCACTGACCTCCCCTGTCCTGGATTTGACCCTTCGCCTCCTCACGGACTCCATGCCTCACCTCCCCAGTGGCAACCAGGTAACCAGCCTTGATCTCGGCACCAACGCCTTACCTCCACAATGCAGTGCATCGTCCGTGGACTTTGTTTTCTAAGGTACTGTTGTTTGGGGGTCTGTGTGACTCCGTGCCCAATGCCGCATACCTCACGGTCGGCGCTGTACTTAGGATTTATGCCTGTCACGACATCGTAATAGCCCCAGGTGAAGCTATTGGTTTCTACAAGATCTATTTTTGAAATAACTGTTCTAAAGTGATATCTTGATACATGTATGTTTGATTTTTGTCTTTTTGGTCTTGTTTGGGTTAGATAAAGATACTTCATTTGTTTCTAAACTGGTGTGGTGTCCATTTGTGGTCTTTTCACTATGTTAGTGTGTGTTTTGAGTACAAATACTTCATACATTACCTTTGGGATAAGCCTGTCTGCTCGTGCCGGACTACCAAAGGGGTGAGCATGGGTTATCTAAAGTGTGTATCCCCCTTACCATGACTAGAAGCAAGGGTCCGAACTTGGACAAAAGAACATACCTCTGCCAACTAGAGACCCCCATTTCTAACACCTTGCTTTCAATAAAACAACTGCACAATTCCTTAATATAAATCTCCTGCAATGTCACAAAATCAAAAGTTACCAAATTGTCAAGGGGTGCCTGTGCATATTTTTGTAATTTGTGAAATTATATGAAGTTGCAAAATCATCTCTTCTACTGTTATTTTACTCTTTCATTGTTCTTTGACTCTGGCAGTGGCTCTCTCATACATCTGTCTAAGCTTCATTTTTGTATTGTCACATCACACATTACAGACAGTCAAATGTTCCGTTGAATAGCATTAAACTACCAGGCAGGGCAGGACACAAGCTAGGGATGATAAAATTAATTTGAGGCAGCTTTAATCAACATAGTGTGCAGTTAATAAAATAATGCTATGAAAAAAACCAGAAGCCATTTCAAGTATAGCAAAAAGGTGAAGAAAAACCATACACATGTTGACAGGGCCAGCTTTAACGCTGGTGGTGCCCGGTGCAACAACCTTTCTTGGAGCGCCCTTCTCCATGGATTTCCCTCACTATCACCCTCCAACTGTGCCCCTCATTTCTTCATACCTCCTCTCTCACGTATTTCATTTGTTTTCTATCACTACTCCTACCAATGTAGAGTGTCAGAGTGCTTTACATCACACACACATTATACAGAGACAATAAATAATACTTTAGTAACTCGGTGTATAGAAACTGTTATATAAGACAAAGAGAACTATAAGGTGTAGGAGTTGCATCTCATCCATTCTGGTAAGCAGTATATTTTAAGAGTGCTTCGTTGGGAGAAGCTCAAACAGAGAATTTAAAATGTAACACAGTAGTTGGGGTTGGCTTTACTAATAATAATTTATTTCAACCCTACCAAACCATTTTTGGCAACATTAGGATCATGAAAGTCTAGAGAAAAAACATAACGTTCTAACCTATACTTTTTAGTTTGAATGCAGCTCTTTGACGACAGTTCATAGCTCACTGTGTTATATTAGGATTGCAACTTATGAACTACAGGTAACAAAAGTATCTCTATGACAAAAGCAGTCACCCACTGACCTATCTACATAAATTACAACTATGTGATCTGCATGGTACATGGTCTTTGGGCAAGGCATATTAACCCTCTGTGCTAATTTATGAGTCAAAACTACCACTAAAAAAACTCTGATCTCACTTCGGCAGGTATTTTAATCACCAGAGTTATAATTAAATTTTTATTGTTGCCTCAAACCACAGTACCCCCCCGTGGTTAGCGCCCGGTGTGGGGGCACCGGTTGCACCTCCACAAAAGCCAGCCCTGCATATTAGGCATGGGGGGTTGACTTAATAACCCCCAAATTAAAGGGATTGTGGCAAAAATGACACACCAGAAAATATTTGATTATGAAGAATCAGTAAGCCACCACCCCACTTCCACCTAAATCTTTGCTTGCACCTTGAATAGTTAATTACTTGTGGGACATGCAGGACTGATAATGCCTAAGAAGACAATGGCAGTGTTTCCTTATATTGGGGCCTTGAAGTTATGGTAACCTGTATACAGAAGCAAAACATTTCAGGAAGGGGGTGATCAATGGTGTAATAAATGTCATAGGTTGGGCCTATCCACAGAGGCGCTAATAAATCTTTGGATTTAGGGCAAAATAGTTGAAATCAGATACAAGATAAAGAAGGAAGGGTTAGAGTGAGAAATGTGCAAAATGCACTGTTTCTTTAAGATAAAAGTTTGTGTTTTGTAGGGTTGTATAGGTAGGCTTTGACGAGACTGAAAATTTTGAGTAATATGATATCACAGATGTGCAGTTCCGGCCTTGAATTATATAGGTTGGGGAAATGCCTTTGAGAATTGTGGGCATAGTGTAGAAATAGGCTTGATAATCAGAAAATGCTAAAGAGAATGAACATTGTGATCAGTTCGGGAATGAGAATGGGGATACATTAATTTCAAGATGTTGACAAGAAAAAAATGCATTTGTAAACTAGAATATATAAGTGCTTGCTCAATTGTGAAGTTGAGGAAACCATACAAGGATTGTATGTTTGAGTCAGGCATGCAAGAGCGCCATTGAAGGTTCATGGGAAGAACACCAATCACTCAAGTGTTTATTTACTATATTGTTTACTATACTGCTACAAACAAGGAAACATTTGCATTTCATTTTGCAAATCCCTAAAAATTTAGGCTTGGATTTGGATGACCTTGTGTACAGCCTGCCATTGCAGGCCAGTGTGCACACTTGCACCTATGGTATTTTTAACCATGTATCCAGCCTGCTATTTCAGGTCTTTGTGTGCGCAAATGCGCTTATAATTAGGCTGGCGTTTCTAAGTCATGATCCATCCTGAGGGGACCTTTCACTACCACTAGAGCACCCCTAGGGTAAGTCCTGAGGGGTGAAGCAGGTGGTAGGTGAAAGGCAGGGTAGCTACACGTGTGTACCCTGCCCAGGTAGTGAAGAATACCCATGTGTGTTTTCACTACCTATGAGGCTTGCTCTTCCCATAGGTTAACGTGGGAGAATGGTGGAAATTACTTCAGCCTGCAATAGTGGATTGCACTGGAGCAGCCTCATAATGTTTCCTATCATTGTTTTTACAATGACAATCCCTCTCTTGTGGTAAAGGTGGTTTTGTAATTGCTAGCTGAGAAATGCCACTTCTATAAAATTGGCATTTCTCTGCTCTAACGCTCTTTGTGTGCCTTTTAGTTTGACTCCATCCGACACTGGAGGCTGGAGGAGCACATCAGTGCATTCCTCAGCGAGAGCTACAAACATTGGGCATGCAACTGGAACGACAGACCTGTTCCATTTGAGGGCCTAGCTGGATGGCTTGGAGGGAGAGGTTTTGACACTTGGCCTTTGGAGGCCGATCATGGCCCCACTAAAGATTAAGATCAGCATTCCACGGCCTCATGGAAAACAGGACTGATATTTAGGGGAGACATCTGCGGTTCAAAGGTAATTCCTCTGAGCCACCCCCAATTCAAAGTCACACTACAGTATAATTACTGGTGCCATACTTCAGCAGGGCAGATGTACACTTGTGGGTACTTGGGACCAGAGAACTTGGAACTACGTGGTGCACACTGCCAGAGGACTCTGTTGTGCGAGGAGGATTACTGCCATTGGAAGGACTGTGCACCCTTCCTGAATAGTGGCTGGACTGGGCTGCCTACCTGCTGCTGTGTGGCACCCAGAAATGTGCTCTTCAAGGGCTTGTTGGCTTACCCTCTGTTCTCTTGTGGAGGTGTCAGGGACAGCAAAGACCTCCCCCAAGGGACCCACACTGTCTACTTGTGCCTGTGTGTGTGACCAGAATTACCTGGTGCAACCAGTATCGACATGCACCAGGCGTTGCGCTTCATTTCCAGGGAGGTACGGAATTTTGCAACTTTTCGTTGTGTATTACCGGTATCATCTGGTGTGACCTGTATCAACATGCACAGGACATTGTGCCTCATTTCCAGGGAGGTACGGAATTTGCAACTCTTCATTGGGCGTGACCGGAAATGTATGGAGCGACTCGGAGCAACGCGCACCAGACATTGTGCTTCATTTCCTGGGGGTACTAAGCTTGCAACTCCTCATTGTGTGAGACAGGCATTGTCTGCATGACAGGACTATCTTGATACCTATTGTTAAAAAATTGCAAATATTCAGTAATTTATATACCTCAAAAATATTGTTTCCTTTTGATTCCTTTACTATAGTGCCAGAGGTAGGCACTATATCACATTTGATGTCAAACAGTCTTATAAGGAAGCCCTGGTCATTCAACCTAGCTGATTATTTATATCTTGTTTGTCAGTTTTACACAAGTTGCATGCTTTTGTGAAGAAGTTATTCAAATCGTGTAGTGTATAAATTCGAGAAATATAAATAAATATCACATTTCGAGTCACATGAAATTCAGGTATTTCATATATTTTGGTGCTATTAAAAGATCACCTATTCCTAATCTTCATACCAATTGACACCCATCTCTAAAATAAATGACCCCATAAAGAAGCTGACATAAAACATTCAATATTGCTGTCTGTTAACCACCCACCTAGTAAGTACATGCACTATTTTTTCTTACACAAAATGTTTATTTTGTCATATTTTATTTGGCATCAACAATACACAAATTCACTACATGCACAATGCAAATGTCGATCTACATCTCAAAAGCCAACCAAACCCCCATCTTCAGTAAACCGGAATGACAGTAAATGTAGATTGATCATAACAGTGTCCCCACTAGGCTCACATTCATTATCCCACACAGAACCTCAAAAAATGCAAACTTTTTAAAGCCCACTATCAATCCAATTCCAATTTAGTAGCAGAACCATGTGCAATTCCCTATAACAAGGGGTTTAACATACGCATATACCACTTGCAACAGGCAGGTGGTAAGAATGTGCATGATAGCCAGTGCTGGGTGCGAAATGGCAGAGGGTTGGCAATGGAAGGAGAGGATGCTGCCTGCAGCGGTGGACCATCCCATGCTCATCCTTCCCATTGGTAGAAGGGTGAGTGACAGCCAAGATCCAGGGATCAAGGACGTGGCTGCACTGCAGCTCTTTCTCAATGTGGTTTTACTGGCCAAAGTTCCTCATGTCATAATAGGGGCCTACAAGTTTAAAGAATAATTGATGGGGCAGTATTTAGCAGATTATGCTGGATGTCGCAATGTAAAGAAAAGTGAGCACGATGAGAAAAAATGTCTATCACCCGCTATGAGCACTTATAATAAAGATGTAAACACAGTTTCAATCAAGAATCTGATCCGGTAAAGTCACTCGTAAGAAATCAGTGTGCATGTAGACCGTATCTTTCTTTGTGACAGAAGAACTTGACGACTGAGGCAGAAAGCTGTACAAACAACACAGACTTCATGTTAGCAACGCCCATTGAAAACATCACAAAATCTCTGTGACTAAGCTACTTATTGGAAACTATTGGCTTGGTCCTATTACAAATTCCACCACTAGTCATACACTGAAGCAGTAGAGGAGCAATCAAGGACTGATAATTTAACTGTGTTCGGCATTCCAGGAGAACAGCCAATAACAGGAGGGGTCTGGGAACTTTAACTGCCTTAGATTTCAAGGAGTACTGCTGCTGGCCAAAATGTACCCATGCCAACACAACCAAGTTAATTCCATTCCTAACAATAAGCATACCATTTTGAAAGGTTCATAATACTACAAGGTTTTCTAAATGTGTAAAGGCATCGTCCACTTCAACTTAAAAATTGTTCAAAGATGTGCAATGACATTTGGGAATATGACTACAAAAGTTATAACAAAATAATTTAATTTAACCTAATTTTAATTTCTACTGAAAATAAATATTAACTATGTGTTAAATTAACGTTTACAAATTGTACTCTTGTCGCTGTCTGAAGGGGTCCAACATCAAGCAATCACTTCAGGAACCTGCGTTGAATAGTTGTAAGGAAGTATGTCGATAGGTATGGTCAGAAACAAATTTTGTAGAATTAAATTGATTGTTAAGAACAACTTTTCAAAATCATCAAATGTTGTAAATGTCTGATTTATGGTATACAATATTTACACTTTGCAGAATGGCAGGTATCCATTGACATAAACGCCACATCTTCTTAATTTCTAAGACTGCAGTAAAGAAATCCTAAAATTTCAAACTTGAACCATATATGTCCAGTAAAAACAGACATTTGTTTAAGACATGCTTTTAAATGATGCCACTTACCACTGTACTTGATGACACGAATAGCTGAGTCTCCCTCCCCAAATCGCGTAATTGGAGTTAGGCGAACTTCATAGGGTTCAGGTTTAATAAGCTCAGTTAGATTGTTTGTGATTAATTCTCCCTTTGGAATATTCCCATTTACTGGAATTTCCTGTTCCCACCACCTCTGGTGACCAGCCTGAAATGAAGCAAATTATGTATTTTTAGATTACTTCTCAAATAACACATATTGAACAGATGAACAACTCACTGCCACATATTTATGACTACCCATGCAATTAATCTGCAGGATAAGGTTTACAATATTTGATAAATCCATGATTATTAAACACATAATAATAGTCAATGTTAATGTGTTCATAAACCCCATTTTTATTTTTATTGTACCTTGATGCAGTTCCCCATTGGGTTAACAGTGGATATTGCTGCTAAACATGCGTGACTGATAACGCAATCAGAGAATTGAGCCCACATTGATATGTATAATAGGAGGTGCCAGTCTGACAGAAACAAAATTTAAAGTTTAAATATGGTTAAGCTCTGAGCCTAAGTCTACTTTCGGGAAACATGGAATGAAAAGAAACTGAGGATTTAATGCAATGAACTTTATCTTTGCTGATGTTTCTTTCCGCCAATAATCAAAGATAACATATATCATAAATAGATTTTGAGGAGATATAAGGGAAATCAAGCCCATCAACTTTGTCTTTTTCCAGACCGCTTTAAAACCATGAACCATGGGTAAAACCCAGGGTCTGACTTTGAGTTGGACAGTATTGGACAAGCTGCAGATTACTGCATAAGATTCTAAGACCATAGAAGAAATCACAGATGGAATTTCCTTCACCACACAAACCCTAAAGTAGATGTAATTCCATCAATGGGTTATGTTCCAATTTTAGAATTTGCTTCAACAAAGGATTTTCCAATACCACTCAACTCAAGATTAGGCAGACATTCTTCAATTTTGCCATGACATATTCCTATTCAACAATTACTTTTCTGTGTTTGTCTCTGGAATTTTTAAATGTTGTCACTATTTTGTCGACCTACAAATCCGGTGTGACCGGATAAGGACCTAGCTGGGATGTAGACTTTCACTCAGTACGAGCTTGAAAATCTTAAGGAAGGAAAACTTTCCTTTCTTGAGTCCCCTCACTCACCAGGGTTTCCCCACGGTGACATGCTTCATCATTGGGGCCATCTCAACCCGCTGCGGGCTGAGGCGTGCTATGACTTGCGATGAGACGTAGGAGCACTAATCGTGAGGAGCTATGTGTAGTGCAGCGGTGTGGTGGAGTGGAGTGTATTAAAAAGTACCTAACTAGTGGGCAGAAAAAACTTTATTCGGGCTCCTAGGTATTAAAACCGGGGTGAGTCTCTAGTGGGCCTATCCAAATGGGTTAGGGGTCCCTAGTAGACGTCAACATGTTTCGAGCTTCCCCACAGCTCTTCTTCAGGGCAACACAGGGTCCCGCCCTGTGTGTACCACTCCAAAGTGATCTACAGTGAGATAAGTGAAAAACCTAAACGCTGCAAAATAAAGCAGGTGTTAGTAATACATACGGTACACAATTGTCATGTAGTATAGGTACATAATAGTCCCGTAGTATCTGTAAAAAGAATAAAGAAAGAACAATGGTTAAGGTAACCCAGCCCCCTCATGGGGGTGGGTGGAATGAGGCGTAATACCCAAGGGCTCCTTGCGATGCGTGCTTTCATTCTGCCAAAATGTGATTAACCATGCGGAGCTGCGAAATAACATGCTAGCCTAAAGTTATGGTGGAATTTAGGCGTGTTAAAGAAAAAAGGGTTCTGCTTCACATGGGTACCCCACTTTTTGCTGATGCTTCACTGTTTTTCGACGTTAGTCTGGCTGGGGCCCTGCTAATCAGAACCCCAACCTAGCTGCTTCCTCTCTAAAATGGTTTCCATGTGCCTTAGGCACATCTCTGATTGGAATCTGGAGTGCCCTTATAAGTCCCTAGTATATGGTATACTATGTACCCAGGGCATAGGTACCTCAGAGGCCTGCCAGGGGCTGAAGCATGTATTATGCCACCCCTGGAAGGCCAGCCAAAAGGACACCACAGGTCTGCTACTGCAGCCTGGGTAAGGTGGTGCATGCACCCCTTACTGTGATATAGGTTACCTATATCACTGCATATGCACACATATAAACCTATAAGTCACTCCTATGGCAGGCCTTATCAATCCTGAAGGCAGAGTGCTTGGTTCTTATGTGAGAGGGTGCCCCTGCATGAGCAGAGCCCCTCTGCAGCATTCGGAGACCCTTCTCTGATGCTATCTGTAGTGCCTGACCATATACTCTTAAGTGCATTATATCCTCGCGGTACAATGCTAACTTTGGACTGGCTGCACCAAAACATGTCGTGTTTGGTGTCAAACATCTTGGAATACTACCCCCCCGCCAGTTCTGGCGGCGGGGGTAGCATTCCACCTTTCTAGAGGGAGAGACATGTACACACCGGCCTGCCCGGTAACTTCTTTCCAGAGCCCTGGCATCACAAAATGGATGCCGCTGCCACAGACACGGGTCTGGCCTCCTGCTGCTGACTGAAACTCCAGCAGGGGAGGCCTGGACAATAGGTTTCCTGTCCTCCCCAGACAGGATGATGTGTATTGGGGCTGGGCGGGAGCACTCTCTGGTGCTTTGAAGTCCTGCACTGGGGGACACATTTGGTGTCCCTGTGCATACCCCAGTTCAAACCGGCTCAGGGGCTTCCAGCCCCTGCTCTGGCGTGAAACTGGACAAAGGGAAAGGGGTGTAACCACCCCTCTGCCCTGACCCTCCCATAGGTGGGTCCCCAGAGTATGTCCAACCCCCTAACTTGGTATAAGTATGGGACCCCAGTCCTTAGGACTTTAGATTTACCTGGAAGAAACTCTGATACAGAATCCTGGACCTTTGACGCTCTACTTTAAGATTAGAGGACTGAAGAATCTCCCTTGGGGTCAAGGAGTGACTCCCCTGCTTGGCAGGCACCTAAGAAGCAATTGTCAGGTTTGCATCGCTGAAGCTCCCGCCGGACGCCGAAGTCTTTGCAACACCAGAGGTGGATTTCCAGACTTCCCCGAGGCTGCCCTGAGTCCCCAGCAAAGATGAGGCCCGTAGCTGTCGTGGATAATGTGGAACCGTGACCCCTGGACACCGAGCACATTTGCAAGTGCATCCTCTTCCTGGTCTCCCACGAAGTTGTGCTTTGGGCTCCGAATAGCCCCCGCCTCCAGCACTGACTGCACTGAAGATCACTGGCCTCCACTCCATGAGTGTCCTGTGAGCCAGCTCCAAGTGCGTCCACTCGAGGCTCCTTCGCGGTTGCTAGTCCATTGGCTAGTGGGCCCTCCCGAAGGCAACTCTTCTTCTGCTTGGGCTTTCCTGGTTGCTCCAGGCGTGCCCTGACTTACCCTTGCTGGGTGAGTCCCTCAGACCTTGCTGGTCTGCACCACTGTCCTTCTTCTATTTCCACGAGACTTGCCGTTGCCAAGGCTTGTTGGGTCCAATCTGGTCGCCGACACCCCTGCAATCGACAGACGTTGTGGGACAGCTAGAATCCAGCTCCTAGTTGTCGTCGACGCCTCCTGGACCTCGTGGCTGAAGAGTCAAGACAACCGTCAACCTACCTGAAGCACCCGACATCGGTGGGCATCCGCTCATCGCCTTCCTGGTCACTGGCTAGTGACCCAGACTCTGTCCCCTCTGCTTTCAGGTTCTTCAGATCTTCGATCCACCTTTGGATCCACCCGAACACTTTCGACTTGGCCGCCAGCAGCACTTTGCAGCAGATCGCCATTGAAAACGACGACGAAACCCGACCCCGAAAGACACCTATGCACCCGGCTTCCCTGGGTGAGGTAACTCGAGTACTCCGGTACTCCCGTGGGTATAGACTCTAGAACAACCTAGTTCTAAAGCGGTTTGCTCCAAGTCCTCCTCTAAGTGTCCCTTTCCTTTAAAACTACAACCGCGACATTCCCCATAGAAGTCAACGGCGGCTCGCAGCTGTGTTCTCACACTACACGCGTCCCCCGTGGGTCCCCTGTGTCACTACCTTGGGTGGTTCCTTGAGGGCCAAGCACTTCTACAGGCTCTAGGCCTTGTGTCTAGCTCAGTCGTGGTTCTTATACCACTTTATTGGTATATGGTTTGGTACGCCCCTAGGGCTCAAACGTGTATTTGTGCTATTACTGTTGATAACTAACTTATAACTTATGTACTTCGAACTCTAGCCTCATAAAGAGACTAGAGGGGTGTGTTTAGCAATAAATACATATATTTTGAATATATACCTGGTGTGGTCCTCTTTCATTTGGTCACTCAAGAGATTATAGACTGGTAAAACAAGCTGCTTTACATTCCTTCAAGACTTAGGGGCCGATTCCGATCTCGGTCGGAGGCGCACTCAATACTATTCGGTCGGGAAAAAGCCATGCGAAAGCCAGTTTCCCGACCGATCCGTACAGTACACCGAACGAGCAAGTACGATGCGCACAACAGCAAAAATCCCGGCCGAGCCGTACTCACCCAAACCAGGTCCTGTTCTCCGACCGAGGCGAATCCGGAAACGCCGAATCGAGTCGCACGGAAGGGAAAATGCAGCCCCGTCCGGCCGGACAAGTACGATGCGCTTTCCGTACGCGCCGAACCCGTCGCTACGCACGGCACGTCAAAGCATCCGGGAGAGGCGCACATAAGCTCCGAATCGCGCCACAACACGATCCACGGCTACGAGACGAACACAGCACCGACGAGGACGACGCGAAGCGACGAGGACGAAGCCAAGCGACGAGGACGACGCGAAGCAACGAGAAGGACGAACGACACGAACCAACCATGAATCCCTTCGTCCCGATCATACCAATATTCTACATCTACTACCGGAACAGGCACGGACGCGTACGGCGCAGAAGGTAAGTCAGACACCAACCACAAAACACATACAACACGTACACGACACATCACACACATACACTGGGAATCTGAATATACTTACACCAGCAACAGCAGCACCATAGGGGCGGGATGCCCATCACCAATGCCACATATGCACACAGGGGCCTGAATGCGCGCCACCACCCCAACCCAGGGGGGCTGGATGCCAACCACCCTCAACCAGGGGGGCAGGATGCCTACCACTACTACCACCCTCACCCAGGGGGGCAGGATGCCCACCACTACTACCACCCTTAGCCAGGGGGCTGGATGCCTACCACCACCCTTAGCCAGGGGGGCTGGATGCCTACCACTACTACCACCCCCACCCAGGGGGCAGGATGCCTACCACTACTACCACCCTCACCCAGGGGGGCAGGATGCCCACCACTACTACCACCCTCACCCAGGGGGGCAGGATGCCCACCACTACTACCACCCTTAGCCAGGGGGCAGGATGCCTACCACTACTACCACCCTCACCCAGGGGGGCAGGATGCCCACCACTACTACCACCCTCACCCAGGGGGGCAGGATGCCCACCACTACTACCACCCTCACCCAGGGGGGCAGGATGCCTACCACTACTACCACCCTTAGCCAGGGGGCAGGATGCTTACCACTACTACCACCCTCAACCAGGGGGCAGGATGCCTACCACTACTACCACCCTCACCCAGGGGGGCAGGATGCCCACCACTACTACCACCCTTAGCCAGGGGGGCAGGATGCCTACCACTACTACCACCCTCACCCAGGGGGCAGGATGCCCACCACTACTACCACCCTTAGCCAGGGGGCAGGATGCCCACCACTACTACCACCCTTAGCCAGGGGGGCTGGATGCCCACCACTACTACCACCCTTAGCCAGGGGGCTGGATGCCTACCACTACTACCACCCTCAACCAGGGGGGCAGGATGCCTACCACTACTACCACCCTCACCCAGGGGGGCAGGATGCCCACCACTACTACCACCCTTAGCCAGGGGGGCTGGATGCCTACCACCACCCTTAGCCAGGGGGGCTGGATGCCTACCACTACTACCACCCTCAACCAGGGGGGCAGGATGCCTACCACTACTACCACCCTCACCCAGGGGGCAGGATGCCCACCACTACTACCACCCTTAGCCAGGGGGTGCCAGATGCCCACCACTACCACCCTTAGCCAGGGGGCAGGATGCCCACCACTACTACCACCCTTAGCCAGGGGGGCTGGATGCCTACCACCACCCTTAGCCAGGGGGGCTGGATGCCTACCACTACTACCACCCTCAACCAGGGGGCTGGATGCCTACCACTACTACCACCCTCACCCAGGGGGGCAGGATGCCCACCACTACTACCACCCTTAGCCAGGGGGCAGGATGCCTACCACTACTACCACCCTCACCCAGGGGGCAGGATGCCCACCACTACTACCACCCTTAGCCAGGGGGCTGGATGCCTACCACTACTACCACCCTCAACCAGGGGGCAGGATGCCTACCACTACTACCACCCTTAGCCAGGGGGCAGGATGCCCACCACTACTACCACCCTTAGCCAGGGGGGCTGGATGCCTACCACCACCCTTAGCCAGGGGGGCTGGATGCCTACCACTACTACCACCCCCACCCAGGGGGCAGGATGCCTACCACTACTACCACCCTCACCCAGGGGGGCAGGATGCCCACCACTACTACCACCCTTAGCCAGGGGGCTGGATGCCTACCACTACTACCACCCTCAACCAGGGGGGCAGGATGCCTACCACTACTACCACCCTCACCCAGGGGGCAGGATGCCCACCACTACTACCACCCTTAGCCAGGGGGGCTGGATGCCTACCACCACCCTTATCCAGGGGGGCTGGATGCCTACCACTACTACCACCCTCAACCAGGGGGGCAGGATGCCTACCACTACTACCACCCTCACCCAGGGGGGCAGGATGCCCACCACTACTACCACCCTTAGCCAGGGGGTGCCAGATGCCCACCACTACCACCCTTAGCCAGGGGGCAGGATGCCCACCACTACTACCACCCTTAGCCAGGGGGGCTGGATGCCTACCACCACCCTTAGCCAGGGGGCTGGATGCCTACCACTACTACCACCCCCACTCATAGGATGGACAATGCATGACACAACAAGCACACCACAACCTAGGGAATGCAAGATTAAGACATCCCCCCACCACCATGACAAGCGTGTGAGCAGGCTGTGTCAAATGCCTACAACACCGAACATGACATTGAACATACAATGTGACCCCCTAGCACATGTGCCACACATATATGTGTGTGGCACCCACAATGCAAGCAGCCCATGACCATTGTGGCAATGGGGCCTAAACCCCCATCATCACAGTGACCAAAAGGCAAGTGTGGGGTCCATAGCTGAAGCACATTTTGACCATTGTGGCAATGGGGCCTAAACCCCCATCATCACAGTGACCAAAAGGTAAGTGTGGGGTCCATAGCTGAAGCACAGTTTGACCATTGTGGCAATGGGGTCTAAACCCCCATCATCACAGTGACCAAAAGGCAAGTGTGGGGTCCATAGCTGAAGCACATTTTGACCATTGTGGCAATGGGGTCTACACCCTCATCATCACAGTGACCAAAAGGTAATTGTTGACAAAGAAAGAGCTGCAACTGCCAAACTGCATGGATCATTCCTGGTCACAGAACCAAAAACTCATCTGTGGCAAAGTAGTGTATGTGTCCCATTGCAACATAAATTGGGGGAGCCAAATACTGCAGTGCAAATGAAACATTCCTTTGGCCATGTGCAGACAAACAACACCCATGGTGGCTGAGACCGTCAACAGTCATCAATGACACAATGACAGAAGTGACCATCAGAATGCAGAACCACATATTCGCACCAATGGGCACACAAATGCAGATACCCTGTGGAGACAGCAGATGTGAGGTGAACAGATACCATACCATGGCAGCAATGGGACACACAAACCATGATCACTGTGCTGACCGATGACCTAGGAGTCCCAGGGACAGCAGGGGAAACACACCAAACAACATACAGCCAATGGCACACCCAAGATATGCCAATGCAGTGGTGCAGATGCACAAACACAAACAGGCAGACCAACACTGTCATCATACACAGCAGGTGAGGGGTGGGGGTGCCATTGTCCCCAGGCAACAACACAACACATGAGGAGAGCTGAATACCAATCATACAGATGTGCATACACTGCCACACTAAGGTAACTCATGGATCCAAATCCCCTATGTGGGCAAGCAGGCATTGACAGGTGAGAGGGAGCACAAAACACACATGTCACACAGGCACGTAGGAACAACAACTGACACAGCAAGTCACAGACACACCACAGCACCACCCCCAGGGCCCCCACAATGTGGTGACCCTGGGCTGAAGAAAAATACCACTGTGATGACAAAGCTAAATGTCGTTCACACTGTGAACCACAGTCAGGTGTCCTGAGCAACTAACTACCATCACACCTACACAAGCACAAATCAATCAGCATGGCCAGTAAGCCAAGGCCAACATGGAGGCAGGGGACTAGCCGGGCAACAACTCTCATCTGCACACACTCAACACCACACCCCTCGACCTCCAACAATGTGCAGCAGTGAAGTACACATGCACTGGTGACATTGCACATGCACCCATTACTATTCCAGGGTGGTGGGTGGGAACCAAGGTGTAGAAACACATCACACATGGACACTCAACAAGACTCCTGAATGTCTGACACACTGCACACTACGCTGTACATGGACATGACGGCAATACCACACCGACCAATGGGATCCCAGCCACAGTCACACACCAATGAAGAAACCAAGGTCACCCACAAAGAACACACATAGACAACAACCAACATTGCAGCCCGGACCCTAAGGAGTGCCAGCAGTCACACACACAACGTGTCACAATCACTGAAAGATAACACAAACTGGAAATCACATGACAGGGGCAAACAACAAGTGCCAAAGGGAAACCTGACTGTGACCCATCTGCGTCAGCACACAAACTCTGCCCTGACAGCAAACACACCTATGGGTGACACCCTGATGACCAGTAATGTGCCATGCACCCACATCACAGAGAACACAGGGAGAAGACTTTGGGGGAACATAGCTCAAGTCAGCAAGCATCACAAACAGGTACAACACTAGGGATCACAGCATGCGCAGATGAATGGAAGTGAACACACAGACATGCACATACAACACACACCTTGGGCGCAGGCAATGTCACACGTGTACACACTGCCATGAGGGGACTCCACTCCTGTGTGAGGAAAGCTGTGCCATATGTTGCCTCAGTAGGGCCCCATCATGTCAGCTGAGCACTTGGTCACACAATCAACAATTAGCACCAAATGAGGGCTCCCATCACATCAGCCTGGTCATGGATGTGCCAACGGAATCATCAGCACAGATCCAACACACTTGTATAGCAATGTTGCACTGACTACACGGATGAGTCCCTCCCCATTGATGCCCAAACCTGCATGTCCACTGGAGATGGCAACACGGTCAGGGAAGTAGACAAATGCAACGATGGCAGGCACAACAGATGTGCAGGGGTGGAAGCCACAGATGTGAAATTGCCAATGTAAGTAGGAAACCCATTGCCAAATACTGAACACATGACACCCTCAGATGCTGCTATTGATGACATGGATACACCACATGATAGGACACATTCCCCCTGGACCACATGGGTTCCTGCACAGTAACACTTCATAATCATGAGACCAGATATCACCATCACTGCAGCAAGGGCATGGTTAGCTGCACCAACAACATGTACATCTGAAGCATGAGCACTAGAGAAAAGAAAGTTGCTTTATTCAGCATATGTGTTGAGGCCAAACGAAGTCCTGAAAAAGAGCAAAGGCCAATGGCCAGTCCATTGTCAAAGTTCAAACAGGGTGACACTGGCAGATGTCACCCTACGCATGCCTGCACAATACCAGGGACAATCCACTAGGAGGGGCAACCGGGGGGCAGGCCAGGCACCGCAGGGACAGGATCAGGGCTCACCAGGGGGAGTCAGGGAAGGGGTGGTGGGTGCTGGAGAGCCACTGACAACTGCAGTGGAGGTGTCTGACATGGTGTGTGCCGGCACAACTGGGGGCATGACACAGATGTCGTGGGTGCCGGCACAACTGCAGTGGACCCTGCAGATGGGGTGGACAGGTCCGCCACTGCAGTGCCCAAGTCAGACAGGGCGGTAGTGGACTCCACTGCAGTGCCTACCTCCAGGGGAGGAGAATGGGGAACAGGCAAGGTGGGTTGGACAGAGGGGGAGGACACCCTCACCACATCAGTGGCACAGACAAGCGCAGCGGGGGTGTGGTGCTGGGAGAGCAAGTGGCAGGGGAGAAGGCCGGAGCATCTTGGGGATGGTATATCTGTGGGTGGGGGAACCTGGGGCAGGGTGTGGTGGGGGCACCTGTGCAGTGGGGGCCTGAGGGATGGAGGACGGAGACCTTGTGCCTGAGCTGCAGGGCGGTGGCGGGGTCTTGCTCTTAGCACTCCGGGGGACTTGCGGGTGGGGGCCTCAGTCCGTCTGCGCCTGGGGGAGGGTGTCCGGGGGCGAGGGGCACTCTGCTCCGTGTGGGTGGGCTTCCTCTTCCCCCGGGATGCTGGAGCAGCTTCATCGGTGGGGAAGAGGCCGAGGTCACAGAGGAAGAGCTGCTGTGACTTTGGGGTTGCAGGTGAGGCAAGGGAGGGTGCTTTGGAGGGAGAGGGAACTGAGGACTGCGCAGTGCATGTGGATGCGTGTGTGTGTTCCAGGGCCCCATCCCCTGTGAGTCTGGCTTCAGTCCCCTGAATGTGCTTGCGTGTGCGTTTTGTCATTGGCGTGTGTGTCAGTGTGCTGGATGTGTGTGTGCTGGTGTGTGCCAGTGTGTGTGTGCCTGGGATGGGTAAGGTGCTGGGGAGTGTGGATGGAGCAAAGGCAGGAGGGGTGAGGGACCGTTTGAGGAGGGACACTGCTGCCGTCAGGGAGGAGTCCATGGACCTATTGCCCCTCTGTAGGTCAGACATGCCCGATGAGATGCCCTCCATGAACGACACCAGCTGAGTCAACAGCGCGGTGTGCGCATGGAGGACACTCAGCATGGCTGTCTGCCCTACATGGAGCTGGCGAAGGAGGTACACAGACTCCTCACTCAGGGCAGCAGGGGACACAGGGGCAGGGGGTGCGGTGCCTGGCCCAAAGGAGACACGCTCCCGGACATGGGAGCCTCCACGGACCTGGGGAATGGGAGCCGATGGGAGGGCGGTGGTGGTGCTGGTGGTGGCGGGGACAGCAACACTAGCTGGGGTGTGGTGGCTGCTGACACCCGCCTCCACAAGGGAGTCATCCTCCGAGTTGCTCTGGTCCTCAGCTGAGGTGGATGCTGCTGAGGACTCCTCGGTGTGGCTCCCTCGCCCTCCGTGCCACTGGGTCCCTCCGACCACTCCTCGGCTGCTGACCCAGTCTGGCTCTCCGGCTCCTCCTGGTCCATGGAGCTGTCCCCTTCCGTGGCCGTGGATGTATCTGCAAACAATGGGGAAACAGACAGACATCAGTCACCTGCACATAACGCACACACCACTGTGAGCACAGCACATCACAGAGCAAGCCCTGGCATCATTAGTTGTACATTGCTAAAAGTGCACTAATTGAACAGGAGAAGTCAATTGTCAGTCTGATGCCAAGCATGGCACTCACATCCCACATGGCCTTGCACCCATCTGTCTGGTGTCTGTTGGATTGCAACACCCCAGTGTTGACACATGCACCAAGTACACAGTAGTTGGACAGTGCAGAGGACACGGTGTGGACACATCACAGCTCTTGCCACTGAGTCAGTACAGGTTTACGGATGTAAGGGATGCCCAGAGTCAAATAGGAAATGCATGTGATGCATACCAGCGACAGACACCATGATGCACCCATGTCCTGATAGCCAGCGCCACTATGGTGTGCATGTAGCACATGTCACTCCCCTGCAGGATCACCAATCAGTAGACACATGCCATGGCGGAGGCATGACTGCAAAGTCATACATCACTGTCTCAGTGATGTATGACTTTGCAGCCAGACAACAACACTCTGCACTGTGTCACAATAGTAGGTCATGGGGAATGCAAGTCCTGGAGCTGCACAAGTGCACATGTACATCCCCCCACAACACATCCTCTTAACCCTCATCTGTCCAGGTCATACCTATTGGACATATGGGAGACCTGTGACACTACCCTACATGTCAGAATACAGGCATTGTGTAAGCAATGGACCCACCCATGATGCCCACCACAGAGTCAGGGAAACAGATGCTGTCTCCCACCTTGAGTCAAGCAAACTGCAAGGACACAGTCCTAAGTGACAGAATTCCCTGCATGTAAGGGCCACACCTGGGTATCAGATGAGGAGTGGGCAGTGCACAATAGAGGGACATGGCTCCTGGACAACATGACTGCTGTACTGTGGCAGTTCAACCTGGCCCGAGGAGGGCACATAACATGTTAGACAGAGTACACAGTGCAGTCTTTGACTCACCCCCTCCTTGCTGCTCTCTGGCCTTCAGCTGCCCATCCAGGTCTGGAAAGACCACCGCCAGGATCCTGAGCATGTGGGGGTCAGGGTCCGTGTTCCGCCCCTCCTGCTAGGAGGCGACAGCTTCAGCTGGACCCGTGCAATCCTCCGGGTCCAGCCCCGAAGGTCCTGCCACCTCTTTTGGCAGTTGCGGATCCGGCGCTTGTAGACCCCCACGGACCGGACAGCCCGGACGATGTCCTTCCAGATCTCATGCTTCCGATGGGCAGAAGCCTGTCAGGATGACAAAGTGATAAGGACATTACTACACATGCAACATATCCGTGCATGACACAGTTGCATATACATGTCGCAATCACAGGGGCACATGGTGTACCCAGGCAGTGCACGGCTGCCCATGGACAGTTTTCCAGAAGTCACTACATGGTATCATAGCATGGGGAGTAAAACCCTGTTCAGAAGCACTGTCACTGCACCATACCTGTCCAGTGCAAGTCACTACACACTATGGGGGGTGACAACTACTCAGTGAGCCTGCTAGCCAGTGGTGTGCTGACTCTCAGCCTTGCTAGTCAGACAAAAAGCACATTCAGAAAGGCAGTGCACAGAACACTCACCTGCTCCCCTGGTGTCCCATACAGCTTGCTGTACTGTGGAAGTAGGCTGTCCAGCAGGGCCTGGTTCTCTTCAAGGCTGAAGGCTGGGGCTCTCTCCACAGTACGTGCCATTGCAGGGTCCAGAGGGGCAGAGACAGCAGCAGTGCAGTGGCAGATGTCGTCCTGGAGCATGTAGTGCAGGCAAGTGGGCTCTCAGGGGAACATGCAGCAATATATATGTGCTGGAGAGGCAGATACTGTCCCTTGTGTCCAAAGTGATAGGTCCAAGTCGTTTGCATCTTCTGAATCTGGCCAATCCATGGAATAGCAGCACCAAAACACGCCCACAGCATCCTTCAAATCTTCAACTTCATGACATACATTATTTTGCAACATTGTTGTGGGTGACCAACTGATTTTCCAGCAACCGACTCGTTCGAATATTCAAAAACGCGTCCGTTGCCAGGCAAGCCCATTGTCAATGGGTGCGCACCGATCGGTCCATTGCTGTTCAACGCGCACAGGGGTACAACGCGTACCCGCACACATTGAAAGCAATGGGCCGGCCGGAGGCACCGATCGGTCCATTGCTGTTCAACGCGCACAGGGGTACAACGCGTACCCGCACACATTGAATGCAATGGGCCGGCCGGAGGCACCGATCGGTCCATTGCAGTACAACGCGCACAGGGGTACAACGCGTACCCGCACACATTGAATGCAATGGGCCGTCCGGAGGCACCGATCGGTCCATTGCTGTTCAACGCGCACAGGGGTACAACGCGTACCCGCACACATTGAAAGCAATGGGCCGGCCGGAGGCACCGATCGGTCCATTGCTGTTCAACGCGCACAGGGGTACAACGCGTACCCGCACACATTGAATGCAATGGGCCGGCCGGAGGCACCGATCGGTCCATTGCAGTACAACGCGCACAGGGGTACAACGCGTACCCGCACACATTGAATGCAATGGGCCGGCCGGAGGCACCGATCGGTCCATTGCTGTTCAACGCGCACAGGGGTACAACGCGTACCCGCACACATTGAATGCAATGGGCCGGCCGGAGGCACCGATCGGTCCATTGCAGTACAACGCCACAGGGGTACAACGCGTACCCGCACACATTGAATGCAATGGGCCGGCCGGAGGCACCGATCGGTCCATTGCTGTTCAACGCGCACAGGGGTACAACGCGTACCCGCACACATTGAATGCAATGGGCCGGCCGGAGGCACCGATCGGTCCATTGCTGTTCAACGCGCACAGGGGTACAACGCGTACCCGCACACATTGAATGCAATGGGCCGGCCGGAGGCACCGATCGGTCCATTGCAGTACAACGCGCACAGGGGTACAACGCGTACCCGCACACATTGAATGCAATGGGCCGGCCGGAGGCACCGATCGGTCCATTGCTGTTCAACGCGCACAGGGGTACAACGCGTACCCGCACATTGAATGCAATGGGCCGGCCGGAGGCACCGATCGGTCCATTGCAGTACAACGCGCACAGGGGTACAACGCGTACCCGCACACATTGAATGCAATGGGCCGGCCGGAGGCACCGATCGGTCCATTGCTGTTCAACGCGCACAGGGGTACAACGCGTACCCGCACACATTGAATGCAATGGGCCGGCCGGAGGCACCGATCGGTCCATTGCAGTACAACGCATCACTGTACATGTGACTGGCATATGTCAGCATGCCTGTCTCAGATGGACATATGCCAGCCACAGATAGCTCCCAGGGAGTGAGGGGCACACCTACATCACGACAGCCTGTCCAAACCTTATCATAAGGCATGTAAGGCTGCATTTCCTATTGTGTGTATGTTGGTGTACATGTTGTCCTGTGGGTGTCACCTGTGGGCAGCCACCCCCAGGCTGTGCACGTGTTCATGGGGACAGGATCATGGGTGTTACGTGTACGTGACCACTGTGATGTGCAACTGTTCATATCTGTGCATGTGCCATGGTCACATTTCACAGTGGTGTTTGTGTATGTCATGTCACATACCCCGTGAGTCCCATGTGGGACGGTATGTTTGAGCCAGGGTGTCCCAGTGGCACAATAGTGATGGCCCTCCACAGTCTTTGTGCATGTAGTGTTTACAATGTCTCTGATTTCATGTGCACAATGGGAGACAGTCTCCACATCCACGTTGTGTGTGCATGGACTCTGATGTTGTGCGTGTGTGTCACAGACGTCCATGGCTCTCCTGCCATGGCAAGTGTGGCCACTACCTGTGGGGGTCATGTTTGTTTTGTTGTGGTGTACACATGATACTCCAGGTGATGCCAGTGTCCATGTGGCATTACAGGGTCCCTGGGAATGTGCCTGTCGTTGAGCTGTGGTGCCTGGGGCACATCTGTCCTCACATGTCACTGGGGGGTGACTGTGACACAGCATCATGATATCCAATGGGCCAACCTGGGACAAATTGATGCCACCTGTAGGACCGTGTTGACAGATGTTGGCCATGTATGTACCATAAATGTCGTTCCGGTACTGCACACTTCATGTAGTTGTGCCTCATGATGATGTATGTTGGGATCTTGAGTGTGTTCAATGCCGCATATGTGGGGTGACTGACGATCTTGCTTACTTCTCCTCTGCACTGCAGGGCTCCTGCTGTCCATCGGCCATTCCCAGACCTGGCAACGATGGTGGAACGGGACAGCATCCGACGGTACCGCTTCACCAGGCAGCTGATTGAGGATTTGGCAGTGCAGTTGTCCCCACATTTGCAGCCTGGCCGGCCGTATCCTACAGCGCTGACCCCCAAGGTGAAGGTGATGGCAGCCCTACACTTCTTTGCCACCGGTACCTTCCAACATACTGTGGCGTCTGCTGGTGGGATGTCACAGACCATGTTCAGCCGTGTGCTCCGCGATGTTTTGGCGGCAATGTTGCTCTTCCTGAACCGGTACATCTATTTCCCTAGACTGCGACGACTCACTGACGTGAAGAGTGACTTTTATGCCCTGGGGAGGATGCCGCATGTCATTGGCTCCATTGATGGGACACATGTGGCTTTGGTACCACCACAGGCCCAGGAGCAGGCCTACAGGAACCGCAAGCACTACCACTCGGTCAATGCACTGGTGGTGTGTCTTGCAGACATGACCATCACACACGTGTGTGCCCGTTTCCCTGGTTCAGCACACGATGCCTTTGTGATGAGGAGTAGTCGCATCCCCAGGTTGATGGCACAGATGCAGAACCAGCGTGCCTGGCTTGTCGGTGTGTACTGACTTTGTGCCATTGTGTGTGATCTGATCTGTAGTATTCCGCCCACTTTTCCAAGTCAGCTGATGTGCACTTGTCTGTCCGTAGGTGACTCGGGATACCCCAACATGCCGTGGTTGCTGACACCCCTCAGGAACCCTGTGACACCTGCCCAGATGCGCTACAATGAGGCACATGGTCGGACCAGGAGAGTGATTGAGCGGACCTTTGGTCTCCTGAAGAGCCGCTTCCGCTGCCTGGACAAGACCGGAGGGTCCCTCCCATATGCCCCTGCGAAAGTGTGCAAGATTATCATCGTCTGCTGCATGCTCCACAACCTGGCAGTGCGGAAGGAGTTGCCTCTCATCCAGGATGACGATGACCAACATCCGCCACCTGTGGAGGATCCTGGCCTGGACCACGATGCCAGTGACGATGATGATGATGATGGTGATGGTGATGTCCGCACACAGCTCATCACCAACTTCTTTAGCTGAATGTGAGTATCCTGAGGTGTCATGTGAATGATGTGAGTTGGCATGATGTGTGGGTGGTGCTCTGGTGCTGTTGGAGTGTGTCCATGGGCTACTTGACAGGATGTGTGTTGCGATGTGTGGTGACAGGTGGGCTGTACTCCCCAACAGTGTTGACATGCTAACTTGGTTCTGGGTGGGTATCTTGTAACATGTATTGTGCATGAGTTTTGCTGTTCTGTCCTGTACTGCATTGCTTTTGACTGTGTGTCATTTCTGTCCTTCACAGGGTACTTTCAGATTCGTTTGGTGAACTGTGTCCACCGACGACGTGATTGCACATCCAGGCTGGTAGCTGTTGTGTCCCTACAGGTGATGTGCGCCACACCCATGGACTTCCTTCAGTCTACAGTTGTTGACTGTGTGCCCGCTGCCAGGTGGGATTACCTTGCATCTGTAGTGGTTACAGCATGTTGCAACTGTGTAATAAACCTGTGCTTCACTTTGTGATGTGCGTTGTCTGTGGTCACACATTTGACTGCCATTTGCTTACTGCACCTGTGGGCTACTTGACTACAACTGGGAATGGGTGTGGTGTCTGTGCATTGCACCGTCTTCCCTGGCAACATCAGTGTAGGCAATGAGTCAGATGGCCTAGGTGTGTATGTGTTGTGTAGCCCTGGTGGTGTGTCTCCCTCATATGTGTCACGTTGCCTGTACTCACATGCCTGTGTTGTCCTTGCTGTTGCAGTTCGCATACACTGTGTAATTTTGCAGTTCATCATCCCCATAACAGCACCCACGTTGGAATCACGACAGAGGCAAGTATGGTGTATTAGTGTGTTTATTGTGATAATAGTGCATAGGATGGATTGTGCTGTACATGAATCTTGCAATCCCAAGTTCCTAGATGAATAGAAAGTCCAGGTAGACAGGATCCCCAGTATCGGGGCCACTGTTGTCTGACACATTGTTCCAACTTATACTCCCCATGCAATGTGTGGGAGTAGTGTTGCCATCAACAGGGTGAACAGTCTGTGCACAAAGGCGAAAATCCAGAACAGGTTCAGGCTTCCTGGGAGTTGCGCTTGGCCATCAGCCTCTCACTTTCCCCTCCTCGGACGACCCCTCTTCTTGGGGGGGGCCCTCAAGTGCAGGCTGCTGCGGTGCAGGGGACTCTCCGCCAGAGTCCTCCTCCCTCCCTGTGGCAGTTGCAGTTTGTTCGGTACCAGATGTTGTTGGCACACAGGGAGGTGTGGACTGGTTGCTGTTCATCTGGCGGAGGCATTGTAAAATGTCCCTGTGCACCGCCGTCATCTCATGTAGTACATCCCACTTGGACTCCACGCGGGTCATGTGGGAGTCCACACGTGACATGTGGGAGTCCACACGTGACATGTGTGACTCCACTTGGGACATGTGGGAGTCCAAGCGGGCATGATGGGCAGCCTGCTGCTGTTTAATGTCTCTGAGGAGCCCCACTACCTGGCTGAGCTCTCCGGTGCTGGACTGGTACGCATCAGCTATGCGTACCAGTTGTGGGTCTTCATGCACACCAGCAACGTCTGCAAGCAGCGACCTCTGTCTCCCACCCCTCCCACCACCCCTGCTGACATGTGCAGTGTGTGCAGTTGCACGCACAGATAACCCTGGTCCACCTTGGGGGTTGGTGGTGGTGGTGGTGTCCATGGCCCCAGGTTGGTCCAGGGTCACTGCGCTGGTGTTGTTCCTTATTCTGTCCATGTCGGCAGGGATGGTATTCGTGGTGACAGTCGTTGGAGGGGTGGGTGCAGGGGTGCAGCTGGTGGACCTGCTGGTGCTGCAGCTGGTGGTCCTGCTGGTGCAGCATGTTGACTTGCACCGGATGTGCCAGGTTGTTCTTCATCGTCCGAGGAGGACAGAGGCTGTACGACGCCAGTGAGCTCGGCATCCTCTTGAGCCTGGGACTGGGACTCCTCAGCGTCTGCTGCTGTGTCCCTATCATCACCTGTTTTTGGGAGACACAAACAATGTATGTCATGTTTCTGCAGGCATCAGTGGTTGACACACCTGACAGTTGTGACTGTGCCTCGGGGTGCGGGCCTGTACATTGTATTGTCCTAAGTCGTCACAGTCAGGGGTTGATATTGGTGTGGCACATTGTCCTGCATTATTTGGGCATTTCTATGTATTCTCTGGGGTGTGAACATGGTCTGCATTGATTGTGTTTGGTTGACAGCCAGACCTCCTTCCCACCCACCCACCCACCCAGTCAGTTATCCCACCATGGAACGTGCTTGCATTGCAGGGAGTGTAAGTTGTCTCTCAGGATGTCAGTCAGTGGTGTCCTGCTGTTTGTTGGTGCACAGTTGGCAGCAGGGCCTTGTGCTCCCCACAGCAGTAGCCAGTGTCAGCCATCTTGTGAGTCCTTCTCCACTCCCTGTGATGTGAGCATGGTTCAGGGTGGTGTTGATGGGACAGTTGTGGGGGTGAGCTATGTCTGTGACTACGACTCCCATCATGCTATTGCCTCCACCCCCTTCCCAGCATGCCCATGCTTCCTTCCTTTTGACTCTGCTTCCCTGTGGGGTGGGCTGGCTGTGCTGACAGGATGGCTGGGAGTGTTGTCCTGGCAGTTGTTTGGCTAAGAGTCCCAAGAGTGTCCCTGTGCTTCACACAACATAACCCAGGGTGGTGGTGCTTTGTGGGATCTTGTGTTAGGATGGAGGGCATTGCATTCTACCAGGTGGGTACTGTGGAGTTTGTGTTGGGGGGGTGTGAGGGGAGGTGCTGGTGACTATAGTCAGTGCTGCAAGTCCCCCTTCCCACCCAGCCAGCCAGATAGCCCACCATGGAACGTGCTTGCATTGCAGGGAGTGGAAGTTGTCTCTCAGGATGTCAGTCAGTGGTGTCCTGCTGTTTGTTGGTGCACAGTTGGCAGCAGGGCCTTGTGCTCCCCACAGCAGTAGCCAGTGTCAGCCATCTTGTGAGTCCTTCTCCACTCCCTGTGATGTGAGCATGGTTCAGGGTGGTGTTGATGGGACAGTTGTGGGGGGGCAATATGTGTGACTGCGACTCCCATGATGCTATTGGCTACACTGACTTGGCCAGCATACACAGAATTCCTTCCTTTGAGTGGTCTTCACTGTGTGTTGGTGTTGTTGTGGTGGCTACATGTGTGGATGTGTGTGTTAGTTCTATTTGTGCCACTGCCTAGCTGTAGTTGTGGTTGTGTTTGTACATGTGTTGGCACAGTTGGATGTGACTTTTTTGATGGCATGTGTTGTGTTTATCTGACTGACATACACATTTTGGGATGATTCTGTTCTAGTTGCTGTGTAATTGCTATGTGTGCATGGTTTGACTCTCCCCTTGACAGTGATGTGTGTGTTTTGTGGCAGTTTATTGTGTACATTTGTTGTGTACTCACCAGGCTCTGGGATGTTCTCTAGTCCATATACGCTCACTGGCGGAAGGATGGCCCGCACCTTCTCCTCCCAGGGCCTGAGGTATATTGGCTTGGCAGGAGGGCCACTGCCGGTCTGTTGGCTGTTGCTGTAGTCTATCTTCAGCAGGTCCCGTACCCTCCTGCGCACGTCATACCACCTGTTCTGGATGTCCGTCTTTGTGCGCCGACATGATGATTGGGCGTTCACCCTGTTGATGATCCTCTCCCACATCTTGGTTTTCTGCGACATGGGGGTCTGTTGGACCAGAGTGCCAAACAGCTGTGGCTCCACCCTGAGGATCTCGTCTACCAGGACTTCCAATTCACAATCTAGGAACTTGGGATTCTTCTTGGGGGGCATGGTGATGGGTGGTGATGGTGAGTGATGTGTGTGTTGGTGTGCAGGTGAGGGTGTGTGAGTGTGTGTTTTGCTGGGTGTATGTGAGGTAGGTATTTGTTGGTGTGCTGATGGTGTGTGGCTTGTGTGAGGGATGAGCTGTGGGTGTGTGGTTGCTTTCTCTTGGGTGCTGGCAGTGAAATGGCATTTGCAAAGGCTCATGGTAGTGATTTGTGTCCTTTATATAGGTGGAGTTGTGGGTGTGTCTTTGTTCTC